>OX377205.1:83460563-83810510 GCA_947396885.1 Heligmosomoides polygyrus polygyrus
GGTATTTCATTGGCTACTCGAAAATAATTCCAGTAGAGTCTGTCCAAGCAAAGTACGAAGTGACCTTATATTCGAGTGCAAAGTGTTCGCGATTTGTAACTAACTGCCACCAATTCACCGACTTTTATAGCCGCGTCCTCCTCGTTTTCTACCGTCTGTTGTATCAATGAGAAAAGAAGACAGGGAGCTGGGCAAACCATCAGTTGATGTTGTGCAACAAATACTAGGTTGTAGCAGAAGTTCTCGCCATTTTCAAGACACCACATTTTTTAGTTACAAAAGAAGCGGAGCACGTCAAGAAGCAAAGTGACCACTATCATGTTCTTTCAGTCTTCTCCACCTTTCAGGCAGGCCTCCGATCCTGCCAGCGTAGAACTTTTCTGACTTTGATTCGAGAAAGTCAGCCAGCTAGCGTTCCATGTCGTCCTCGTCATCGAACGTTTTTCCTTGCGTGGTATTGGAGAGAGATAGGAAAAGGCGGTAGTCTTCTTCTTCTTCTTCTCCTGAGCGTTTAGTCCCGCGCAGTCGCAGGGCCCGCTGTTCTTGTGATCTGTCGCCACCTCATCCTATCAAGGGCGTCATCTGCCGTGGCGCCGACTTCGGCGAGATCTCTCTTGATCACGTCCTTCCATCTTTTCCTTGGGGTTCCTCTCGGACGCTTTCCGGATGCCTCGAAGCTAGGGCCAACCTTGTGGAGTGATCCTCTGGTCTTCTGAGGACGTGTCCATACCACCTCAGGCGCTGCTCCCTCATCTTCAGCTGGATCGGGGCTGTATTCATCACTGCCCTAACATCCTCGTTTCGCACCCTGTCCCGACGGGTCCATCCACATGCCCATCTCAGCGTCCTCATCTCCGCCACGTGCAATTGCCGCTCCTGCGCCTTACCCAGGGCCCAGCACTCACTGCCGTGGAGGAGGGCAGGTCTCACAACTGTTCTATACAGCTTGCCTTTGAGCGTCCTGGAGCATCTACGGTCGCAGAGGATCCATGTGGACTCCCTCCATTTGAGCCAGGCTGCGTTTATCCGTCCCCTGACCGCCTGGTCCACAGTTCCTTCCTCGGATAGGTCACTTCCGAGGTAGCGGAATTTTTCCACCTTTTCGATCGTTTCCCCTTGGCAGTCTAGGATCTATCCAGCGCACTGCTCAGAGCTGATAAACTTCGTCTTCTTCACGTTCAGCCGTAGGCCGTTGTCCGCGAGGGCTCTCTGCCACAGCTGCACCTTCTCCTCCAGCTCCTCCTGGTTGTCGGCTACTAGGGCGATGTCGTCCGCGTAGAGGATCGTTCTGAGAGGGCCTTTCTCAAGGTGGTTCACTATAGAGTAAAGCGTCAGCAGGAAGAGGAACGGGCTCAGAGCCGACCCTTGGTGTACCCTCACTGTGTGTCCACTTTCCTTGTCACCCCGTGTGGAGTTCGTGTCGCCGCTTTCGAGCCCTCGTACATGTCCCTTATGACCGTGATCAGACGTTCCGGGACACCCCTCCCTCGAAGGGCATTCCAGATTACGGCCCGAGCTAGCCTGTCATAGGCCTTCTCCAGGTCGAGGAATGCCAGGTAGCAGGGTTTTCGTTTCTCCCGATATTTCTCCATCACCTGACGAGCGATGAAGATGGCGTCTGGGTGGACCTCTCAGGCATGAAGCCCCACTGCACCTGGGAGATGGATACCATCTCCCTCAGCCTTGAGTCGACCAGTCGTTCGTAGATCTTCATCGTGTGTGAGATCAGTTTGATCCCTCGGTGGTTGGAGCATTCGGAAGCGTCTCCCTTCTGCTTGAAGATGAGGACTGTGGTGCTGTTCCTCCAGTCATCCGGCATCTTACCTTCTTTCCTGATTCTGTTGAGGAACTGCGTCAGCCAGTTGATTCCGAGGTATCCATTTCCGCGTTCTTTGCCTTCGCTACAGCTGTTTTTGCCAGCCTCTTCAGCCTCCTGTAGGCTGTGAGATGCTCGGGTGCCCTCGTCTTCTGCCATGCGCTTTAAAACAAAGTTTAATTTATTAATTTTTCTGATGAAATAAAACCTTCACTCTTTCGGGCAGCTGAGCAAACAAAAATTTTAAAAAGTTATACCAAATTTTCCTTCAACAAAAAGTTATTCTAGCCCCCTTGGAGAGTCTATAGTTTAACCTTTACGAATTATATGCTGATTTGGAAGATAATCAGCTTGTTGTTCAGAAGCGTTAAGCCTATTTAGAATAGTGCTCACTTTGACGTGAAGTGTCCAATTTGACATGAAGGGGATATATCAGAGTACGCTCCTCTCACTTGTCAGAGTATCGCAGGGTGTGAAGTGAAAGGTGGCTCTTTCCAGATCTGCTCAACACAGTGGATGGCCTACAGTTCGGCTCGACAGAAGGAGGCGATCAGTTGGACGGAGGCGACACCACGATCATGGACGAGGAATCACCGAAACGATTAGAACTTTCAGACTCGCAGTTCTACTACACGCTTGCCTATTTCGACTGACGGCATCGAATAGTAGTGCTTGGAACCTCCCGACGTTTCCACTCGATGCAACTTCACATCATGACCTGGCATTTGTTGAAGAAAGAGTTATGTCTAATATGAGACTGCAATGTTATTTCATGTCACGTATAAGATGTCGCCAAAAATAATTGTAAACTTGCAGATACAGTATTTTGTTACAAAACACTATGGCTTCTTCATCCTCCAGATTAGGATCACTAGTCGCTTATTGCATCATGTCGCAGTAACATGGAATGCAGCAGGACGAGATAATTCTATGAAAAACTAAACCATAATTTCATGGGAACTAGTAACATTTAATGACGAATGATGACGTTGCCCTAAGTTTCAAACCGTTATTACTATTACAAATTGGTACAATGCTGTTTTTCACAAGTTTTTCACTTATGCTAGTTTCATTCTTGAGTCCTGACAGCGCGCTAGCGTACGATGACCCATATTGATCGAGCGTGCGGTCTAATCGATAAATTAACAAGTCTGGTACAACCTCCTCACAGCGACTTAAGTATAGAGTACGCCTAACGCCGCCTTTTTAAAGGTAGCATAATAGCACGAGCTATAAGAAGGACGAATTCCAAGCGACGGTGACGACATCAGGGCCCGAATTCATCAACAACTTACAGGCCGGGTAACGATAAGGCTTACCGATAAGCGGCCACGTACCGCGATTCATCAAAGCGGTACGTGGCCGCTTATCGGTAAGCCGCGATTCATCAAAGCGCAGCATGGTAGATTTGCGGTGAAAACCGCTGTAACGCTAACCCGGATAGAGCGTCAGGCAAACGACGTGGTGAGGTGTCGGTAACGCTCAAATGCTAATTTCTGGTCCAGTAGCAACAAGCTGGGCTCATCGCCAGGAGTAGTTGGACGCATCCACACGAGTATTTTGTCTCTTTGTGGTGGCTCCTTCCCTATCCCGTCAAATTCCTACCCGAAACGATTTGAAGAGGAATCTTTTTGTATGTGTCATTTATTATCACATGCATTTTCGGGTTTTAGCACATTACTTCTTATTTGTTGTATGTTGCGTTTTATATATGGGAAGTAGTGAATCTTAGAACGATGCATTACGTTTTTAATCTTTCTTGTTTTGCTAGTAGTATCGTAGACTTCATTCAACCCCGATGTGCCGGCGTTTTATTCTGTTTCTTTATCGATGTCTGCAAAAGCTAGTAACGTTTAAGAGATACACGTGGAATTTTTTTTTGCGTACAGAATAAAATTTCCAAAGAAAGTGGTAGGAACGGCGTAGTACTGGTCTCCCGCTTGTCGGTCCTCACTACGAATTCGTTACTAGATACCATCGTGCCAACGTCAATAGTCTTCGGTTTCCAAACTTCCAACAAATTGCCAACTCTGCGACATTTCAGTTTCAATTTGAAATTGCTACAAATCACCAGTATCGCTTGACGAGAACTGTCGAAGTTATGTCCAAAATTGGCGTCAGGTGTGGTACTCATGGTTGATGTCAAGCTATTTTTTGGACCAAAATTTCTAAAGGAGTAGAACAGGTAGTATTTAGAACGAGCAATATGTGGAGGTAGGAAGGAGATCCCATATGCATCCAAATTGCCTCCACAATATCCCATAAACGTAAAACGGCGTTATTCAATCCCACAAGGGAGCAATTACCGCTGTTCTTTATCCTTTACCCTTTATGTTTTTGGACGGATATTTGGTATTTCAGCCTTCTGCACTACCTTGTTGCTCTTGTCGGTAGTAGGTCTCAAACGCTTCTGTTGTGGAGAACTGAAGACGAAAATGTGAGAAACAGCTGTCATGTCAAATGCGAAGCTCATTTGAATTCCTGTTGACTGTATTAATTGATTATATATGAACAACATATATATGAACATAATTGATTATATATTGAATACCTGTGAATTTTGAAAGCGATTATGCAGTGTGTCATCTGTGACTTGCTGCGACGTTCATGATTGGATGGTTGTCGTACAATGCACAGTGCCAAATGAATTACATAAGGCCGGGAACGGAGGTCGCTGTAAAGCGATTCGAGGTGAGCGACGCCTTTGAATTCGATGAGCAGTCGGTAGTTTCTAGAAATGTACCCTTCAGTTCAAGGAGTACTCGAGACATTTTGAGGGACTATTTCGCGAAAAGAAATGGCCTTCGTTGAATGATTATTTGCGCAATAGTATGGTCTATAGTACGTATTACTATTGGTTCAAGTTTGAGTTCCTTGCACCAAATTTTATCGAGGAACCACAAACACAGGTCGTTCACTAAAGTCCATCATCGTTTCGTTTAAGACACCTGCTTCATAGCGATTCCACAAACTTCTTGTTCAGCTGGCTCATGAACTCCGCCTGATTGTGTGTTAGATCGGTCGGTTGTGAAGCTTTTCGCGACGTATTCGCCACGAAAGCACCTATAAAATTAGTTTCTTGTCAAACTTGCCGACATTTAAAATAATAGATAGAACATGGCTCAGGATTTCATATCTACGCTCCAACCGAATACATCGAAGTCGTCTCCACTTTGTAGTTTCGTTTTCTTTAGTTCGTCGCAGATTCGGGACAGAATTGAAACAAGACCTCATGACTTGGTGATATGTAGTAAAGGAATGCAAAGGCAGGATGAACCTGCTGTTTTTTTTGAGTCGCGTTTCCTATACAACACAATCTTTCTTTGAGCGTGTGCGGGCACACCGAAACTTATAAGTCGTGGGTGGTTGTTCTCGCTTCTCGAACAACCCGAGGTTGACACAGTAGGACTTGCTGAATCATCCCTGTCCCTATTTGACCATGGCTTTCTAAATCCACAATATCACGACTTCAGATGAGTATAAGGTAATAGTATTACTAAATCTTCGCCATTGAAGTCCAGCAGGAAGTACATAAAAAATCAGTTTTGTTGGAAGTTGGCCCACGCCTTAGAGTCTCTTATGAATTAGTCGCAACGATTTTTCCACTGCTTTTTCACGCTTTCATCTGGAACAAAACAATAAGAGCGCATGTGCATCAATGCACCCTCGTGAAAGTGCTTCCCAATTTGTACATTCATACGAAGTGCTGGACTGCATGTTCAGTATTTCCTTCACCTGATGGCATTCTATTAGGGGGGGGGGGGGGGCAAAAGTAATGAGACACATTGAAAAAAATCTTTATCTCTTTATAATTCAATTACAACTCAACAATGCTGAGGAATGTATTTACCATTAAGGGCAGTGACCTTGCTGCCATCGCTCAGTCAACTTCCTGATCCCATCCTTACAGAACTGCTTGGGCCTGGTGCTGATCAACTGCTCGATATGGTTGTCAAGTACTCCTTGGGTTCCTGTGCCCCTTCCGACCAGGAAGTCCCGTAGGCCCAAGAAGTGATGGTAGTCGCATGGAGAGATGTCCGACGAATACGATGGGTGAGGCATGTGAACGTAGCCCAGCTGGCCAAGCTTATCAGTGGTTACTTGTTCCCGATGGGGTGCGGCGTTGTCGAAGAGGAGAACCTTCTTGAAGCGCTGCGAATGAATAAGAGCGAGTTGCTTGCCCATCTCTTCTATTTCGTTCACCATGGCCTCGGAGTTCATCGTAGTGCTCTTGGAAAACAGCTTCCGGTAAACCGATCCATGGGCGCAGACCCAAAAGCTCCAAAGGTGCTTCTCGCCGTGAACATCTTGCCGAACGAAGGTCGGTAACAATTCACCAGGCATCACCCAGACTCGCTGCTTGGCAGGGTTAAGGTAGAAGACGTACTTCTCATCCTGCGTTAAGATTGAGTCCAGGCTGCTCGGGTTGGGAATTGGGCGAGATTTGCGCGACACAGGTCGACTCGTCAGACCGGGGTTTCGGCATGAACAGACTGGGGTTTTGGCATGCTTCTGGAAAGGGCGGACGTATTAACTTCTCAGGTGGCCTTTAGTAAGTAGCATACAAACATACAAATACGATAAGCACGAAACCAGACTCTAGCCACGAGATATATGGACACGGCATGGCCACGAGATATATGGAGATCTCATTACTTTTGCCCCCCCCCCTAATACATCTGCTCTTTGTTTATCTTTATACATCCCTGAGCTCACGTAATCCAGGTCCTTGCTGTGGGATACCTCATCAATGAGCTCTATATGTCTCTCATATGTCCAGTATGTAAGCGTCTTTCGAGTTGTGGCGGTTTCTCGACCTCCAGTGAAACTATAGACTCCTGTCAGCACCTTCTAAAAGTTACTGCTAATGCAGATGCTTCAAATTGGAGCATCCTTCCGTAACCTTCACGGCTCTCACTGCTTGCTTCAGAAGTCCGTCTCTGGAGCTGGAATGCTGCGATGATTCGATCGACAGTTTCTAACCATCTGTTTACAGTACTTCAATAACTTCACCTCTAAACACGGCTATCTCCTACGACTTGAGTTCCTTTCCTCGTCAAATGTCTTCCTATCTGCGAAAACATCGTCAAATAACTAAAAGCTGAAAGTAAACGAACGATATGACAACCTTCGCATTCCCCGTGTAAGCAGTATCCATTGGAGCACTTCGGCAATCAACAGCGGCGAACGCTGGCGTTGCTGGCGCCCGCGGCAACCTCATACTCAAGAAGCCGACGGGTGACACAGGCAACAGGAGCCACAAGTCTTAGTAATAGAAGAGAATAAGCAAAAACAAAGAGGACAGACCCTGAAAAACAAGAAGAGAGCAAGAATAAGGTCAATTTTGCGGCCTGTCAGCCGACAAGTGTGTGCGGACCCCTTAATCGACGCCTTCGGGGACGCTGAAGTTGACCAATGTTGAACGGTGCAGCTGCAGATCGATCCATGAGATGCCTCATTGGAGATCGGCGACCCGGGGTACTCAAACCGGAAACGTAGTTTCGTTTCCGCAACCCAGCGTGCTGATAATGCGTCCCACATTGTCGAAGATGTTCAGAGCTGACTCCAATCACGAATACAAGAGTCGAACATAAAATCAATTCGTAGTTAGTCATCATGTTGAATGGCAAGCTACTACTTACTTACTTACTTAGTACTTAGTTCCTCCCGTGCTGTTGAGCGCATAGGGCGACGAGGTCTTTCCACCGCTGCCTGTCTTGGGCTATTTCTTCACACTCCTGCTTAGAAATATTCATAACCTTTAGGGCATTCATGAGCGTGCGACGCCACGTGTTTCTTGGGCGTCCTCTAGTTCGTTTTCCTGGCGGAGTCCATTGCATGGCTGATCTCGGCAGCCGGTGCTCCGGCATACGCAAGATGTGTCCGGCCAGGCGGAGTCGACGTTGCGTAACGGTTTCGTAGAGGCACCTTGAGTGACAGCGCCGCAATACTTCTTCGTTCGTCACGTGGTCCGTGTAACGTATCCTCAAAATTTGCAACATTAGACATTTGTAATGGAGCGCGTTGACCCGTCTGATGATGCTAATTGACGTCTTCCATGTTTCGCTAGCGTACATTGCAGTTGGGACGACTATCGACGAATACAAACGCAGCTTTACGCTATTTGAAATAGAGGACGACGTCCATAGTAACCTGAACCTTCGGAATATTGCTGTCGCCTTTGCGATCCTACAGCGAACGTCGGTCTTAGCATCTCCATTATTGGCGATCATACTTCCTAAGTCGGTGAAGCTGTTCACTACTTCCAAACGGTCCGATCCTATGTAGATGCCGTCCCTTGAGCTCGTAATTCCTACGCACATAACCTTTGACTTTTCGGGACTAATTCGGAGTCCGATGTTGCCAGCTTCTTGACTAAGGCGTTCTGTAATTCTTTGTAACTTATCGTTGTCCTTAGCGAATACGGCGATGTCATCGGCAAAGTCCAGGTCCATAAGTCGTCCTCTATACCAAGGAATGCCTTCCTGTACTTCGGCTGTCGTTCTTCTCATTACGAAGTCGAGGGCGACGTTGAATAGCAACGGTGAGAGAACACATCCCTGCCTGACTCCTGTGGTGACCTCGAAGTAACTTGTATTTCCAAGCGTTGTCTTCACGCAGCACATGGAGTTTTGAGCTACTAGAAGGCAAGCTACTACGCACTCAATAAAATACAAGTGATCTCTATGCTTACACGAACTAACAATGTTGGATATCGGAACCTGAACTTAAAAGTGTTTGGGGCTTATCATTCTATTCCTGATGAAGTGCGACTTATTTACGCTGCCCATTCTCGAATGGCGGACGTAGATGAAACGCACCAAGATGTTGAAAGCACGCAGATAGTTGATAGCGAATGGTGAGTTTCTAGTTCGGGTCAAGATGAGCAGAAATATTTTGGAAGTCTCTACTCACGTTAATCGAAGAAGGCTCCGTATTAGCGGCAAGTTCTCTCAAGCTCCCCACATCCATTTGAGTGGAGCTATGACCACTAAAATCAAATCGGAATAGATTTTGAGCGCGAAACTTAGGTTGCAGCATGGTTTCCCTCCCGCGAGCGCTTAACACTGAGGCACGCATGTGTCCATTTGATGACTCTAAAGCGAATTAAAACTGCTTAGCCGGGAAGTCCGCTGCTGGCTTCTGCAGAAGTGCGTATAGCTGTAAAAATGCGCAAAAAACAACAGAAAATTGTGTAGACATCAAAACCCCTCAACTTTCAACCAGTCAGTTGAAACGCAAAAATCTCTCGACGCAGAAGAACGGAACCCCCGACCTCCTTCGCATGAAACAACGCCACCATCTACTGCGCCAGATCCTCTTGGCAGTGGCGCCACTGCGGGTGTACAACAGACCGAGGCGTATCGATCGAATTCCCATGTGGACGCCAACGCAGCCCACGGTAGCAAAAGGCAAACTGGCTCCGGGCGTAATGGATAGTGACGTGTCTTCATACAAGGGAGGTCGGGGGTTCGACTCTCCTGCTCTGCTGTATTTTTGCATCTCATCTGATTGATTGAGATTTGAAGGATTCCAACGTCTATACCGTTCTCATTTTCCAGCTGTATGCTGTGGCATTCAACATGATTATGCAAAAGTGTTCAGCACCAGTGGTACATAGGTACCAAGTGCAGCAAAGCGCATGAAGCAGCACTGGTGACAATACGGAGAGCGTGTAGAAGCTACAGGCTCTCACAGTTTGCTTCCATACATGGACCAATGGCCTCAGGAGAAGCCATCATGCTCGGATTTTCAAAAGACACCAGGATGTGACGTCGGAGGTGGCTCAAGTGAGAAACACGGTCTGTGGATGCCGCAAATTAACCTAAACGGCATCGATACACTTTTTCCCTCACCTTTGACTGTCACCTGCAAATCTGTGAACGTTTTGTAAATCCTAACACCAACAATGTCCGGCGATGCTCAAGTGGTGATCCACCAACTCACGTTGAAGTTTGACCCACCTTTAGACAAGGAACTTTCGAGGGAAGAAATCAAGCTGGCCGAACGGACGGCCAGCATACCAAAGGACCTCGAAGCACATCAACTTGAAGCTGACGAAGACGTTGTGGTTAAAAATCCGGTCAGTAATAAACAAGTCGGAAGAACGGTACTCTCCACAGCGTAAAGCTAGAAAATGCGCAGAAATCGTCCGAAAATGGTATAGACGTCAGAATCCTTGAAACCTCAACCAATCTGATAAGATGCAAAAATACTGCAGCGCGGGAGAATCAAGCCCCCGACCTCTCTCACAAGAAGCAGCGTTACTGTCCACTGCGATCCGAGCCGCTTGCCGGCAGAGACATCGCGGGCGTCGTACAAGACCCCCAACTCATGAGACGTCGGGTCCATTGTAACTTCAAGGACCCCCTACTCTTTCGGCTTAACGAATTGGCAAAAAAACACATTTTCATACTAATTGAAGGGTGGGAATTCTTCCTATATGACTCGCTCTCCCTGCTCAGACATACGCTTCAGACCCTTCCCTTGTAAGACAGCTCTTCCAAGGCGGAGTGGCGTTCCCCCCCCCCCCCTTCGCGGTAAAGGGGGTAGCAAAAATGCTTGCGCCTCCACTGCCTCGTAAGGCAGCCGCTAGTCTCTCCAGCAAGCCCCGTAGGTAGGTGGGAGGGGAGGGGGGTGGGGCGGGCCAGGGGAGGGGGGAGGGGAGGAGGGCGTGCCCTCCTTCTTTCACCACCCGTGTGAATTGAGAAAGAGAGAAGGACGTGCAGAAAAAGAGTGGTAGATTAGCTTCTTTATGTTTATAACTTCTTTTTCTTACTGTGAAGAATCTAAACCATACCTCACCTTGATCTTGATCTCATCTCAACCATCAACCGTTGGGTCAAATGCTCTTTCATGGTGTCTTCGTGCAGTTCAAGTTAGGTACCGCAAACGCTTACACTTGAATACTATATATGGCGGGACTATTGCACAAAGAAAAGATTTAGTTTGTTTTAAATTGAATTCACTCTATTTTCGGTCACTTTTGGTGATAATAAAGAAGTATGATGTCCATGTATATGGCATCCGGTAACCTAGTGCCAGAAAACCTCAAAGATTGTGAGAGAAACTGTAAGTAGGCGAACACTTTGACCCTATGAAAGGGTATCCTATCCTATCCTATCCTACTACATATATATATATATATAAATATAAAGGAGTTAGGCCTATGGTATAGTCCCGCGGAAGTACCCGCGGAACGGGAATAATCTAGTCGGGACCCAACGCGCGCCCAATAGCCGCAGTCGGCAATACCCATTTTCCGCGGATCGTCGGCGCTGGTCGGTGGACGGGCTGGTATACTTCTCGTCCGCGGGACGACCCCGCCGACCGACAACCTCCCGCAGTGCAATGCACCGGGGTTGGCTGTCAGTCGGCGTTATCAAAAACGTTATCAAAAAATAAACGTGCTCCAATTCGAAAGCGACCGATTCCGTGAACTTGGAACGTTCCTAGCTCACGAAGTGGTAAAGCGCTCCAACGCGATTATCATTCAGTGTCGGCCGCCGACCGTACTGGTCGGCGACCACTTTCCGCGGTGCACTTCCCGCCCGCCGACGTCCCGCGGGCACTTTCGCGGGACTATACCATAGGCCTTAGCGGTGGTCCGCCCGTCCGTCTGTTCGTCCGTCCGTCTGGCCTTTCTTAGAAGTCGAGTAGCAAGCGTCCGTGTTCAAACGATTTGCCACCCACGTTGTGTCGAAACTGTCAGGAGAAGTGTCACCGATGTCGCGCAAAGGGCGTTCGGGTTCAAAAGACATGCCAGCAACGTTGCTCAACAGGCGTTCGGATTTAGAAGATCTGTCACCGACGTCCTGCAACAGGCGCTCGGACCGAAAAAGCATGTCAGCAATGTCGCGCATTGGGTGTTTGGGTTCGGAAGAGGTGTCAACGATGTCGCGTAATGGGTGTCTGAGGTCAGAAGAGGTGCTATGGATTTCATCCAAGGGGTGTCTTGGTTCAGAGGAGGTGTCACCGATGTCATGCAAGTGGTGTCTGGGTTCAGAAGAGGTGTAATGCGAGACCACTAAAGAAGAGACCAGTAAGCGGGGACCAGTGAAGAGTGGGAGGACCAGCGAAGGGAGGAGGGGGGGGGGGCTACCAGTAAGAGCAGAACCTTTAATGGGAGCCAGGAAGGGGGACTAATAAAGAATACCACTAAGATGATGGTTGCGGTGGGGGGGGGGGATACGGAAACCAGTGAAGTTTAAAGTTCTATGAAGGGGAACCGGTAAAAGGGGAACCATTAAAGGAGGACTAGTGAAGAGGGAATCAGTGATGGTGAGACCAGTGTGGGAGAGCTGTAAAGGGGGGTGGGGGCAGTAAAGGTAGGACCATTAATGGGGACCAGTGAAGGGGACCAATAAAGGGTACCGCTTAGGTGAGGATTTCTTTTTCCTACATTTTTCTTCCTGTCTCTGGATGCACATGGGTTGTGCATTACTGTACCGCTTTCCTCTAGGAACGTTTTTCACTGTAACGCGAGTAAGAAGGCCTAGACGGGGTGTTCTATTCTCGGGGTTTGGGGGTGAAGCCCTCAACCAGACGTTTGGCGGCCGTTAGGCCGCTGAACGTCTGGTAAACATATATTAGATTAGCGTCACGTGGTCAACAGTCGAGAGCCTGATGCTCAGAGCTTACAACAAAGGGAAGTTTTCGAGACCTCAATTTCGCTGATGTTAAAGGTCAGGGCTCTATCGCATAGGCCAAGTCGCAGAAAATTAGATGCGCCGGTCATGTAGTTGGTCGCCTTTCACTAACACCCGTTGAACAATAGCGGCCTATATTCGGCTTTGTGAAAAAAGAACACCAAACGCTTACGAGCGCATTGTTTGGACTTATTCGAGAAAGCCCTGACCGAGAATTTCGGTCCTCTTCGTGCCCCTCGAGCGAAGAGGACTCCTGATCTACTTTATTCACCTTAATTTGAGCCGTGACACCAGAGTGAAACGAGTCACGCAAGTGAGAAAAGTCCTCCGAGGTTTCGAGCTTCGCCGCTCGAAGATCAGAGACGCTATCGCATAGGCCAAGTCGTGGAAACTGAGGTGGGCTGGCTAGGTGATGCGCTTCGGAGATACCCGCTGGACGCGAGCCGTCGCGGATTATATTCCTTGGGATGACAATGAAAAGCAGGACGCCCACCAACGCGTTGGTTGGACTTATTCGAGAAAGCCCTGAATGACCGATATGACGCTGTTTGTGTCCGTCGAGCAGGGAGGATCCATTGGAGCACTCTGGCACGCGACAGGGACGAATGGAGACGTTGCTATTGCCTGCTCGATCAAATCGATGATAAAAGGGACGATAGGTGATACAGGTGAATTTGAACCGTGACGCTGCTGGCGCATTCTGCAATAACTAGACCATTCTTAGGCCGTTATTGCTTTTTATCACACATGGCCATCGGAAGCCAGTTTGACCATCCTTACAGTCACCTATAAAGTTCTCTTCGGAATTTCTCCCTTTGTGGAGATATGTAGTATAACTTCCACAAGAGCACCAAAAGAGTGAGCAATTCTAAACCATTGATCCCTATCCAGCTATAGTATTGATGCATTTCCTCTTTTGAACGCTAAGGGCAAGAATTGCATTCTACCAAACGGTATATTGGCGGAGATCCTTTCCATTTTTGTACTTCCTCTTCATTCCTTTTCTCTTTCCTTTCTTTTTCTTCACATGTGATTAGATTTCGTATTGTCAATTACGCATGATCTTGAACTTCTACCCCAACCTTTCTATTGAAGCTGCGAACAACCAAAGAATAACGAGAAGAGTGATGGTGGAGAAAGCAGCCGACAGGAGACACATTCCACAGAAAACACAAGATCAGGAGCTGCAAAAGAAGTCAGCTCAAGCGGTGAGAGGACGACTCTAGCTAGTGGAGACGCTTCGTCAAACACTGGAGAGATGCGAGAGCCTCCGTCAAAGTCCACTGCAATGGATGAAGCACGAGAAGATGGGCAGAAGGCGCCAAGGCTCATACTTGATGGAAGATCTGCACCGGATGGGGTGTCCTCGAAGTCCACGCTCCCGCGCCCGCTCTCGGTCTCAAAATTGGTCGCATTCACCAGCTGCAAGCCTATGCACCGTGCCAACGACGGTGCGTCCGGGCCTGCTACAAAACTCGCCGAGGAGGGAAAATCTGAAACACGGCTCACTGCTGGAAGCTCTGTGTCGGTAAGCGGGAGAGCACTGTGCTTTGCTCTCATATCGTTCCAATTACGTCTGACTCTTTACAGTACTCATATTCCCACGTGCAGTACGGAGATGTATCCGTTTACTACGGATTTGGAAACGCATACGTGAGTGATTTCGCCCTTGAGCACCAAATTTCGATTTAAGTTTTTCTATACTTTACACACGGCTCAATATGAGGTTAGTGAAGGAACATCAAGGAACATTGGTTTCATCCAATTGGATAACCGGCACTAGTTAAAAGTTCCGACTCCACCGACACGACTTCGGTCGAAAAAAAATTTCGCTGAAACTTTGTCTGGGGGGGGGGCTACTTGGGGTGCTGATCACGAATTTGACATCCGTTTTTCACGGTTCGGCCTGCGTCATTGTATCCCTGCTAACCTCCTTTCTTTGGTGGAATATTGAGGTATGCTTTTCTTGCCTTTTTATTCCTCCGCTGATACATTTCAGGTAGTTTTGGTCATTTTCACGCACAATATTTATCGATAAAAACTCGTCATTGTTTCATTCGCATTGCATCGTTCTCACCACCGTACCTCTTCCAGCTTTTCTTTCAAAGTGAGAAATCCTTTATAAGATACAAGTATCCGAGGAAGAAAGTGTGGACCAGGCGGTCAGTGGACGGATAAATGCAGCCTGGCTCAAGTGGAGGGAGTCCACAGGGATCCTCTGCGACCGTAGATGCTCCAGGACGCTCAAAATAAGCTCTATAGAACAGTTGTGAGACCTGCCCCTCGGCAGTGAGTGCTGGGCCCTGGGTAAGGCGCAGGAGCGGAACCTGCATGTGAATGGACCCTTCGGGACAGGGTGCGAAACGAGGATGTTAGGGCAGTGATGAAGACCGCCCCGATCCAGCTGAAGATGAGAGAGCAGCGCCTGAGGTGGTATGGACACGTCCTCAGTAGACCAGAGGATCATCCCACAAGGTTGGCCCTAGATTTCGAGGCACCCGGAAAGCTTCCGAGAGGAGCCCCAAGGAAAAGATGGAAGGACGTCATCAAGAGAGATCTCGCCGAAGTCGGCGCCACGGTAGATGACGCCCTTGATAGGATGAGGTGGCGACAGATCACAAGAACAGCGGACCCTGCGACTGCGCGGGACTAAACGCTCAGGAGAAGAAGAAGAATACAAGTGCTCCGACACGCCTAACGGCGCGTCTCGCACTTGCGCTTCGCGCGACTTTGTAGCATCACTGTGACCTATGGAAAGTAGTTTTTGTAGAACATAAAATTCGCTAGCATCTAGGAGTTGGTGCGTACTTTATCGACATTAAGCCTTTCACCACTTCGGTACCTTCATCATAAACATTTTTCCTCACCGGCCAGTAATGTCATTGGTTTGTGCTGCGCAGTACTTCTACAAATTCAGGTTGTTCCTCCGCAATCGTTCTCATGCTTAACAGCTCGCGTTTCAAATTGACGTTAACATGTCTTCCGAAGCCAGGTTCCCCACTCTCGTTTCTTCTTACTGGATCTAATTGCTGGTCCGCCTTTACTGGTTTTCCCTCCCCCTCTTTACTCCCCCACCTTCCTGGTCCCAACTACTGGCCCACTTCGTTGTTTCCATTATCGACACCTACTGGTCTCTTCTTGCTGGTTTCCCCGTCCTGGCCCCTCCTCCTGGTTCTTCCTTTCCTTCCTGGTCGCTCTTCTTGGTCTACCGTAGAGGTCCCCCTTTCCGTCCTTCTCCACCACCCCCTTAGTGGCCCTCCCATGCTCACGGCACGGTCGGTGACACGTATTCAGAATCAGGATTCCTGCTGCACGACGTAGGAGGCCCGCTTTCTGGATCAAGAAGCTCAGAAGGGCGCGCAGTCGCCGTGGTGTCGAGCATGAAGAGGCTATGCATATGGCAGATTCCTTGTTCTCCGTATGAATTCCGTTACGGCTCCCTTCTTGCTGGTTCCCCGTCCTAGTCCCGTCTCCAGGTCCCTTCTTCCTGGTAGTTTTCTCCTCCCCTCCTCGGGATTCTCCCTACTACTCTATCCCAATTAAGTAGGCCTCCCACGCTCACGACACGACGACGGCGAGCGAACGCCCATTGTGTGACATCGGTTTCACATCCTCTAAATCCGGTCTCTCTTAATGGTAATGGATCGCTGTCGGTTCTCCACTCTCAAAGTCCCCCTTCTACCCTTACCCATTTAGTAGTCTTCTCATGCTAACGGCACGAAGTCGGCTTCTGAATCTGGACGCTCAGAAACGCACGTAGGTGCTGTTGTCTTTAGCAGTAGAGGGCTACGTTTCCCCTGCTGCAGCAACATCCCACGTTCAATAGCAAATTTTGCCCGCGCTGTAGATGATGAGGCGCACCTCATTCAGGTTAGATTATCGACCGCCCTCGCTATGGATGATGCTGCGTACCTCACTTAGGTTAGATCACTCCACGGACAAACTCTTTTATATATTAGTGGTGATGGTGATGGTAATATCTCACATAGGTTAGATCATTCGACCGCTCTCGCTGTGGATGATGCGGCGTACCTCACTTAGTCTAGATCACTCCACGTACAAACTCTTTTATATGTTGGTGGTGATTGACGCTTATGAAGCGGATGTCAAATTCATGATCAGCACCCCAAATAACCCCCACGGTCAAAGTTTCAGCGAAGTCGGTGACCCTGCCTGAACCACCCTTGGTAGCGGTATGGGTGGTCTCCGACCGAATCGTAAAAAACGTATGTCAGATTCATGATCAGCACTCCAAATAACCCTCCTAGACAAAGTTTCAGCGAAAAAAATTTTCGACCGAAGTTGTGTCGGTGGAGTCGGTAGAGTCGGAACTCTTAACTAGTGCCGGATAACCTTCCTATAGGAACACTTCACCAAAAATCAGCGGTATACATTCGACTGCGATAAGCATTGATGAGCAGATAATAAAATTTCGAAACCCGAATAACGCATAACGTATAATTTCGCCCAAAAATGACCGGCTAACGGAAGAGCGGATAACGAATAAACAACAAAAATTAAACCTAATTTTGAATCATTATTTCTTTAATAGTTGGTTGATAATGGTAACACTGTCATGCAACGTGTTAAGTAAGCCAGTTTTAACGTTATTATTGGTGTTTTTTCTTCAAGGCGCGCGGTAGTCGGAGGCGCCGGCTCGGATTTCCTCTCCAGGGCAATCCAGCCTTCCATCGTTTTAGACTCGATGTGGTAGTATCAGGCTTTTGCGAAAGGACAATGCCCTGACCTGTCCATCGGCTGACGACCAAGTCATTGTACTGGCCAAATACGCATTCCAATTGCCTTCACAACAGGAGCGTGCGTAATTACGATTAACGGTTTACCTTCGACTTACGCCATTTCCGGTCATGTGTCGTAAATTATCGCAAATGTTGTCTTTGACCAACAACCAACTAGCATCCAAATTTATATGTGCCGCTTTATAAAAATGCGCCTACTCCAATGGTCTCCTCTTATCGCGCACTGCAGCTTCGCTATAGAGTTGTTTTTGAGCTCTAATGTGCTACTGTGGTAGAATAGAAGACACCGAGATACCTCACGAGAAAGGTCAAAGAGGTCACCGTGGAGTTTCTCAAAGCAACCTATATAGGGTTGTAAGGCGTTGTCTGGGAAGCACCATAGTGTTTTCCAAATTTCCTGCGGACCTCTGGGTAGGTCAAAAATGGCAAAAAACTGTACCGCTTTAATGCGGGCCGATAACGCAAAACTGACGCCTGGAATACCCTTGTCGTGCCCACAAATAGTCCTGCAAAAGGTTTGGAGCTTCAATCATGACTAAAACTTAGGAATTGATTAATTCCTAATTGAAGCGAGACGGCGCATTCACGGGAGGCGCGCGCCACCATTCCGACAGCGACTGGATGGCCGAGTGATTAGCGTGGCGGACTTGCGGGAGAGAGGTCAAGGGTTCGATTCCGGCGGTGTGGTTTCTGCATTGCTGGTAGTGCATCTTGCGTTTTTGCCACCGTAAAGTGCTTCTCTGTCACGACTAGGTGTCATATTCGATTTACAACCCTGATTTCAACCTTCTGTGATCCGAGAAGGAAGAAGGCCGTGGCTGTTGCAAAAGCCACTCATTATGGAGAGGTCAACGAGAAGCTCGAGTCACGCGATGGCGAGCGGTATCTGTACCGGCTTGCTAAGAATCGCCATCGGCAGACCGAGGATATTGAGAAGTTTTTCGGCATCAATGATGAGAACGGCCATCTTTTTACGGACCGCAAGAAGGCATTGAAGCGATGGCGCGACTACTTTGAGGAAATCTCTACAGTAGAATTTCCTCATCCAGCCATCCCTTCCACGGCTCCAACCCACGGCCCCGTTCAGAAGATCACCGTGGAGGAGATTGAAGCGGCTTTGAAGAAGATGAGGCCAGGCAAAGCGACTGGGCCCGATGACGTGGCAGCTGATTTATGGAAGTCCAAGTACTGGTACCCTGCTGAGTGGTTGGCGAAGTTCTTTAATCAGGTTGTGGCGGAGAAGAAAGTGCCTGAGTGTTGGCGTCAAAGTACGACGATTCCAATTTGGAAGAAGAAGGGCAGTCCTGCAGACTGCTCCAATTACCGTCCGATTCGCTTGCTTTCGCACAGCATGAAGATCTTTGAGCGAGTTGTCGATGGACGAATTCGGGACATCGTCAAGCTTTCCAGCAATCAGTGCGGCTTCGTGGCTGGCTGTGGCACCGTTGATGCCATACATGCCGTCTGCCTCCTGATAGAGAAGCATCGCGAGAAACAGAAGTCAGGGCATATCGCCTTTCTCGACTTGGAGAAGGCCTTTGACCGCGTACCGCGTGAAGTGATATGGTACGCCCTGCGTCAACATGGAGTTCCTGAAGAGCTCATAGAGTGGGTGCGAATTCTCTACTCTTGTCCAAAGAGTCGAGTTCAACCTGCAGCTGGGACCTCGATGGAGTTTCCCATCTCTGTCGGAGTACACCAGGGTTCTGCGCTTTCCCCACTCCTCTTTGTTGTCGTCATGGATGCCATCACACGAGATCTTCAGAAGCCCGTCCCTTGGACGTTGCTTTATGCCGATGACGTGATGTTCGCTAGCGAAGATAAAGGAGAACTCGAGCGAGAGTTGCAAGCTTGGTGTGATCGCCTGGAGCGGTTTGGACTCAGATTGAACGTGAAGAAGACCGAGTATTTAACGACGGACGTTACCGAGTCCAGCTCCATCAAGGTTAACGGCATCGAGCTTCCACGCACTGCGGTCTTTAAGTACCTGGGATCAGCAGTGGCGTCTGACGGCAAACTGATGACTGAAGTGAATTCACGCGTGAGTGCAGCTTGGTCCAAGTGGCGCTCGTTGACTGGCGTGCTCTGCGACAAGAAGATACCAGAGCGCTTTAAGTCGAAGATCTACAGAGCAGTCGTACGGCCGGTAGCAATGTACGGCGCTGAGTGTTGGCCAGCGACCAAGGAAGTTGAAACGCGCCTCAGCGTCATGGAGATGAAGATGCTGCGCTGGACGGCAGGAGTTACGCGCATGGACCGCATCCGAAACGATGCTATTCGGCAGAAGTTCGGTGTCGCGCCGATAACTGACAAGATGCGCGAAGCTCGCTTACGATGGTACGGCCACGTTCTGCGTGGAGAAGAAGACAGCGTCCGCAAGATAGGCCTTAACTTCGAGGTAATAGGAAAGCGGCCTAGAGGGCGACCGAAGCAGCGCTGGGCTGATACGTTACATACGGACTTGAAAGTAGCTGGTGTCCACCCCGATCTAGCGCTGGATCGGGAAAGGTGGCGTCATGATACCAGAATAGCGGACCCCGCCACGAAGCGGGACAAACGCTGAAGAAGAAGAAGAAGAAGAAGAAGAAGAAGAAGTGATCCGATTTTACTTCAAAACACAAGTCACGCTAATTAATATGCAATAAACTGTTTAACAGCTGTGGTAACGTTCTATAAAACACACGAAGCAAAGCAGCTTCTGACACCAGCAGCAGCGGATAAATGCCAAGGAAGAGCAGCCGGAAGCTTTCTGGCAGGACGTGTCGACAGGCACTTCATCAAAGGCGAATTCCGCCGGTGTTGAGAACTGCCCGGATGTCCAGCTGCCACCCACGCGCGCTACATGTAAGCATACGCTGCTCGCCTACTCAAGCTGGCACCTATTGGAATGAAGCAAGTGTCTCGTGTTGTGCAATCCCTGTCGTCACTGACCCATTCGTACACTGCTGTTCCAGTGCTATACGCCGACGGCCGACTTGGAGACAAGCTCTTTTTGATTTTGCAGGAGGCTAGTGGATCGTTTCCTCAATGCGGTCACTGGTCGGCACCAAATCTTCTAATAGTGGCAGGAACGAGCCACATCATGACGAAGCAACAAGTCCCGTGTTTCTTTCGAGAATGCGTGGTTGGCTGTTCGGCAGCATCCCTAACCATTGTCCTCCTTGACAGCTGGCATGGGTTCAGGGATCATGAGAACCTCGTTTCCGAGGTGCCTGCTGGAAAAGGGCTTAAGCTGATGACAATACCGCCAGGAGCGACAAGCCTTGTCTAGCCTCTCGATGAATACTTCTTCCGGCTTTTCAAAAGGTTCATCCGGCGAATTCATGAACATGTGCTCCACATGCGTCCGGATTTCAACTGCTTCTCAAGAGACAATACTTTGAAAGTAATCATGAATCGCTTCGGACCAGCTCACTTGATGTTTAAATTTTTAAGGCAATTTTCAAGGCACACGTCCTTGCAGGTGGTCAGTCAGACGTATAGGCAGTTCTGTGCTCCGGTATTCCAAAGGTGCTTTGCGTACGCGTGGGTGGCAGCTGGATATGTGTACACGCATCCGGGGCACTTCTCAACACCGGCGGACTACGCCTTCGATGAAGTGCCTGTCGACACGTCCTGCCAGGAAGCTTCCGGCTGCTCTTCCTTGGCATTTATCCGCTGCTTCTGGTGTCAGAAGTTGCTTTGCTTCGTGTGTTTTATAGAACGTTACCACAACTGTTAAACAGTTCATTGCATATTCATTAGCGTGACTTGTGTTTTGAAGTAAAATCGTTAAAAAAAATAAAAATAAAAATAAAAATAAAAAAATATAAAAAATCGTAACAAAAGGTTGAAATCAGGGTTGGAAATCGAATATGACACCTAGTCGTGACAGAAAAGCAGCTTACGGTGGCAAAAACGCAAGATGTGTGCCCATCAATGCAGAGACCACACCGCCGGAATCGAACCCTCGACCTCCCTCCCGCAAGTCCGCCACGCTAACCACTCGGCCATTCAATCGCTGCAGGCCTCGTGCGCGTGCCTCCCTTTAATGCGCCGTCTCACTTCAATTAGGAATTAATCAATTCCTATTTAGGAATTAATCAATTCTAGCAATGATTGAAGCTCCAAACCTTTTGCAGGACTATTTGTGGGCACGACAAGGGTATTCCAGGCGTCACTTTTGCGTTATCGGCCCGCTCTGAAGTGGTACAGTTTTTTGCCATTTTTGACCTACCTAGAGGTCCGCAGGAAATTTGGAAACCTCTATGGTGCTTCCCAGACAACGCCCTACAACCCTATATAGGTCGCTTTGAGAAACTCGACGGTGACCTCTTTGACCTTCCTCGTCAGATAAGATGTGGTGGGATTCTACAGAAGTTCTGCCCTGGTTTAAGTCGAAAGCAAGCACACCCACACTCGGTACTTCTGCTCGATCATCGTTAATCTAAAAAATCTTTAAAAGTTAACGAATCTGAACGAAACTTTGGCGAAAGATCTATTCTGAATAAACACGTGAAGTGGCATGACCCGAGAAATAACAACACTAGAGAAATGACGAATCGAGAGCAGGCGACATTTATAACCCGACAAACTAATATATGCACACCTGTGTGTTTGTTGTTGATTATATACAGCTTCCTGCAAAATTAAGCGTACCTAGTTCAAAATAGGCACTTTATGACAGTGGCAAAGCAATTATTTATTTTGAGAAATTTTCCATGAGAAAGTCGTTCCCTTATAGAGGGTGTCAAGAAGGAAAGAAGGAATGCGATCTATCCTAATCGGAGGGGCGCCACGAGAAAAGTGAAACAAAGGCAAAGAGTTCAGGCTCCCTCGTCTCGGAAATTCCAGAGGAATGTCCTCTCTTGCGCTTCGTGAGTGTAGTGTCAAAGAATGAAATGCCCTCCCCCCCCCCTCACTAGGAACTCCGGAGGAACGCGTACACATTTTGTGTGGGCCTAGAATTTTTACTTTTTAGGCCACATTAGATCTACCACACAAAAAGAACTTTTCGGAGGGAAAAGATTGTGCAGTGCACTCGCCCAGAGCATTAAAATGCTTATTTGATTTTATTGTTTGTGTCAACTGATGCGAGTTTTGTGTTCACTCAAGCAGTGTCGTTTTTAACACTTACAATAGTGAGTTTTTGGTAAACATTTTTAAAGATAATTTTAGCCTACTTAAGCAAACTTTAGGTGCCTTAGATACTTTTGATCTTTAGATACTTGCACTTTGTTTGCAAAATGTTTGGCATTTTCTAACAATCATTTTTAAAGTTTATAACATATACTAAAATTGTAAATACAAAATTGTTATGCTAAAATTATATTTGTATTACTTCTAAAAATGTCCGGTATGATTTTTAAAAAAGTCCAGCATAAAATAAAAAGTGTTCGCATTAATGTAAAATCTTATAAATGCTACGCCTATTGCCTAAGGCTCTAGATCTTCTTAGAATGTAGTTTTCTTTCCGTCAGAATTTGTTCAAGCATCTTACCGCCTTCGTTTTCAGACAGACTTTCTTGTCGCATTAGGACTACTTCTAATGAGCGCGCTTGTGACTGGCCTTATAATCCTTCATGGAAAAGTTACGCTTCTTTTGTTTTGCTACATCGTCTGCAAGGTAAAGTTGAGGCATATTCCGCATTTCTGCAATTTTTATGCCCATTTCTGACAACTGATGAACAACGATTTTCCTTACTGACAACTCATTCAAGATCATAACCTTCATAATTGGATATATAGCGGCGAGAAAAGCAAGTAAATCACTGTACATTCTCACTATTATACTTGTTGTAAGTTTTGGTTTTATGGTATTTTATAATTTTCTCACGTTCTGTCAAAAAAAAATCTACGACCTACTGCATCAGAGGAAAATTTCGTCTAGTTCATATTGGAGGGCAACCAAAAAGAATACACCTAAGAAAGCATCTAGGTTCTCGATCTGACCAAAATTTACCGTCACTTCTTCACTTGCAAAAATTTAGGTTATTGCTATGATTGGTGCAGTATACTTCGCAGCCAGGGCGATTGTGGGAATTGTGGACCATCCAAGTTAGTTGAACGCATTTGCTGATCTTGAGCTACTCTTTCGTTCGCCAGTCCTTTCAGTAAATCCTGTATTCATTTGATGTTTTTTATCAACAATGGCAGTCCCTTGTCTAATGACCCGCACTCGAGATTACAGGAAAATAACGCTACAGTCGAATTCCGTTGCTTGTTAGACATAAGAAATTGTTTCCAGATCAGAGTTGCTGTGTACAACTCTTAATACTGTAAAATTCCTAAAATGATAATCCTTTACAGGTTCGGCAACTTTCGCAGACTTTCTCATCTATGTGATCGAAGTAGCGGGTGAGTCCTAGTAGTCGCTGTATTCCATTCTTCTTCTTCAGCGTCTGTCTCGCTTGTCCGCTTTTCTAGTGTCGTCACGCCACTTTTCTCGACCTACCGCTAGGTTGTGGTGGGCACCAGTTACCTCAAAGTCCTTGCGTAAGCCCTGGGCCCGGATTCATGAACGCGGCCGGAGGTAAATTCTACCCCCACTTACCTCGATGACCATTTACCCGCCACTTTCCCTGAACTTACCTCTCTTTTCTGATCCATGACGGCAAAGGCGAGGGTTTTGCTCCGCGGCCAATTTCATCAGCTAGCAGCGAAACCAAGCAGTCACATTTGCTGCTGGAAAGTCGCTGCCACCGACACTGGCAGCAACGTAGTTAGGGGAAATGAAATGTGAAATATGAGATAAGGGGAAGAGGGGGGGGGGAGAGGGGTGGAAAGTAGTAGCATAGCCCCCATAGACAACATATGCCATATGCCATATGCCAAGTAGCCCCCATAGACAACATATTCCAAGGGAGGCCAAGGTGGCAGATGGCCATAATCCACCCACGCAAATAGTAAATCACGATTTGCGTGATGGACCGGGCTCATGGTAGCCCAAGCCGACTCACAATGCCACTAAAGGGAGCAAATCACATAACAATAAGTGGCATTGTGGACCGCCATGGTCCACAGAGCCCAAAAAACCATAGAATTCAAGACTAATAGAGAAAAATTAAAGGTCAAACAACTCACCATAGGTCCGGCGAAAGACGGCGCAGGCGATGGCAACTAGGCGTCCTCTATTGAGCATTGACTATGCGGCTGGCGGCCAGCTCAGAGCTGGCAACGGACCAGCGAATGGTTGCACTGGGTCAGAAATTGGCCGCGGAGCGAAACCCTCGCCTTGAAGGTAAATGTTCCCCGACGCGCCGACGGGGTAGCATTTACCTCGACACTTACCCCCGATTTTCCCCGCCGCGCGTTTATGAATCGCGCGTAAGTGGGGGTGAGGGTAAATCTTGCACTTACCCGCCGGTAAATCGTTAATGAATCCGGCCCCTGGTTTATACTTGCATCGCTACGCGGCGCGGCACAGTGATCGCCATAGATATCGGTCCTTCACGTCGCCCGATCGATATCTATTTCGGTCGCAGTGCCGCGCCGTGCAGCGGATCAACTATAAACTACGGCTAACGCAGTAGACCAGCGCTGCTTCCGACGTCCTATAGGTCGTTTTTCAATAGTTGCGTTACGTTAGGTGTCTTCCACAACTGTAGGAGACGGAGCGACGCCCTCGACTACCATAGGCTGACCGGGTGCCGCGCTCGGACGAGATTTCTCTACGAGATGAGACGAGTTGAGCAGGGCGCTCATTGCTGCTTTGGAGGAGTCATCTCTAGACGGCGATTCGCTCGGTAGCTCCTTAGCTGAGCTCTCCTTCAGTATCGTCATCTCATTCTCTAGCTCACTTCGTGGAGTAGCTTTGTGCTGCGTGCGGAACTCATTTAGCATCTAATTTGAAGGAAGTATTAATACTTAGTTTGATTAGCCTGAAAACTGACGGCACATATTTGTAGTCATGAACCGCGAAGACAAACTTTATTGATTGGGATCACGTCAGGCTCGTGTGCTCAAATTGATTCGGAAAAGAGAGAAAGACTTCTAATCTCAAGACTTCACTTAAGGGTAGATGTGCTGCTACTGCAGCAACAAACGCAAAGCACATATCTTTACTACCATGTGGGTGCGGCTAATTCAACTTTTATTGCCTTCGCTATAATGTATTACAAGGGGAATCCCCCTTCCTCCCAGGTGTTACTCAACGCCGCAAAGCCCATGAATACCAGGAAGGCAAAGAGAAAGCAGAGCGAAAAATTTAAGTCCTGAGTTTTTTTTTCGCGTCAATGAGAGAAGGCCGCGAAGTTCAATAAGAGGAGTACCAGAACGGCCATCAGCTGGGATCACTACACCTCTCTTGCCGGCCTTTGGGAAGATACCGTAATGGACAACATCGACGAGGAATACGACCGCTTCGTGCACCATCTCCGCGATAGTGCTAAGGGAGCCGAGAGCTTGAAGACCACCAAGAGACGTCTGTCTCCGGAACTCTCGAGCTGATACGCCAGCGTGTAGCAGCAGGAGAGTCAGACAACTGCCAACTGACGTCCGAGCTTGCGAAGCTATGCAGAGAGGAGATAAAGGAAGATCTTAGGGAAAGAAGGGCGGAAGTGTTGGCTGAAGCTGCAGAGGCTGGTTTGAGCATCCACAACTTGCCGGAACTTCGCCGACTTCAAAACCAAGATGACCGCTCTCCGACGTCGTTACGGAACCGTCACCTCTTCGTATATTATGCGTATAGAGATGAAACTATCAATCAGGTGGATTCGACAACTGGTAGAGTGAGCGTTTGGGGGTTTTATCATGAATTTCTAGTCGCCCTTCTAAGGAATTGCTCTAAGGCTGTTCAGCTAGCCTTTGGGGTGGTATACGCGTTGCACACGACTCACACTTAAGTCTCCCCGGGACAGACTGGAGCAATTCCCGGGTAAGGCGGCCGGAAATTTCTGATAAAATTCTCAAAACGGTTCGAAATAGTCTTGAAGGCTTGACATTTTCCAGTAAGGGAAGATAGAAGCGGAGTGAACATGCTTTCTCCCCCTCGATTGAAAGGTTCGATCCTGTATGCATTGTGCACGGCGCACTCTCGGAGCATTCCAGGCACGACAGAGCACTGACAACGCACGCTATGCCTGAGATACTCCGAAAACACTGCACGTCACATGTGCGTCCTGGAAAATAAGGATATCTAATAGTAAAAGCGTGCTGCAGTAGGCCACCCACGGCGAAAATGCGGTGGTCTGGTAAAGTTTTATATACGTTTGTGCAGATCTCGAAAAGACAAATCGAACGATTTCAACGGTTTTTCAAACAACGTAAAATTAAAGGACCTATGAGCAAGCATCAAGTGAGCGGATTTTTCCGCCGCAAACGCCGTCTTTTTGACCGCGCGACGAGGGCGGTAGTGTAGCATCTTCGTCTCCGTCACGCTCAGGCGGTATTCCGTTTCCTTTATAGCAGGCCAGCACTCACTGCTATTGACCGAAAGACTGCTCCGTTGATTTTCGACTTTAAGCCCTCCGGTATCTTTCTATCGGCATGCCAGTCCACTTGAACGAAGCTGCACTTAAGTCCTCCGCACACTTCTGCACATCAGCGGCAGGCCGCGCGAGGCTACTTTTGCCTCGCGCGGTGACTTTGCATCTCTGCCCCATGCTTAAAGATAGGCTGCCGCGTTGCCGCAAAAGTGTGCGGCGGGCTTTACACATGAATTCACTTCAGCCATCAGGGGCCAGATTCATCAACGATACCGCCGGCATCATCTCACAATGGATTCACCATATCGCCCTTCGCAGAAAGTGATACAGAGAGACACGGAGATACAGAAGTACAGATAGATAACCGATAGACCGTTACCGGCCGGTAGGTGGTTGATAAATCTGGCCCCAGTTTGCAATCAAACACTATTGCTGATCATTGGTATTTGGAAACGAAAGTGGACGCTCGGTGACGTCATCTTTCATGGAGTCGGACTCAATCACGTCGTTAGGCTTTTCGTCCTCTTAATATTCAATTGGAATCCAGACCGCCCCAAGCAGTCACACCAAGCTTGCACTTCTCGCCTGAATTTACTATTATTATTATTATTATTTAGCGGGTTCATATAAGAAGGAAACACCACTAAATGTGAAAGGTAAAACATTATAAAAGGAATGAAAAAAGAGAGGGGCTTGCAAACATTTCGTTCTTGCACTTAGACGATTGCAAGTAAGTATGTTGTAAATGAGTAAGGACCATGTTATCAGCATAAAGCAACGTCTAAGAGAATGACTTCTGCTAAATGAATGAATGAAGAACCTCGTATAATGGCATCCATAACGACAACAAAGAGGAGTGTAGAAGGCGCACAACTTTGGCGCACTCCGACAGAAATGGAAACTCCATTGAGGTTCCAGCTGCAGGTTGAGCACGAATCTTTGGACAAGAGTAGAGGATTCGTACGCACTTTTTCCACGAGCTCTTCAGGAACTCCATGTTGTCCCAGGTTCGTACCATATCACTCCCCGCGGTACGCGGTCAACGCCCTTCTCCAAGTCGAGGAGGGCGATATGCACCGGCTTCTGTTTCTCGCAGTGCTTCTCTAACAGGAGGCGGTGGCGTGTTCTAGCATCTGCACACTTTTCCCTCCGCACACTTTTGCGGAGGGAAAAGTGTGCAGATGCTAGAACAGCAGCGTACGCGGCTTCCACTGCCGCGTGCTAGAGTTCACGCGGCAGTGCGGCAACGATGCCTTGAAGGATTACTGCCGCTGCCACCGCGTCTGCCGCGTAGTCGGCACCGCGTCTGCCGCATCTGCCGCGTAGGCGGCACATCAGCGGCAGGCCGCGGAGGCTAGTTTTGCCTCGCGCAACGACTCTGCGTCTCTGCCCCATGCTTAAAGATAGCGCTGCCGCGTTGCCGCAAAAGTGTGCGGAGGGCTTAAGGCCTACATGTGCCGCCACGCGACGCGGCCTGATGGTCGCCATAGATATCGATTTTTCGCGCCGCTCGGTCAATATCTATTACGACTATGCTGCCGCGCTGCGCAGCGGCGAAACTATAAACCAGGACTGAGGCATCTATGGCGCACCAGTCAGCGATCTCCTAAAAATAATTGTGTCATCGCTTCCATGCCTTCTTGAGATCCGCAAGATGGCCGTCCCTCGAAAAAATTGAATTTGAGTTTGAGTTTTTGAATTTTGTTTGTTCACGGCATAAAGTGTCACCATTGATGCCGAAGAACTTCTCGATGTCCTCGGTCTGTCGATGGCGATTCTTTCTTCAACGATTCATTGCGGATTCCGCCTGCAGCCTCTTGCATATCACTATAAAGCGTTCGAAAGAGAATGATTTGCTCTATCAGGACCTGTATTGCATTTCTTTTTTCATCCTGAATTTTGTCAATTTCTAGGTCGTTAAATTGAAAAGTGAAAATGTGGCAATCTGTCTAGTTGCTTCTCCCTTAGGTTTAGAATTTTTTGCACAGCTTTTCATAGCATTTGGAAGACAATTTCTATACTACAAGAATACGTGCTGGTCTTATTTGCATAGTTGTCGCTTATTGATTTTCAGGCGATCAAATTAGGACGTCCGAAGGAGAAGATTTATTTTTACCGACAGATCCTGCCCTGTGGTAGAACTCTTTTGCTCGGTGTTATATGTCGTCGAAAGAAAATATCTTGCTGTATAAGAATTTGCGTCACGTTTATTGGCTCACGCTGATTTCTGTCGAAGATCAACAAAATGCCAAAAAGAGAAAAATCGCATTCACCAACAACTCCTCCTTGTGCAGTCGTTGAGATTCGACAAAAGACAACATGAGCCAGTAAACGCGACACAAATTCTTATTGAGCAAGACACCCTATTCCAACCGACATATAACATCATGTAGAAACGTCCAACCACAGAACCGGAGTTTCGGTAAAAATTCGAGCGGAAAAGTCGGATGTCCCAATTTGATGACCTAAAAATCAATAAAGGACAAATGAGCAAATAAGACCAACACGAAATATTGTAGTACGGAACATTGTCTTCCAGGTGCAATCCCTGTCAGGGGGGGGGCCAGTCCATTTCAACTTCTAAAGAAATGCAACATGCACCACAACATATGAATATGTATAAATATGCTTACATTATCCATTTCTGTCCTTCCAATAACAAAATCAACTTTCTAAGTTGCTTTCCTAGTCGGGGGGAGGGAGTAATGAAGACACAGCAAATTGAACAGAAGCCTGTAACAATTACAATACTATAAATAATAAAAAGGATAAAGGATGCGCCAGCGCATTGTACTTCTACGGGATGTCGTGGAGGCGACATGAATGCGTATTTGGCCATACAATGACTTGCGGTGGCCAGCCGATGAACAAGTCAGCGCTTTATCCTTCCCAGACGAGTCTGGTACCAATTCACCGACCCCGGAGGGATGGAAGGCTTGGTTGGCCTGGGCGGGAAATCCGAACCAGGAACCTGGTATCGGGTGCACGCGACAGTCGCGCCTCCTCCGACTGCGCCACACGCGCCCACAATACTATAAAACCACGAAAACACGTCAAAGCAACGTTATTACCTTAATCAATTAGTGCATAGCGCGTGCTGCAGTGCATAGTGCCCCCCTCCTCCTCCACCGTGCATAGTCCCATATTAAAACTTTTTCAATGTTTCAGCGGAACACTCGGACATTTCCAAGGGAGGGGATCAGGTAGGTTAAGGCATTCATATGTTGTATTGCATGTTGTATGTACACATGCGTAGCTATCGTTAACAATTCATAATGAACTGCCCCCCCCCCCCCTGACAGGGATTGCACCGTCTTCCAAATGCTATAAAAAACTACGGAAAAAATTCCAAACTTAAGCGGAGAGAAGCAACTGCCGCAGATGGCCACTTTTCACTTTTCACTTTAACGGCATAAAAATTTAGAAAATTCAGAATGAAAAAAGAAATGCAATACATGCTCCTCTGATAGAGCAAATCATTCTCTTTCGAAAGCCGTATAGCGCTACGCGGACACCGCCGGGGAAATCCGCAATCAATCGTTGAAAAAAAAACGGCGGGAACTTATGGGACAGCCTAATAATAATAATAACATAATAATATTATTTATTATGTTGATTAAGACAAACGTTTGGACTTTATGCGTTGTGTTACCCATTTGTTGTTGAATCAAGTTTATGAACGCTTTTTTGACAATTCAGGTGCTTAATTTCAGTGCTGATACACCTAATCTATTTCTGCGTAAAGCTGATGTGAAGAGTGAAGCTCGGTGCCACAAATATGAAAACCGTACGATGCTCCTTTATAAGAATGACAACTTTAAGTTATTTCTGAAATAATAAATTGTTGTTGTCTGACTCACCAAGTGTCTTAGTAAATAAGGAAATCAGACTCGCAAACTCGTGAGGAAAACAGAGTTGTCTAATATGGCCGTCCTGGTACTACTGTAGTGAGCAAGGCAATGAATACAACGTTTATTGGCAAGTAAATTAAAAAACAGAACGAATACAAACAGAGCCGCCCGATGGCGGCGGACGCTCCCTACAAAAGGCAGTTTCCCGCGCGAGCGGGAGACCACGTGTAAAGTCAAATAGATCAAGTCAATAGTCAAGTACGGAGTCTCTGCAGGTCATCGAGCAATTGAGGCGTCTTCACAACAGACTTTTCTAAACGTTGAAGATTGTGTCACGCATTCTACCAACATTTCGCAATGTTCACGAGATTTGTACCCGAGTATTACCGCGATGTCTTGAGGGAAATGTGCAATGCAATTCGCCAGCAGAATGTTTATGCTCATTATGAACGCATGTACTTAGCAGTATTAGAGAAAATACAAGCACGTCACATGCTCTTAAAAATATCGAAGAAGATCAACAGTATAAGCAACGCGAGTAACCAAAAAAATCTTTAACTACACCTGAAGACCATAGGATTTTCAGGAGAAAATGAAAAAACATGAAAATTAAAAATTCTGAACAGCTTCGCAACCGCTCCAGTGTTTGCCGGAACTGGTCTCTGGCATTATAATCTACTTTTATAGAGTTTGTAAAGTATTCTCCTTCTGTAGGTGGCAGAGGTCTTTGCCACAGCAAACTAGGTATCCCTGCTCAGGAATAATGCATATTTAAACGGCTTTGAGGTTTTTTTAAATAACAGATCATATGGATATTATGAAATAGGAATGCTAGTCCAATGGCTCAATCACTCCAGTCCAGGAATGTTACTTCCATTTCTAACTTTACTGGAGAGATTAGTAACTATGTATACAACAACAATTCCCTCTGAACTGTTCGCACTGCTCAGTTCTAAGAGTGACCGCCTTTAGGTCTCATTCTTTTTAAAAAAACGCTGCGAAAGCTGGATACAAATATATTTGGACAAAATGCATTTCAATGATTAAGAAGATGTTTACGGTTCTTCACGAAACGTTTAATTCTTCAAGTTTTCTGTAAGAAAGAATGCTTCGTAGTTACAGCAGAGTGTGCCTGAAACGACCTGTGAGAACCTTACAAATTTTCAATAGAAAAATGTACCACCGCCGTAGACACGCGGTCGCAAGCGACCAGGTGCTACACCGTAAGGACCCGAAAATTTTCTTTGTTTTCAGCTTCCATGATGAGTCCCACGTATTCTTTCAACGCCTCACTGCCATTCTACATATTTCTCCCCCTCATAGGAGGAAAACTACGAAACAAATCCTGTCATGATTTCATCTGTGATCAGCACGCAGACCGGTAGAGGAGGAATAATGCCGATAGTAGTGCTTAGAATTGCTCTGGCTTGATGGCCCAATTTCATATAGTTACCGTGTAATCGTGAGATCCGGCCAGCTCTGTAATCACCTACTTTTTTCTTCCAAAATCACAAAAAACTTGTTTACCGTCATTTTCCTGACCTACCTAGAATTCTCAACGACTTTATAAGTTTATTACCTAATGAGAGCGAAAATGTCACCCATACATAATTGAGGTCACGCAGGTCGTTAGCTGACCGTAATAAGCTACGTTAAATGTGCAATATTTATTACGGCGTGATTATGCTTGCCTGTACGGGCTATATTTGTCCATACAACATTCTCATCTAATGCATGACTATATGGTTAATAAAATTGGTTGTTTATTAAAAACAAAGAAGATTCCTCGGAGTAACGTCTGGCTATCCCTCCCGGAAAACTTGCAGAGCTACATAGCGAAAAACTCATTGTCATTTACCCTCCATGTGATATCACTCTGGCTCTACACAAAAATGGGTTCAATCCCAATGAGGGGGGGGGGGGGGCACAGCGGCCTCGGGCCGGAACACATGTGTGCGTGTCGACAGGTTGTCCGTGTACAGTGGCCGTGGGTCGATACGTGGAGCCCGCAGACATCCCTGAACGTATCGCCACGATGAACCTGTCGACGCGCCCTTTTTTCGTCTTTTTGTCCGACGTTTTTTCGTCTAAATTTCCCCTTTATTTCAGGAAGAGAACTGCAATAGCCACAGTAGTGGTTCAGGAAGGCGTCTTAAAAGTATTCATTTCTATGTAGTGTTTGGACGTGAGTATGGAGTGCCCACCATTGGGATTGAACACACGAATGTTTAACGATAAGAGATCTTGCGGTGAGATCTGTGTTCGTAGCGATGTCGGTCTGACTTTGAACGGCTACACTCCACGTCACTGTTGTGAATACTCCAGGGGTCGGATTCATCAACGACTAACCCCCGGGTATAAGGGGTAGAGATACCCACAATGAAGCCTGCATCTCTGAATCTTGCGTTATCTCTGCTTGACTCTTATCTTATCTCTACCCCTTATCAACCGCATACCCACGGGTTAATTGTTGATGAATCCGGCTTCAGGAGTAGGGTTCATTTTGTGATAGGTTTTCTTCATTGCTGGGGTGCTCGCATTGTTCACGATGGGTGAGTGAACGTCTAACTCTGCCCATACGCTTCATAGTGCACATCTTAGCTGTTCTTCAAGGTAATACGTGGCTTATTATTAGGTATCTCACAACTAAAACTACAACCACTAGTGATGATTAATGCAGGTTGTAGCGATGGATGTGAGTTAGATTCGGAATAACCCATTCAGATGCACAGGACGACGAGAGTGCTACGGAAGACAGCTCGAGAAGGACGAGAAGCAAAAAGAAGAAATTAACTCATAGGTGTGGCTGCTTAAAACTAAACTCTAATTAATGACGGTCCTATGTGAGCATTTGGCAGCACAATAGGGTCTGTGCATACTTCGCGACGCCAGCAACATGAGAGGCAAGTGCAACAAGAGCGACAAGAGCGATGGACGTAGTGCGTTGTATGTAAATACAGAGTGCGGCAAAATTACCCGTGCACCGAAAATTCAATGGCGTTTTGAAATCAAACTTCGCAGATCAATTCTAGCCATCAAATTTATCGGGGGGGGGGGGGGGGGAAGGAAGCAGTCGTTCGGTACACCACACTGCCAGCCGCCCACTTCGTGCCCTGCCCGCGCCGCCCTATTTGGACAAGTTTGCTGCGCGCGAAGTTGTGACGTCGTCCAAAAACCTAAGGCCTAAGGTATACTCCTGCGTCGCCCCAGCGAGGGCGCGGGGCAACTGTTAACGGCGCGCTTTAGACGCAGTGGGGCGCGATCGTCAGTTGACGCGCCATCGCTCCCGCGATGCAACGCATAGGGGTGTTAAGGCGCCCACAGAGTTCTGCGTCAACGCCGCTCGCCGCTATGGTTAGGGATAGGGCAGGGACGCCGCCGGTGGCGAGCTCTGCTCTCTGTCCTATGGTTAAGCGCTTTCGTGCCCTGTTCTATGCACTTCCGCTCACTTATTTGAACACTTACTTGCTTCGTGACCATACCACAGCAATTTCAACACACGTCTGGTGGGTGCAATCCTAGTTGGTGGTGGCCACTTTTAAACGACCGCATAAGGACTGAATGTGTCCAATATTGCACTATATTGAACACATTCAGTCCATAAAAAATAACTACATTGAAGAAAGCAAAATTAGACACATAAAACACAGATTATATAAAAAAACTTAACTACATCAAGGTGTTCGCACATCATTATTACAATCGATTGTCGCGTCTGTAGCCACGGACTGATGTCGTAATCGGACCAAAGACATGTTTGACAGGTCTTGACCAAAAATTTTTGACGGAAACGTGAAGGTATGCGTCCTGTGTGGGCTATTGGCTTCATAGCGCTCGCACCGAGCGGTCGGCGCTTGGTTGGGCTTGGGCGACCAGCCTTTGCTCTCTTTCAGTTTCTGCCGCAAATAGGGTCAGGGGGGGGGATGGGGGAGTGACCATGTAGTACGAAACTTTGCTTTTTGAAGACGCATGCTTTTTGCAGTAATAGTGTGTTCTACCCCACAGTGAACTGAGTTAGGCCATTTCTGATGTAACTGGACATACACGTGCCTTCCTACTAAGCTGTACAACCAACGAATAAGGGGTCAGCCTCCCCCCCCCCCATCCGACCCCATTTGCGTCCACTTTCTTTCACTCCAAGGTTTGGATTTCATTATATACAGTGTACACTAACGGAATTGATTTGATTTGATTCAATTGAGCTAACAAATTGTTGAATTGCAAACCTGAAATCCAATCCTTGAATTCATTGTTATTAGTGGCGAATGCGTCTCGTTTTAACGTTTCGTTAGATCTTTATTAGTAGGGGAGGAAACACTTCAAGGTTTTTTAAACAATGGCATTGAAATTGAATGTCAAATGCATTGATGAACTATTTAAGAGATACAACGTAGATATGTAGAAACTAGTTTCTACATATCTACTTTGTATTTATTTACATGGTGACCCTCCTGGGCCGCTTTGCGCTGGTTAACCAGGTCCACCCCCTCCCCACCAATTAGGATCTCGGAAACTCATGCTAATTGGGCAACCAGGTTGGTGCAGTTTACTTATTTACACGTATTTGTATACGTTAGTTGTTTTTTATTGTATTTTGTTATGTAAAAAATGATTCAAAGTGGCCACCACCAACTAGGATTGCACCGTCTGGTGATGTTGGGTGGTCATGCGATGTCCCTGTTGTTCTCCTCGTAGGGTTTTCGTCGTGGCTAGACTCATTTTCGTTTTTTTTCGACGGCTTGAACGACTAGTTTTTTGAGGAGATATTTTCTAGGCCGTTTTTCCTCACTTTTCTGCCGATCCTCGCTTTTTGCCTCTAAATATCCTCGCGGGCACCGAAACATTTCTGTGCCGAACATGTCATCAGAGCCTCCCTACGACTTGTCCGACACAGAAATGTGCCAATTGAACGGCTAGTTTTTTGAGGAGATATTTTTCGATGCCGTTTGTTTCGATTCTGAATTTCCTCGCCGGCACCGAAATCTACATTTCTGTGCAGTACAAGTCACATGGAGGTTCTACAGACATACTGGGTTTACTGGGTTTCCGTGCCTGTGGACGGAATCAGGAGCGAAAGAAATCCACGAGTCGACGCAAGCATGGCGGAACCCCCCCCCAGCAAAACATCACTTTCCGAAAATTGGGCCACAACTGGGACGTTTCCGTGCTAGGCACGTCACAAGAACCCTCTCGTGTCGTGCCGAGCCCAGAAACGTGGGTTTCCGTGCCTGTGGATGGAATCAGGAGCGAAGGAAATGCATGAGTAGACACAGGCATGGCGGAACCCGCCCCCCCCCCCTCCCCTAGCTAAATATGACATCGACGAAATTTGAAAACCACAATCCTACAGGGGTTTACGGATCAGATAGCGATAAAACAGGAAAGATGCGAAATCACGAACGTAACGATTGACAAAACAAGGAATCCAAGAAGAAAATGCACTGAATCAGCTGATTCGCTAAAATTCTGCAAAAGTCTTCGTCTGCAGAACTGCGTGAACTATGTCAGCCTCAGCGATGGCGACGGATCGCGATGCGAGTTGCGTCGCTGTGCACTCCCGCCTCGCTGCAGCGTAAGGGAGTATACCATAGGCCTAACAGATGATAGGAGACGATTGGGAAGCGCACCTCGGGGGACTCTGAAGTCATTTTCCTGTCGGTTCGGTTATGGAAGCAGTTGAGGAAAGGAGAACGTCGCTCTTCTCTCTAGATTCCTTCAAATTTCACCACAGTTCTTTAAATTTTCGCCTCAACTAGAGACAATGGGTGATTCCTGTTAGGAGTTCTACATTGAAGGTTTGTTCGTTATTGTGCGCAAAACCGGCTCACTGTCCTCTCTTTGCAAGGATCAGACAATTTTCCTTCTGTTGAAGAACTTTCTAATGGATGGCCGCGTTGTTGCCATGACATATCTCGCTAAGATGTTGCTGTACTTGTTGGAAAATGTGGACGACGGCTTAGTACTGAGCCACGTGGCGGGAACTGCAGAAAACCGGCGCTGCAGCTGAAAACTTTTTTCCTCCAAATATGGTGAGCAGGATTCTGGCTCTTGTCTCAGGAACGAAATCAGTTCAGGATAGAGCTGCAGGGTCAAGGAAAATGATCAGAAATGCGATGACTCCATGTAAAGGCAGGGACCCGGACATCTTGTCCGGCGCGCCCCTCGCCCCGCCCCTTTCTGAGGGCGGTATATCCAACGACTCTCCACGAAATTTATCTACTACAAACATGACAATTCAAGGCATGCTAACAGTTTTCGAAATGATCGCCTTCAGCCTCCACACAGTCCTTCAGACACTCGACAATCGCTTCGCATGTGGCTCGCAGGTACGGCTCTTCAATTTCGTTCAAAAGCGCCTCTTTAAAAGAGTCCAAATTTGGGTACCTGGTAGAGCAGACTTTTTTCTCTTAGATGGCCTTTACAGAACATTTAATCGTGGGAAGGTCCGGAGAACTGGAGGGCCATTCGTCGTCTGTGATGAAGTCAGGACCAGTCCTAGACTACCTTCGGTTTGTGTGCTGAAGCAGAATTTTGTTGAAAGCGCCAGTAGGCTTCTCCGATGTGGGAATCGGCCCACGTCTTGAGAACTTTTTCCAGGATGTCCTTGTAAACCACTGCGTTGATTTTCACGCCAGCTTCGACGAAAACTATTGGAGTTTCTCCTGAAGATGTGACTCCTCCCCAATCCATAATGGATTGAGGCTTTTTCGCACTTTTCTGAAGTCGTCTTTTGGCGGTAGCATCAGCAAGCGAGTCCCCAGTCACCCTCTCATTTTGGGAGTTGAAGACTGGATTCGACATGAGAATCATTTCATCGCTAAAGAGGATGTCTCGAGCGCGTGCCACCGCGAATCCTTGCAGCAATTTTTACATCTCCCCATCCCCCTCTTATTCATCCGCCGATGCCTAACCCTTTTGTACTCAAATACGTATCGATTCCACAATGTTCAGTCAACATATCTCAGGCGAGTAAAGCAGTAAAATTTCGGAAAAAAACGAAAAATTTAAAATGTTTAGGTGCACCGGTAATTTTGCCGCATCGTGTAATTACGTGCTCCACACTACGTCCGTCGCCCTAGTCGCTGCTGTTACTCCCGTCACTGAAGTATGAACAGGCGACAGCAGCGACTAGAGCGATCGGAGCGACAACGATAAAGCTCGAGTATGAACGGATTTAGGCGGCGATCGCTATGTTTTAATCGATTTCGAGGCGCTCTCGTAGCAATGTATGAATGCCCATACGAGAATGTGGAGGGGAGGGTGCAGTCTCTAAGCAAGGATATTTTCGATATACTATTAGCGGTAGAATAGAGTAGTTCGCCTCCCTAGCAGAAGCCCACCCTCACGCTAGGATTATGCTAGAATAATGAGCTCTAGTATGAAAAAATCAAGAAAAATTCATCGTTAGAAGGATGCACCCTTATTCCCATATTGCGCACCTTAACCTTCCCAGAAAATTCTGGTACCAAATCACCGAATTCAGGGATCGAAGCGTTGGTTGCCCTGGTAGGGAACTCCAAACTGCAGGAACCTAGAGTCGGGTGTACGCGCACCTTCTCCGACTGCGTTCCACGCCCCCCCCCCCATGCAGCATTAAACAACTAATTTGTCGTCACGTTTTACAACCTCTTCGAGTAATGACGTACGCGCTCGGGTCTACCCTACCTACAGGCTACCATCATACGACTACCTTTTTAACGAACTAAACCCGAAATACGAACAAAATAACGATAATAAAAACAAAGTAGTCATCTTCCGAAAGTTCGAGAATGATCTAGCCTGCAACAGAATAACGCTTGAATGCAGGCTTCAACACTTTTTATATAAACCCGTCGAATAGGACACACCTCAATGCTCCTTATTTCAGTTGCTGCATCCACGCGAGACCATGTCGCAAAGCCCTTTTGATGGCGGAGGAGAGACAACGACAGTCAGCGCTGCTCCAGGTGAATGCGTCTCCCTTTACTTGTACTGCTTCCTAAAGAAAAGATAATGGCCTGAATAGGCCGCTCACGTTCTTGAAGTTGGCGTCCTTAAAAATAGCGCCTAGTGGAACTATTGGGTTAATCGAAACATCCTGCAACACTTACTGCTACTGCCTGTTAAATTTGTAAAATCTCTTACAGTATTGAACCTGTGTGGGGACGTCACAGTACATTCTCGAAGCTTCCTCCAGCATACTATATAAGGCCTCGTCGAGTACGAATGTCAACAATAAGCTGCAGCATCCTACGACCTATCGTCTACTACGAATTCCTGCAAGGCCATTCCGCAAGGACTGCAGCCTTCAACGTCTGCGCTGCATTCGAGGAGGAAGTCATTCACTATTCCACAGTGGCCTGTTGGTATGAACGTTTCAAGGCTGGAGATAGCTCTCTCTCGAAGATCGATCTCGTTCCGGACGCTCCTCTGTTGTGGAAGAAGACAGCTTGCGCAAAGCGTTCAGGGTGAAGCCAAATTCAACCACTCGCGAATTGGCGGCGGTGTGCGCAAAGCACCGTCGTGAGGCAGCTGGATATCCTTGGGTGCCGCAACGTTTTGTTGTCTTGGGTACAACATGAGCTGCGGGACTATGACAAGGCATGCCGACAGTGTTGCTGAGTCCCTGCCTCTTCGCCAGCACAGCAAGGACTTTCTGAAGGACACTGTTACTGGTTATGTTAACCACAGAAGGCATGCTTTACTGGTGAAACCACAGTCACAATATCTGTCTACGCTACCTAGCTGCAGAGCTTGGCCGACGCCATGCGCAAAAAACGTGCAGAAGGGGAAATGTATACCCGAGCCAGGGGGTAGAACGCTCGTCCTCGTCCCCCTGGGATTGGCCTCTTCGACTGACCAAAGCCGGTTGTTTTTCAATCAACTTCTTTTGCACCACTTCAGTTTTGGCACAGTACTTCTCCGCAGCCGGCATTACATGTTTGTTGAACTTTCTGACTAAGCGGACTCTGTTGCAGAGATCCTTGACTTCGCAAGAGAGTTCGGAAAGACGAGGCTTCATGGGAGCTCAGCGGTCAACCAACAATCAAGTCGGTAAGAGTTGCGGTGCAAATCTGGAGCGTGGGTCTATCGTATATGTTCTTCATAGCTGGTAGCCTTAGGCTGCATTCAGCAAGCCTTTAGCTATATTGTGTACGGAGCTGTGCTTAGCGCTCTTCTTGTAATCATTTCTGTACGATTTCTGTTGCCACTATGAATGACGAGAAAAGTGGACTCCTTGTTCTAGACTTGCACCAGAATAGTAGCAATAACAGATAATGAATATACAATAATATGTTGTCGAACTCTCTAGAGAACATGTTAGGGAAAGTTCCACCGGACGATGCTGGAGGCGTTGGCTTTATCGTGCACCCATAGTGGCGTCCAAAACTTTGTGAACGCCTGCATTTTTAGCCACAACTCGTTTCAAATCATCTGATATTCTTCCCTCTTGGCATGATATCGAGATTGCTAGAGACCAAAGCATGTCAATCCTAGGATAGGGACTTAATAATAGATTGTTTTAATGAACACAATCGACGCTTCAACAACTCATAATTTACCGTTGCGCACGACTGGTCTTGCGCTCGAACAAAAAAGTCGATAATAACCAAACGATCGTTTTGCGACATTATTTGATACGGCACATCCCCAATGTCGTTCTGTTTTTACTTTTCCAAGACGAGTTATGGCAAAAAAAAACAAGCGCTCACAAATTTTCGGACGTCACTGTACACCGGACGCGTCCTTTGAATAGACGCCGCAAAAACCGCGATTTTGCGGTTTTTGTGTCTTCTTGGTATAACTCGCCTAAAATTCATTCATTTCAAAAGCTAAAGATATATTGCTCGAGCTCTATGGTTAGGTATGCACTGTTCATATGGAGCCACGAAAATGTTCGAAATTGAAAACTTGCACTCCATTGCGAAGGGCGGTCGCGGACGAGTTCTCGGTCGCTAGCCGTTGAAAACCATTGCATGTTCACAATTCCTCTAATTTGATGTTTTTTCAAAGCGGTTAGTACCGTCCGGCTTGTCTCCTCGACATCTACACAAACTTGGATGCAGAGCAGACCTCCGCATTTTTGCAGTGGGTGGCCAAAACGAATGAGTGGAGCAGACACTTTGCGGTTGGAGCGGCTTATTTCCCAGAACTTGCATGTTTTCGGAGTATCTCAGTATGGTGTACGTCGCCAGTGCTCTGTCATGCCAGGAATCCTCCGAGAGTTCGCTGTGCGCAATGCATATCGCATCGAACCTACCAATCGAGCGGGCGCGACAGCTTGTAGAGTGAGCGTTTGAAGATTTTTATCGGAAATTCTCAGCCACCCTACTCAGGAACTGAGGTACTCTGTCCCAGCGAGACTTTGGAGTGCACCATACACAGTGTACATAAGATCGAACCTATTAATCGAGTGGGCGCTACCGCACGCAAATTGCACCCGCGGGCGTGTTCTGTGTGCGATAACTCAAGTATGAACGTTTCCAGCTGCAGCTGGTGAATTATGTAAACAATATGAAGTTAAAGAGGTGCGCTGAGACGCAGCAACGTAACTTATTATTGGAAAAAGTTATAGCAGTGCGAAAATGCAGGTAAACCTTGTGTGACACGAATTTTTCCGTTTTCAATGGACTACTGCGAGAAGATAGAAGAGCTAACGGAATGCAAATGCGTGGGCAAGCAAATCAGTTAAAGTACTTTATCCAGGAGACAATCCAAAATCTACCGAAATCGACGGAATTTCCAAAAACGGGTGTCGTATCCGTAATCAGCGCACCAAATGACCTTCTAGATGTCATTTGGTGCGCTGATTACGGATTTTTTTGGTCGAGCTAATTTGGCCAATTTGGAAAATATCGATTTTTGATGACGTCACCGTCCGCGCAGGCTCGGCTTACGGCGCCTAGGTCCTCGGTGGGAAATTGTCAGAAAATCGATTTTTCTGAAATTGGTCGAGAATAAAACTGTTCGATAGAGATTTTCGTGCTGAACGGAATGGTTTTTTTTTGCGAGTGTCGGAAATTCAAACGCCGCTAAGTAAGGGCGGAAGAAGCTTCATTGCTGCCCTCCGCCGCTCTAGAATGGCAGTTGGGACTAAGGCAGGTTAGGCGGCTGGGGAGTTGCGGGCACTACATCGCAAAGTACCTTAACTGATTTGCTTGCCGTCGCATTCGTAGGCTGTTAGCTCACTGCGTCTTCTCGTAGTGGGCAAACAAAATCGAAAAAAAATTTGGGTCGCACAAGGCCCACCTGCGTTTTCGCACCGCTTAGCTTTTTTAGTCATAAGCTACGTCGCTGAGTTTCTGCGAACTTCTTAAAGATTCTACTGCCTACAAAATCCACAACCAGAAATATACAAACTTGGCAGAGTTATTGCGTTAAAAACACGCCCACTGGTGCAATTTGCGAGCGGTCGCGCCCATTCGATTGATAGGTTCGATCCTATATACATTGTGCACGGCGCATCCCAAGGTCTCGCCAGGACAGAGTAGAGCAATTCCTGAGTAGGGCAGCTCAGAATTTTTGTAAAACTACACAAATGCTCACTCTACAAGCTGTCGCGCCGTGCACTCCGTTGACAGGTTCGATTCTGTATGCATTGTGCACGGCGCATTCTCGGAGGATTTCTGACATGATAGAGCACTGGCGACGTATGCCATGCTTAAGATACTCCGAAATCATGCAAATTCGGAGAAATAAGCCGCTCCAATTGCAAAGAGCCTGCTCCACTCACTCGTTTTGGCCGCCCACTGCGAAAATGCTGAGGTCTGGTAAGGCTGTATCCAAGTTTGTGTAGATATCGAAAAGACGAATCGAACGGTACTAACCGTGAATTTCAGCGCTTGGTGAGACCAAATGGATGGTTCTTTTTTAAATTAAATTTAAAAAGAGGTCATACGCAGCAACATGTCGTGACATTCTGAAAAGCCGTCTTGAATAGCTCATACACGGTCTGCAACCGAATAAAAGCAAGAGTTTCGAAATTTTGAAGTGGATAGAAAAGGGAGGATGAATATTGCAGCTTGAGAAGAAGGGATGGAAAGCAGAGACGAATGCACAAACCAATTCCGTACAGTTGGCCGAAAAAACATACAGCGCATATCTACACGACATATCTAGACGATAGGAGAAATCTCTGAAGAGCACTGGAGTGAGGGAGAACCCCAAAACGTCGGGATGAAAAACACCACCAGACAGGGCTGTGATTACTTGGCGTTCTGGGGCCGAATTCATCAACGACTTACAGCAACTTAACAGAGGATATATAGCCGAAATCACTGATAGCGCGGCGAAATGTTTCACTATATCGCTTGAGAAGCCGCGCTATCAGTGATTTCGGCTGTATTTTTTCTGTTAAATTGCTGTAAGTCGTTGGTGAATGCGGCCCTGCCCGGCAAGCAGGGGATGCAGCTTAAGTGCCGTCGGGCGTCAGAGTTCTGATCGCAGCAAAACTTCCTTATAAAGACCTACAGCCAGTCAGTAACAGCCACTTGAGCCTTAAAGGCGATGACTAGAACTCCATAAAGACCGCTGGAGACGGTGGCAGATCAGCTGAGTAGCATCCGGCTGACTAAGGTGCAGTCGCGTGTCCGTCGACCAACTGGACGTCTGCCCAAGTGTCTCCTGCCCTCGCTTTTAAATGCATACCTTAGTGAAAGGATTCCTCAACGACTTAGATAACTTTAACAGAGAATCACAGCGGAAAACTCAGATAACGCGGCTTATCGCCCATCATATCGCTTGATAAGCAGCGCTATCAGGGATTTCGGCTGTAGTTTTCTCTGTTAATTAAAACAATACAATAAACAAGAATAAAAAATTCTTACATTCGTTTCGTTCCTACCCTTAGACGAATGTAAGAAAGTTAAAAAAGAAAATAAGAGCTTCCCCGGAACTCCTCAGTAAGGAGGGAAGCTCTTTTAGGTGTTTGAAAGCAACGTACCTGAATCCAAGGGGCTGAAGCCGCAGACGTGCACTGGACCCAGGAAGCAACATCTGCAAGCAATGCAATAGTGTACGATTAACGAATGAAGAAAAACGATGAAAACGAGTGTATAACAGAACAATAATAAATCTAATAAAAGACCTAACTACAAAACTGGCAAGGAGAGCGAACAGGGAAAGGGGGAGCATCAAAAGAAGGGTGAAAAAGGTGTTAGAATGGTCACTAATAGGAAAATCCGAAAATATGATACGCAGCGTGTGATACAGCAGTCTTCCCTATATTTAGCATTGGAGCGCGGAAACTACCATGAAGGAGTGAACTGGAATTAAAGCCAGGGAAAAATACTAAACAACCTAACGAAAGAACCTAAATGAATACTAAAGTAAAAGAGGGTAACAGGAATGTCCTAAAAAGGCTAGGCAAAGCAAGATGGGGGCTATAAAAGGTTATAAAATGTTAGAAGAACTAGTAATAACTTAGGACGTAATTAAGGGGCACGATTACTAATTAAGAATTCTATTAAGATTGTTGATGAATATGCCCTTAATATTGGTAATACCATATTTAAATTTAATATACTTACTTTTGCCTATGCTTTTAAATATACAACTTATGATCCTATTTTTATCATAATCGTTATCCAACATAATGTCCACTAACTGCTCTAAACGCTCCATGAAATCAATAAATCGTGTACATGTTCGTGCAATACGTAAAACCTCACCATAAATAGTAGCGTTTTTAATACTAACGGATAGAGATGAAGATGCATGCGGAAGGCGTTTAACATGGAAATTGAAATCATCCGTCTTATTATACATTTTAGTAAACATTTTGTTATCAATAACCTGTATGTCCAAGTCCAAGTAACAACACCTATATTCACTACTATGTGTTATTTCAAAAGAAAGCTCGTTATTGTAAACATTATTTAAAATCCGAACTATGTCATCATCATAGCTGTCATGGACAACTAGAATGTCATCCATGTAACGAAAGGGTTTAAATAAACCACTATAGTTGAAATGTTTAATGGAATATACATATTCTAAAAATGACATAGTAAGATCTGCTAGTAACGGACTAAAATTACCTCCTTGAGGTACACCTAACTTTTGTTTGAAAATAAATTCGCCGAAGCTGCAAAAACTGTTATCTAAAAGGAATTCAACGTAGTATAGAAGATCTTGAATAGTATATGTTCTGCTATTTTTAACCTTGCTATTATCTGTATAGAAAACATGGTTATATCCATTAAATGCCAAGTACTTTTTATTGGCATTTTTAAAACAAATCTTAAGTATTCCAAGAATATTACGCATAATAAGGCTATGTGAAAGATTAGTAAACATATTTGTAAAGTCAGCCGAAAATACCTTAAGACCATCAGCAGTAATATCTCTAATATTATCACTAATGTCAATGTTATCAATAGCCCAATAGCCCGTAAATTTGTGATTCCTAAGTTTAATGGAATTGACATAATTTCTAAAATGAATTTTAATAAATGTAAAAACGTTTTGCATTTCAACTGCCAAAGGTTTAACGCTACTGCTTGCTGCCCCAGTTATGAACCTAAACTTAACAGGTGTTTTGTGTAATTTAGGAAGACAATAAATGTGAGGCAAAACAGCTTTATCCTCTGTTAAATTGCTGCAAGTCGTTGATGAATCCGGTCCCAGGATGGTTCAGAAAATCCAACAAAGGAAGATAATGATGTATGATATAAATACGGGAACCAAGAACAAAGAAACTCACTGAATTTGTTGCCGCCCTCCTTCCATTCTTTAAAGAACATTAAACTCTGTAGAATATCAGTATAGTGGAGACCTAACTAAAAAAACTTGCGTCAAACTTCATAGATCGCACCACGTTATGGGTACAAATACAAAGCAATCCCAAATGAATGCTTCATACTTTCGTTAGCTTGTCAAGGTGTGTTAAAGAAATCGATGTTTAAACGACTGTGGGCGCAAAAACTGCTGGCTTTTTAGCGCAAAACGACTTTTGGCCGCAACTAACTGAAAGTATGAAAACGAACTCACCTACGGACTACGAATAACGAGCAGAAAGAAATGGGTCAAGATTTTGCAAACTTTGGTCCTGATTGATATCTTTGCAGAGCCCGGTGAACGAGATCTGAGTAAGTCTGGCGCCTTCGAGAAGTCCGTTACTCCAAGAATAATCCAAACATCAAATCCACTAGCCCACTACATTGGTGTGATGCCTACCGAGGACGCAGAAAAGGTTGCTTTACATGTTCTTCCAGAAACTTCTGTAAAATCTATAATTAGAAGATATAATGTAAAGTCATTGTAGAGTGTGGAACAACAGTGTTTTCCCCTCACACGAAGAAAGATCGGTTGTTGATTGAACCAGTATTGGTATCAATAACGATATATCAATAACAATAATAACAATCTACATATCAATACCGTGTAGCGCAGTCGGAGGAGGCGCGACTGTCGCGAGCATCCGATACTAGGTTCCTGGTTCGTATTCCACGCCCAGACCAACCAAGCCTCTCATCTCTCCGAGAATTGGTACCAAATTTGTCTGGGAAGGATGATAAAGCGCTGACCTGTTCATCGGCTGACCACCACAAGTCATTGTATGGCCAAGTACGCATTCATGTCGCCTCCACGACATCCCGTAGAAGTAGAATGCGCTGGCGCATCCCAGAAGAGATTGAGTAACGCCGTCCTTTATCCTTTATCCTTATCAATATCAATTTACAAGGAAAGTTATTTTGCAATACAACGGTTTCTTCTATACCGGCATTCTAAGATCAACTATTAGAAACAAGTTTCTTGACATACTCTGTCTTCAAAAAGACAGGTAAATAACGTCTGTTGCGTATTTAAAATGATAGCCGGAATAAGTACTGTTGAACTATCCAAGTTTTACAAACTCAGAATGTCTAGAACAAGAGGGACTCTGCTGAAAATCTGGTTCCCCCGACCAAAATCCAAGCTAAGGGGTAGTTCCTTACGGTTAGGGCAGGTTTCAAATATTTAAGCTTACATACTAAAATAACTCCTTCACTTGAAAATTATAAGCGTTTCAAAAGAGTAGCGGAGAAGGCGTTAATTAAGCACTAGGGAAATAAGACATTTAAACAACCATTTCCTATTTTTCTGTTCTACACTGTTATGTTATACCATGTTCTGATGTAAACGAGCTGTCCTCATTTAATATGTTAACAATATGCTGTTTTGCGGCTGTCTTAAATGGTCGTAATAAATTACTATTAATATTATGTAGCGGTCTACGCAATAAGGTTTTCTACGTCTTCGCAGCCTCAACCTATGTAACTTTCCCCTACTTTTTAGTCAACAACCTATCTCCTGAAAAGGCTCTTACTTCAAATAACTTCTCCTTTTTGTTGCCATGGGGATTGTTGCTGACAGTCAAAAAGCCCAAGTCAAAGAAATATAATAAATGCAGATAATTATTGCGGCTAGAGTAGCAGAACTTATACAAAGGCGACCGCACGTCGCTGTTACAGTTTATCTCAGCATACAAACACAACACAGTAACAGAACGAATTGTATGAAATGCTGCCTGTTTAGTAAACATATTCCCAGCCGAATAGGACCATTAAACGAAATGCCAATGAGGATCGCCGCGATAGATGCGACCCACGACAGGACGAGTAGGTAGGAGAGTCGGAGAGCATCTAAACAACGGTAACGGCGACAGGGAGCACTAGATTTCTTCGGAAGTGTGACGAAGTGATTGGCTGGAAAGCAGGAGAGCTACTGGTATTTATGACGCCTTAGGCGCGTGTTTAACGAAGTTTGATAAACCGAACTTTTGACTACGATACCAGCTACAGCTACACATGGCCGAGGTAGTTCTGTAAGTATGGCACCAATCTATACCAAGAAACACAGCAGCGTCGAGCACGGAACTGAGAAGTCAATCTCCTAAAGCTTATCTGCCAGAACTCTTTGCTTGCCTCTAAAACGCGCAGCCGCTCTTTCCTCATGATGCCTATCAACGTAACTGACTCAGCTGTCTCCGTCGGCTTACCGAACCGAGGCTTACGCTTAAATGCACGAAACGAAGTCAGAGTAAACATTCTAGCGCAACAAGAGGCTGAAGTTGCTCAACAAGATAATTATGGAACGTCTGAGTGGATTCCTCAGACATCCAGTCTGTGGCGTTCTGCCGAATTCCTACTGATGCCCAGTCAGCGCGTTCTGCCTTGGTACAGTATACTGCTGCAGACGTTCCACAACATGCGCCCGTAACTCGAAGGAATATTTGGGAATTTTAGTCATTAACTCGTCGTTTGACATAGCATCACCAACAGGACAACATTCTCTGGGAAGTTCTATCAAGTCAAAGGTGATCAGTGCTTACCTGTTGAATCCTAACAGTTATATTCCTGTGTTCTAGCAAGCGGTGGTTGGTATGTCATCTTCATTGGGGAATGACATACAGTATATGGTGATTGGCATACGGTAAGTGGGAGGATAAGGAAAGGAGAAGGCAAATGTACTCTCTCATAGACGTGACTCCCGTAGCAGAACGCCGCTTAACACTCTGTAGTCGGCGAGGGTGCGGATTAGCTACCACCAGAACATCGCCGTTCCTCCAGTAAGGTCGTCCTCGAGCTTAAGAACATTATATCCGGCCTCAGAGTCGATAAATACCCGAGAGAAACTTGTGCTGGCTATACAATAAAATGATGTAGAAACAACAACGCAGCTACGCTATAAAGTCAAACTGTATGGTGACTTGCTGACTGAAAAGGGAGCATGTGAAGATGTGATCAGCACTTAATTTACCAGGCACAGGCATGAGAATGTCGATGGGAGTGACGTCTTATCCGGTGAATCCTACAGAGCTCTACTCCTGTGTTCTAGTGTGCAGTACTCGTGTATCTTTATTATGTATGTATCTTTATTAGAAGATAGCATACGGGAAAGGGTGATAGAAATGGGATAGGGTGAGAAGGCAGGCATGCTCTCTCATAAACGGCTGACGAGACCCGGACGACCTTCCGACCTGGGCGATGTAGACGTGACTCTCGTAGCAGGGCGTCGCTTTTCACTCTGTCATCAGCGAAGGTGTGGATTGGGTACAACCTGACAGCTCAAAGTCCTTTAACCACATAGTGGGATAGTGGGAACCTGGGGCAGGATTCATTAAAGTTACTGCAGTAACTTTAACGGAGGATTGTAAGCGAAAGCTCAGATAACGCGGCTTATTGCTCACCATATCGCTTGATAGGCCGCGTTAAAGGATAAAAGGATAAAGGACGGCGTTACTCAATCCCTTCTGGGATGCGCCAGCGCATTCTACTTCTACGGGATGTCGTGGAGGCGACATGAATGCGTATTTGGCCATACAATGACTTGCGGTGGCCAGCCGATGAACAAGTCAGCGCTTTATCCTTCCCGGACAAGTCTGGTACCAATTCACCGACCCCGGAGGGATGGAAGGCTTGGTTGGCCTGGGCGGGAAATCCGAACCAGGAACCTGGTATCGGGTGCACGCGAAGTCGCGCCTCCTCCAACTGCGCCACACGCGCCCTATAGGGTCACGTGATCCGGAGTCAGTGGGTTCCCGTACTACACCCCTACTCTGCCCGGATAGGCCGCGTTACGCTTACAATTCTCCGTTAAAGTTACTGCAGTAACTTTGATGAATCCCGCCTCTGGAGTTTTTTCCAGCGCACTGTAGGCTGCCTTCCACATATGAGCGGCAGTGTAAAATGATTGCCCTTGTGCTCTTCTATAAAGAGTCTAATTTCAGTGGAATTCCTAGGAGCGAAGCCCAGTGGAACTACGTCGACTCCACAATACACTAGGTAGCTCAGGACTATTCCCGACCTCCTTCAAGACCTCATATTGTCTGATTTACTATTCAAAATAAATTTCAATCAATTAGCATTGCACAGGTGGTGCTACCTAAAACTCCTAAGCCTTTCATTTTATACAGTACCCCAATGTGTGTGCTATTCAAATAAGCACCAAGTTATTTCATTTTCAACTAAAAATAAAATAATATCCATTGAAATTTCAATTAGAATATTCAATTAAGAATTTTCGACTAAGATTCTTTCATATTCAACTAAGGGTGAGATTCCGAGGCTTTTCCAAAGCGCAAAAGGATTTGTGTCTTCCCGGAACGCAAGTAGAGATTGATCAACACCGACCATTATCCTTATTGATAAAATAGAGGCATCGACCTCAACCACACCAGAGGTTGAATTCATCAACGACTTACATAACTTTAACAAAGAATTCACAGCGGAAAACTCAGATAACGCGGCTTATCGCTCACCTTTATCGCTTGATAAGCCGCGCTATCAGGGATTTCGGCTGTAATTTTCTCTGTTAAATTGCTGTAAGTCGTTGATGAATCCGGCTTGAGATTGTACCGCAATTGCAGGCCGTCGGTCGCCCCACGTCCTTTCGCCTCTACCATCGCATGCCCATGTCCGTGGAGGGAATGCGGAACGCGCTTCGTGCTGGCCTTCCGAATGCGGTTGCGCCCTCGGTCCCACTGTTCGTCGTGTATCGCAGCCGCAAAGGAGACTACCGGTCAGTTGTTCTTCGACGGAGCCACAGATCCGTTGGGCGTTGTAAGAGCAGCTATTCAGTTCGGGTCGCTTGCAGTCACTTCAGAATCGTAGAGCTCGACACAGTGCCAATTCCCACCTACACCGTCGACATACCAGCTGCCGGCCAGCCGCGTTTCTTCACCATCAGTGGACTGGTGCGGTTCTACAGGTAAATATGTTGCGATGCAGAAAGATGAATCAAGTGCAGCTGTAGCACACGGCCAATTGGGTCTTGTACACTTTCTCACTTTTCTGTTTTAGCAACTTCTCCATGTCAAACAGCTACAACTACAAAGGAGAGCTGGAAGTGGACATTTTCCCATGCATTTGAGATGTAACATTGTGTAAAAGCATTACCGTGATAACGAAACTCCTGTCACTTATAATACCCCGTGTTGATACAAAAATATTCCATGTCCAGGAATAAAGGTTCTCCCATTGCCCAGGTTGGAGTAGCATGAGTTCGCTTTAAGCACGTTCACCTAGCATAAGCATTATTAACACTAAAACTGTTACAGCGATGTTTTGTTGCGATCAAAACTTCTAGCGCCAGGCGGGACTCGAACCCGCACCTCCCTCTGACCGGGCGGGTCCTACGAGGTGTAGATGTTGCGTTCGATCAGACAGCGCCGGTGGTGTAAAGGCGTAGAGCATTCCCGCCCGGTCAGAGGGAGGTGCGGGTTCGAGTCCCGCCTGACGCTAAAAGTTTTGATCGCAACAAAACATCGCTGTAATAGCTTACATTCTCGGTACTAGCCAATTGAGGCTTAAAGAAACTGATTTGAATCATTTCTAACACTAAAACGATTCAACAGAATCTTTTATTCTTTCTTCTACCCACTCCGAACAAAAATGCAATACCCACAGATCGCAGAATGTCCAATGGTAAATTGATCTCGGTCTATCTATCCCAATTAAGAGCCACCAACCGCAAATGGTTGAGACAGACTGGTTGAAAGCAAGACGAAACGACAATTATTAGGCCGCCGCAAAATTGGTCGCCGAAACGGATCGCTTACTTCAAACTTCATAAATCAGCTTAACCATCACGTTATTATACGAAGTAAAAACCGCCAGGATCTATACTTTCTTACCAGCGAACAGGTAAGGAATCTAACCCTTCACAGTAAAAACTGAGACCACAGGGATTAACGAAATCGAGGGGGGTACATTCAATATCGACCAAATTAGTTGATTGTTTCTGACGCAAATGAGAATCAAGAGCTCGGAAAAGGTGATAGTCAATGGGGAAAGATCGGGAGAAGATGGTGGGTGAGGGAGAACTTCGATACCTAGGTGAGTCAATTTTCGCCGAGTGATTTGTGAGGTGTGTAGCCCTGCATTGTTCTACAACAGGAGCGGCCTTCCTTTATTCACCACTGCCAGCCACAATTTTTGCAACCTCTCACACATTTGGTCTAAATAGCATCAGTAAGACTCTTCTGTTCCTGCCTGACCAGCTTGCAAAAGGCTGTAATGGATTACGCATTTACAACACCACCACAAAGTAAGTACAACTTTTTTAGGGTGAAGGTCAGGCTTGGGAAAAAGTCGACTAAGGAAGTTGAAACGCGCCTCAGCGTCATGGAGACGAAGATGCTGCGCTGGACGGCTGGAGTCACGCGCATGGACCGCATCCGAAACGAAGCTATTCGGCAGAAGTTCGGTGTTGCGCCGATAGCGGACAAGATGCGCGAATCTCGCTTGCGATGGTACAGCCACGTTCTGCGTGGAAAAGAAGACAGTGTCCGCAAGATAGGCCTTGGGTTTTAAGTATCTGGAAGGCGGCCTAGAGGGCGCCCGAAGCAGCGTTGGTCCGATACACACGGACATGAAAGTAGCTGGAGTCCACCCTGATCAAGCGCAGGATCGGGAAAGGTGGCGTCACGACACCAGAAGAGCGGACCCCGCTACGAAGCAGGACAAACGCTGAAAAAGAAGAAGAAGAAGAAGTCAGGTTTGGGGAAGGGTGTGATGGAACGGAGTATCCTTGTCTGCTTAGACAAACTCCCGCTTCCTGATATCATAAAGAACCCGTTTTTCGTCTACAGTTTTGACACGGCTTACAGAGCGCTCATTTTTAATGCGAACTAGCGGGTTGGAGCAAGTGTCGTAACGTGCCAGACGCTGCTCATCGGTCAACTCATGAGGCACCCACTACGACATCTTCACCCTGCCGATTCTCGCTAAATGTCTTGCTGCCGTACTACCAGGCACGGCAAGATCCTCTGCTAACGCAGGTGTGTTCGACTCCGGATTTGCCTCGAAATATCATCGTCATCATCGTCAAGCGACGAGCTGCGCTCGCGACTCGGTTTTGCATCCAAATCAGAAGCGGATTTATCTCGAAGCAAAGCCTTAAGGCTATGTTATACCTCGGCGACGCTGTGTTGCGCGGACTGCTACGTTCGTTCGCAAGGAGAATCCGTTCCAAAAGCGCTGCAAACTTTCCATATAAAACGATCACCGCCACAATTCCACGGTTATGCAGGGAGACCTTAGATAACAAAGCTTTTTTATTTGTAGAACAACTATCCCAGACACACAGTGGTTAAGCATGCACAAAGTCGAGAGCAATAAACATAAATGATGACTAAATACATTCGGGATTGTCGGAATAGCGCAATCTCTCAGATAAGCAGAACGGACATGACGATCAGGAGTGAGATACATTGAAATCTAAGCAGCAGAGATTAAATCAGCGTGATTATGAAAATAACATCACACAATACAGTGTCCAATAATTCATAATTATTTCAGATGATGAATGAGTCTGCAGGTTCCCGTCAATACCAAATAAATTACGGCTCTGCGCATAAAATGTAGAAGTATGGGATTTTAAAATGCAATTTCAAAGCTCAATTTATGGTGAAATCATATACTGGTACAGGGCGTCATATACTGGTTGTAAACAAGGTAAATCTACGCAAAGAAGCAAACGGTTAATCGACAGTTGTCTTATAGAATTTGCGAATCTATCCCAATCGGAGGGGCATATTGTGATTTGCATCCCCAATTCCTCACTTGTGTTTCTACCAGAGCTGTAGCTGATGCCGCTCAAAGTAATCAGTTGAAATGCAAGTAAGGCACCTCGCAGAAGAACCGAACCCCCTACCTCCCCTGCATAAAGCGTGCCACTATCCACTGCACCACCACTCGCTTGCCGGGAATGCCGTCGCGGGGCGCACAAGAGATCGATCGAATCTCAACGTGGACGCCGACGAGCGATCTCTTAGCTAGGAGGACGCAGACAGCAAAAGACTACGGCTCATTCCTATGATGTAACGCGACCGCACGCGGCTACGCGGAGGAAGAAGAGCTTTGAACACCACCAGATTGTCGCGCGGGGAAAACAAAAACAAATTATAAAAGCCAGTCATATGGGAAAATCCATATTGCGCTCTTCTCATTGTTCTTTTTATTTGTTCATCAAGTTAGCTTCTTGTAGAATGTATTCAAGATGCATTCGATCTCTCTACGCAATGTATTTATAAATTATGCCGTTTGGTTTAATTACCCAAGTTTGAGGTAAACTCTGCTCTACAACTCGCGAATGTGTTGTGTACTGAGGAAAATGGACGTAAACTAAACCACCAACCCTCGCTTATAGTATAACGTTCACAATTGACCCTTCACGGTTACCCCTCCTCACTAGGATGGATCCAATCTGCCTTTCCGCAAAGACATTCGTCATTCATCAACTCTAAACACTATACGGTCAGACTGTAGTAAAAACAACTGCGCGATTGTCGAATGCATTAAGAACTACAGATTCCATTTACAGGAATATTAAGAAGCAGAACAGCAATGTCAAACAGTTGAACCCAGACGGGCTACTTGTTCTGCGTTTTCAGAGGCTGCTTAGGTGCCGATCTCACGGCGCTCTTCACCGACGGTCGAGAGGGAGTTTTGAAAGTGGCGCTAGACTGACTATCAGTCCGGGCTCTTGGTGTCAACTTCTCTGCGGGAGTGCTCGGCTGCTTCTTTCGTGCAGGCGAACACAGATCGTCCTCGTTAGAGGACGTGGACGAGCGCTTCTTCGACGTCATCGTCGTCTTTCCATTGGAAAACAGCGGAGTCAACACTTTCAGAGGTCCGCGCGTCTTTGGAGTGCTGGTCTGAATGATGTCCTCGACAGCGTCCTCCCTCGGCTTTCGCTGTGCTGATGACAAGTGACTTCGGTCAGGACTGCCCCACTCAACAAGCAGGGAGTCAGCTATGGAGACGTTTGTTATCTCCTCCTGAAAAAATGAAGCATTATTCCCTAGGAAAAAAGAATAGTAACAAAAGACTGAAGAACCAATACAGGTACGTATGCTTTATTACCTGCAACAGTAAAAAACCGTTTTCATTTTAAATTGGACACCTTTCAAATCAAAGTGAGCACACTTCATTTTAAAGTGGACAAGCGGGACAGCGCACTTCAAACAGTACGCACTGCAAACCAAACCGGATATTTTTGAAACTAGATCAGACGTATCTAAGGTCGAAATAGAAACCTACCTTTTCATAAAAAACTACTGTTTCTTCGATATAATAGACAAGTGCTCCGTCACACCTATCGGTGGGTCTTGCGCTTCGCGCAGTGTTACGATATCATCATCGTCATCATCAGCAGCAGAAGCAGCATCAGCATCGATCGATATTGGCCTCCCCACTGAAACTTCCCACCTGTTGTAAAGGCCTTCCGGTGACGATCATAATCACTTAACTCCCACCCATATCGGTTAAGTCTGAGAGAAAATCGATAATATCAATCGATATTGATCGCCTTCCCTTCCTGATATGAATGCCTTTCGCCGATCACAATCGCTTAACTTCCACCCTGATCGATAAAACCAGAGAGAATATCGATAATATCGATCGATATTGACTGCGTTCGCTTGCTGTCTGGGAGAAAGTCGATCGATATTGATTTCCTTCTACCCTGCTAACAAGGCCTTCCGTTGATCATCTGAACCCCCAGCACGCCGGACAACGTCTTTGGCACGTCTTCTGAATCCCCACACACACACTGGACGACGTCTTCAACACGCCTTCTGAATCCCCAGGCATGAAGACGTTTGGGTATTTTCCGCTATTTTATGACTATTCTCTCCCTATTTTACGACTAACTTATGACTCATTTCTGCGACGCCTCGATCGATAGCTCTTATTTATTTATTTATTCAACTGCGTCTCAAGAACGCGCACTATACATATGTGTGAACAACAAAAAAAATAGGCCATGCAATTAAAAAAAAGAAGAGAAGCGAAAGAAAAGAAACACGAACCAGGCAACAATGTAAGGTTGAAACGGCAGCGTTAGACATTAAAGCAGGAACTTCAGAAGCCAACCGTTTGCGAATTATTACATAGTATAATAGTTAGCGAATTATTATATAGTATGATATCTTGCTTTTAGAAAATTTATAAGAAAAATTTATCCTTGCAATGTTCAATGGCTAGCATTTTTGGATAAACACAAAATTTGCATACATTCGGCAAAACAATATTTTCGTGTCCAACCAAAGGTGCATAAAAACAAAGAACGTTCCAGGGCGATATATACGGATTGCGCCGCGAACCCGTCCAGCGATGCTTATTTGATTGATAGCTCAAATGCTGCTTACCTGTAACTGCACAGTGAAAATTGGTCACGAGTCTAGTGTTGTGATTGCTATTCCTGTTTCTATAATAGATTTGTATACACGTGAAAAGCATTTACACTATCAATCAAATAAATACAACGATATGTTGGATGCGTGCACGGCACGATCCCTAAGTATAAAGGATAAAGGACGGCGTTATTCAATCCCTTTGGGATGCGCCACGCATTCTACTTCTAAGGGATGACTTGGAGGCGAGTTGAATGCGTTTTTTTTGGCCATACATTGGCCATACAATGAATTGCGGTGGCCAGCCGACGAACAAGTCAGCGCCTTATCCTTCCCAGACAAGTCTGGTACCAATTCACCGACCGCGGAAGGATGGAAGGCTTGGTTGGTCTGAGCGGGAAATTCGAACCAGGAACCTGGTAAAGGGTACAGGCGACAGCCGGCACCTCCTCCGACTGCGCTCCATGCGCCTATCCCTAAGTATAATACACTGTAACGTGCGCAGCTGTTATGCACCGTAGGATAGACCTAAACGTATTATTCAGCCGAATGGATAAGAAGTGTCTAGTGTGTTGTTATGTGTTTAAGGGCTCATTCGAATAGTGTAGCCATAGGTACGTTACAAAAGTGAATTTCTATTATAAATTTTCTTAAAATAAAGAAAAGTGAAAGCGAAAAACATAAAATTATAAATTTTACTTTCTCCAATGTGGTTCGTTTCGCCACCTATCTCCACCTTTCGCGACATATACCGGTTGCATTCTCAAGGAATTTAACCGGTATATGTCGCGAAGACGGGCAGCATTGAGAGATGTGAACGCCCCATCCAATCAGACCGCATTGAATGGCTGTGCCAATCAGAGAGGGCGTGTACAGTTGGCCGGCGTGTGCTCGGTACGTGCTCTATTTGGCTGGCGCGCTCCTACCTACCAATGCTGTCCACCTTCGCGACATGTACCAATGAACTTAATGCTGGGCGAGTATGAAGATCTAGAGGCTCTCTGAACATGCTTGCAGAAGATTTGTCACCTTTAAATAATGCAAAATCTGCTGTGTGTAATATTCAAACCGCTACTTGATCACTGACGGTTACATATAACCCATATTATGCTGTTCCTTTTTTGTTTCCTTACGACCTGTATGCTACCCAATTGTCTATGCCTTGAATAAATAATAAATAAATAAATCTAAATAATCTGTTCAATATGGCAGATTAAGGGTGAAAGTATGCACTGATCAATGCTCTAGTGTGATTCTATTTCTAATCCTCCTTCAGCCGTCACTCGAAAGGGACAACAATCAACTTTGCCTCTACTCCAGTACGACACCACCCACCTCTTTCAGTTTACCAAGCACCCTGGGGCAGCAAGCGGAACTCTCATAGCAAGGTTAGGGTACAGAATGCCATGGCAAAACAAGCTACACTCCTTCCCAAGATTTCATCATTCCTTCGTCTTATTCAGCATTGAAAAATGAAAGCAAAGAGAATGCGTAATTGTGGTGAACAAGGGATTGCGCGGCACCCGATGAGCAAGTCGTTGCTTTGCCCGATGGATAGAAGGCCGTATTGGTTAGGGTTGAACTCAAACGTTCAGGCTTGCCCTGCCTGGGAAAGCAAGCAATAGACAAGGATGCCTCAAGCTTTGCACACGCATATCGTACACCTGCTGCCATTTCGTGCTAAGATCTTATCAATTTAATCATTTTGATAATCACTTGTGACCACACCGTTATTCATCTGTTGCAAGTTATTGCACCGATTATATTCCACATCGACCACTTAGCTTTAGTCAACGCCTCGTGATAAACAAATAGACCCTCTACATTTAGAATCCACTTCATTGTTATAGTCCTCTCTCGTTCATGAATAGATGCGGGTGCAAATCATCTATTTCTTTGCCTTTAAAGAGTCTAAACAAGGCACGTAATCGAAAAGGCAACCCAAATCAAGCCTACATAACAATCTGGGTACACTAGCCAGTTGCAGCCAAATACAATATCTCCATCTTTTGTGAAAAGGCAACGAACGAACCGACGACGTTGACGACGATTGGTTAAGTCCTTCTTCTAAGAACTCCTCAATGTCCTCGGCATCGCTCTTGTGCAGTGGGCTAGGCTTCTTCTTTAGCTGACGGCTCTTCGGTCTCACTTGCTCTTCCTCCACTGCAGACGTATCAACAGTCTGAAACACTTACGGTTCGGTATGGTTCATTTGAAGGATAAAGTTTGGCGTTACTCAACTTCTTTTGGGATGCGTCACGCATTACACTTTTACGGGATATCGTAGAGGCAATTTCGCATATATTGTACAATTGTACAATGAATGATTGTACAACGCTCCCTTCGACTGCACAACAACGCACCCTATTCAGTTAGATAATTCTGTGAATTCCCTTTAAACTTAATGCAAAAGGTTGTTATTCTACTCAGTCATCATGTGGCAAAAAGTATGCTTGCAAACCTAAGCCTCGCTTCAAGCTAAACCCGTTGAATCTGGGGAACGAATTTATTTATCTATTGTGGGTGTCACAGCCGACATAAAAAGACAAAACAAAACAATCACATACCGAAAGACAAACAAGCACAGATGCGAGGATCTCGGACGTAAATCGAAAAAAAAACGAAATGAAATAAAACTTAACTCTAAAAAATGAAAACTGAGAAACTTTGCCGTGATGTGCGAAAAGAAGTGGATATGCTACACTCAGTGGTGGAAAATCGTGTGAGTTAAATAAGATTCAGCATTTGTGTGCTTCGCGCTGTTCCTGACTTTTGGTCAAAAATGGCAGTGTGGAGAAGCGGTTGGTTGGGTAGCATACAAATTAAAAACTTCGAACCATCTTTAGGCCTCAGAAGACGATGAAAAGGTCGAAACGTCAGGCCTAGTATAAACTTTTCCACCTACTCGGAGGCACAAAAACAGAAACAACACAATTGATACCGACGTCGAGGTTTTAAGAAGGGATTACACGGAGACTTATGCTTTGCTGCCGCAAGCAGGAGTGAAATAATTGATGCCTTTGACGCTATGAGCGAGCCGTTCACGAAATGCGAACTTCTATCAGAAATGTCGTAGAAACGTAAGGCTCAATAAACTTGATATTGATATTTATTACATGTTACAAGCACATGTGAGACTAATAAGGAGAAAAATTGCGTAACACAGAACCATGGAAGAAAACTGAATAGCAACAGCATTTACTATAGCATTATAATTAAAATAAAACAGTGTTAGGATGAAAACAAGAGCTAGATATGCGGAATCTCATGAATAGATGAAATACGAAAAGAACCCCGCTTGCACAGCTTTTGGTACTCTGCTCCCGCCCTTTGAATAAAGAAAGCCTTTCTCACTGAAGTCTTAGCCAGGGGTAGGAAGATCTGGCACTATTGTACTTTACGGACTCCAGAGGACGAGGAGAGGTCGAAAAAAAAATTTTCGCCAAAACCTCGTCCAGGGGGGTTATTTGGGGTGCTGATCACGAATCTGACATCCGTTTTTGAAATTTCGGCCGATTACGGTAGGTTACGGTAGGTACCGGTGACTAAGGCTGTCGAGGTCATAATCACCGATTTCGCCCAAACTTCGCCTATGGGGGTTATTCGGGGTGCTGATCACCCCGAATAACCCCCATAGGAATCTGACATCCGTTATTCGTTTTACGCTGGAGTTTGGGCGCAATCGGTGACCACTATCTTACTCACCGGTACCCACCGTAACCTACCGTACTCCAGCGTAAAACGAAAAACGGATGTGACCAGCATCCCAAATAACCCCCTGGACGAGGTTTGGGCAAAAAAATTTTTCGACCTTTCCTCGTCCTCTGGAGTCCCGAAAGTACAATAGTGCCGAAGATCTTTTTAATCTCGCCTCTAGTAGAGGAATTACTCATGATGAAGAAGGAGCCACTGAGACGAATACGAACTTATAACAAACTGGTCCGGCAGAAAAGAACTAAAACAATATCCTCCTCAAGCACAATATCTCCGGCACTGTTGTACTTTCACAACTCCATGGGTCGAAGAGAGGTCGAAAAAAATCGCCCAAGCTTTGCCTAGGGGGGGGGGGTATTTGGGGTGCTGGTCACGAATCTCGATCCGTTTTCGAAATTTTGGCCGACTACGGTAGGTACGGGTGACTAAGGCTGCCAAGGTTATAATCACCGATTTCGCCCAAACTTCACCTAGGGGTTATTTGGGGCGCTGATCACGAATCTGGCATCCGTTTTTTGTTTTACGCTGGAGTACGGTAGGTGCGGGTAATTAAGGTCATGGTTACCGATTTCGCCTAAACTTTGGCTATAGGAGTTATCTGTGGTGCTATGGTAGAGGCACAGCATGCAAGCGGTCTCGCAGCGATCGCCTGAAAGTGCGCGAATTAGCGGGAAACCATTTTCCCGGGAAACTCTTCGATAGGCGAAGGCTTGATCAACAGACCTACCGTACTCCAGCGTAAAACAAAAGAAGGATGTCAGATTCGTGATCAGCGCCCCAAACAATCCCTAGGCGAAGTTTGAGCAAAAAATTTTTTCGACCTCTCCTCGAGTGTGAAAATACAATAGTGCCATATCTCCTTATGGTAGAGCTATAGGGCCTCACCAGCTGTTATATAACAGAGAAGAATTCGCGTTCAATGATCTTACGTTGCCTTACCTTAAAGGATTTGTGCGCGCATTATCTCGGAGTTGGGTCCGTTCCCCCATAGGCTGGAAAACACGAAAAAACTGCGCCGAATTCTCCACTTTCTCGCTTCGATTCACCATGGCATGTCTGCAGAGTCTCGAACAGTTGTGTAGCATCCCAATAGTCGAGAGTCAGAACAGTCAATTAAGTCCTCAAGATAATATCAAACCCTCGCGCAATCCACATATGCATGTAGCTACATTACACACCTAATAGAAACCGTTGTATGAAGGGTTCAAAATTGTTCCTCCCGACGGCGATGTCGTTTGAAAAGGTTGCAATTTTGACATATAGACAAATACGTTCAAATCATGGCCATAGCGGACTCTTATATCTTAGCCGCGATAAGAATTGAAGAACTACCACGAATAGAATCAATGAAATACCTAAACAAAAGGAACCCACCTCGAAAGTTAGGTTGAAATCCTCGGCGCTTTCGATCTGAGCGGCCAGAACACTCATCTCAAGCACGTCTTCCTCATCCATTTCAGGCATGCGGTGAGCGGTCTCTTCCCCTTGCAGAGAATATTCCTGTTGATGACCGCCCCGTTCGTCATAGAGCTCAGGTGAACCTTCGTGAGAAGCACCACTTCGAACGCTCTCTTCCTCCATTGGAAAACCCTAAATGATACAACTTCAAGCGACGGTTTTTGTCATTTCTCGTACGGCAATATCGGGACAGGAGTCTCAATGGATTATTCGACGTATGCTTTTTGAAACTTGAAAAAAATTGGAATTAATGAATATTGATGCAAATCATTGAAATTGTCCACCTTTCACAAGCGTGTATTGTAAAAATCTTAATAACTCGGATCTAACCTAGTCGGAGGAAGGCATTCATAAAGTGATAATTGCGAACGACATAACATGCTATACATTCACATCCCCCGAATTTAGATGTACCATCGCATCATAGGGCAGTACCTGAAGCTTTCGCACAAGCTCAAGGTAAGAAATGGAGATGCAATTTACTATATAGCCCCCTCCGATTAGGAGAGATACTTCAACATCTTTGAAACCTTAAATACTTAAGACTGGTGCTAATATAGTTGACTAGGGTATGCCGTTGCATCTCACACCGTGCAAAAATGGAAACAACGCGTAACATCATAGCTCGCGAGTGTTTTTCGCGACTTCTCGCTCGACATTTTTCATCATTCCTGTATTTGCGCTCTTAGGTATTGAATCACAGACGTTATAACAATGTTGCCAGGTTTTAAGCAGTCACCGTAACACCAGCCGTGGCGGAACGATCACAGCAGAATCCCCTTAGACACCCCAACTTGCTAACTTCCGACTTCGCGCGACATGCGTAGCACTGCTGATCGGTGCAATCCCAATAAGGGGTGGGGTCCACCTTATATACACATTAAAATAAATTTTAATTAAATATTATGATTTAAATAACATTTAATTTAATCGAAACTCATACAACACAATGTACAACGTGAGGCAGCCACTAGACTCCCGAGAAGACAATTATAATCGACGGATATCAGGAACGGCTCACCATTACCGCACTGCGGGTCGCGCCGAGACTTTTGCAATCTGCGCCCTCCTACATTAGATATCGCGTCAACGCCCACGATGAGATACGTTCTACCTCTTGTAAGCTCGAGATGGCTCTCTCGCCAAGCGAGTCGTGGTGCAGTGGATCGCGGGGTTGCTTCATGCGAGGGATGTCGGGGGTTCGGTTCTCCTGCGTCGTGGCATTCTTGCATTTCGACTGACTATCTGAGATTCGAAAGGCTTCGACATCTACACAACATTGCGAGTTTTTTGCGCATTGTTTCAGCCGTGCGACGAAAGCAGTCACCATACGAGCAGCTTGTATGTCACAGACCATGGAGTCCTTTCCTTAGCCTGGTTCCGCGATTGCGCAAAGGACGTCTCACCCAACACCTAAGGTTACGGTTAGTCGGTCTTGATATCCGCCGCTTATAATCTCGTCTCCCGAGAAAGTCCAGGGGGTTGGGGTGGACACGCCAAGCGGACGAGGGTAGGACGAACGTCTCGTTACAAGACGCCTCCCTCTTTGGAATTGCACCTGTTGATCCACATAAAATGGTCTCATTCGGTAACTAACAACAGCAGTAGCAACACAGCTTCAGGTAAACGGAGAATCAGCGAGCCTCTGAAGACGACGAACATTCCGAAATGTTCCGCCGCCCAATGAAGCTGATCCTCCTACAACCTTGTTCGGCACAGAAACATTGGCACTACGTCACCACGAGCATGCCGAGGTTTTTAGAAGAGAGAACACATCATCATTAATTACGCTAATAGAGCAATAATACAACTTCACGAAGTCGGAAAAATCATCGGATTAATAAGGTGTCTGAAAGGGTCAGCTGCAATGGTTCCGCCACGACTGCTCTTACGGTGATGGTTTAAAAACCTGACACCATAGTTACAACGTCTTATGATTCAATATGTAACATCGAAAACACGGGAATAATGAAAAAATTGAACGAAAAGCCAAAAAACACCCACCAGCTATGATGTTGAGCGTTGTTCCCAATTTCGCTCGGTGTGAAATGCAACGCCAAGTCCTAGCCAGGAATATTAGCGCCAGTCCTAGGAATTTTAGGTTTAAAATTTAAAAAAAATGCCAGTCCCATTTGAAATATTGCCACTGGCGCGCTTTGCGACGCGGACGCAATTCATTCGCGGAGATGGATTGGAGCGCGTTAGCCGCCGACCTGAGGCCTGCTTCACGATTGGTAAGGCAATGGTTTAATGGTAATGGATAAGTTTACAACAGAGGATAGTGGAATAAATTTATAAGAAGTTAAAGTCAGGTATTTGAGATATGGGCGCGTCTAACGCAGTCGGAGGAGGCGCCGACTGTCGCGTGCGCCCGATACCAGGTTCCTGGTTCGGATTTCCCGAACAGGCCAACCAAGCCCTTCATCCCTCCGGGGTAGGTGAATTGGCACCAGACTTGTCTGAGAAGGATAGAGCGCTGACTTGTTCATCGGCTGGTCACCGCAAGTCGTTGTATGGCCAAATACGCATTCAAATCGCCTCCACTATCTCCCGTAGAAGTAGAATGCGTGGCGCATCCCAAAAGGGATTGAATAACGCCGTCCTTTATCCTTTATTTATCATCGTCATCATTTTCAATAGCGTTTGTCCCGCTTGGTGGAGGGGTCCGCTCTTCTGGTCTGGTGAAGCCACTTCTCCCGATCAAACGATTAGTCGGGATGGACACCAGCTAACTTCAAGTCCATATGCAACGTATCTAGCCAACGTTGTTTCGGCGTCCTCTGGGCCGTTTTCCAGGGACTTCAAGATTCAGGCCAATCTTACACACGGTGTCGTCGTTAGCGCGAAGGACGTGACCATACCATCGTAGACGTGCTTCGCGCAACTTGTCAGCTATCGAGGCGACACCGAACCTTTGTCGCATGGTTTCATTGCGAACGCGGTCCAATCGCGTTACTCCAGCCGTCCACCTTAGCATTTTCGCTTCCATTACACTGATGCGGCTTTCAATATCCTTCGTCACAGGCCAGCACTCAGCACCGTACGTCACTACCGGGCGGACGACTGCTCTACCTTTGACTTGAGGTACTCAGGAATTGTCTTGTCGCAAAGCACCCCAGTACGAACGCCATCTGGACCAGGCTGCACTCACACGTGCGTTCACCTCCAACTTTAGACTGCCATCGGACGTTACTGTTGATCCAAGATACTTGAAAGATGTAACTCGTGAGAGCTCAGTACCATTGATCTTAATAGATCCATGCTCATTCACATCCGTCGTCAAGTATTCCGTCTTTTGGACGTTCAGCTTGAGTCCGAACAATGCTAAGTGATCGCACCACGCATGTGCCTGTCGCTCGAGCTCTGCTTTGTCTTCGCATGCAAGCATGACGTCATCGGCGTACAGCAGCGTCCAAGGAGCTGCCATTTGGAGATGGCGTGTAATTGCATCCATGACGATCACGAAGAGCAGTGGGGAGAGCGCAGATCCCTGGTGCACTCCGACAGAGATTGGAAACTCCATCGAGGTGCCCGCTGGTGCTCGCACTCGGCTTATTGGGCACGAGTACAGAATGCGCACCCACTCAATAAGCTCTTCAGGGATACCATGTCGTCGCAACGCGTACCATATAACATCTCGCGGAACGCGGTCGAAGGCCTTCTCCCAGTCCAGGAAGGAGAAATGCACCGGTTTCTGTTTCTCGCGGTGTTTCTCTAGCAAAAGACGAAGAGCGTGAATGGCATCAACAGTGCCACAGCCAGAGACGAAACCACACTGATTCGTGGAAAGCTGGACGACATCCCGAATACGTCCATCGACAATTCGCTCAAAGGTTTTCATGATATGATATAATTCGGTGAATGATATAATTCTACATCTCCATTCACCCACCTCCACTCCCTTAAGGATTCCAGGCAATGCCTTAATTTCTACCTTGTGCCCACATTACCCTGGGTAAAGTCATTCATGACGCCTCTGACGCCTCTGACGTATATATTGGCGGCACTCATAGAGAGTACAAACTGTTGTGAGTCCCAATTTGATACAGCCTGGAGGTGTCTCGCTTATATTCGTTGCTGCAGGGCTTGGTTCTGTTCTGTAGGAAGTCTAAAGAGCCTTCACAACCTGTATTGAATCTGTGCCGTAGACAACGGACCCGACATCGATTCGGATAATTTGGATCCGTCATTTTTTTAAATCCTGGTTAAGCAGTTCATGCAAACAACAGTATTGCTGAAAAGTCCGGATCCTAGGGCAGTTCGGATAGGAGTTTTACCAGGTTGAATTTTCGGATAGCTTACTGATTTGTTCACTGATATTCTAATGTCCTATCCGATTCGGACATCCGATGTGACATTTAAAAATCAATCATGTGGGTTATAAGATGAACCATGCCAAGATCCGAGCCTTTTCACGTGAGCCGTTATTTGCACAATTCTTTCAACCGGGTTTGAAAAAGTAGCGGATTCGAATTATCCGAATCGGCGTCGTGTCCAATGTCTACTCTACCGGGTATGTGAACCTTCCATCCTTTGGTATATTACTAAGATTGGTGTCAAACTTTTCAGAGAACAGAGAACTGACTCGCTTATTGGTTTCCCCACACCAAAGGCAGAGAGGAACAAACGGTGGATTTATTACGTACTTCATGCCCTGCGGGATGTGTTAAAAACACGTCTACAGCTTTTATCCTTGGTACAAACGTCGCCAACCTAAACTGAATAACATTTTCGATCAAGCACTTTGCTAGTACTATATAATTACAAAGCATAAAGCAGAATACATTATGAAAGACAGCGTTGATCAATTCCTTGATAGGATGCGCACTCTATTCTACTTTGTTGATGTCGTGAAAGCAGTTTGAATAAGTGTTTGGGCTACACAATAACCTACGATAGCCAGTCAATGGACAGTGCATTGCCATTTCTGGACAATGCTTCTTCCCGTTCGCATTCGCCAACCACGGAGAGATAGAACACGAGTTTCGACTTTGCGGAAACCAAACCAAGAACATCGATTTGGAGTGCACGCGACAGCTGATGCTTCCTTCGACTGCACTATATGCAGCTCTGTGGTGTAAACAAGGTCCGAATTTGAGCACCATTGGGAGGTAAGAACGCGCCAGTCAATTATTAGGTTGTAACGAATTAAATGGCACTGGCTCGCGCATTTTTTGGCGCGTCTTTACGCGTTTGATCAAGAACAAACCGTAACACGTGGCATATCATTTAGAAGCGCAAACTTTGCTCTACCGGTGAGTACCAAATTTTCTATGTAAAAGTGAGAAAACTTTAGAGTTTTATTGACTTTTTTGCAGATGGACAAAAGGGTAGTCCGAGGCATTTACTTGTATGAATTCAAGCTCGCCACTACAGCTAAGGAGGCGGACGAGAAGATCAACGCCGCATTATAGTCAAGGACGTTCCACAATTCGGAAGGCGTATCGTTGGTATCAGAAGTTCCGGAATGGAGATGAGAGCTTGGAAGAACACGAAGGTCGTGGGAGGCACAGTGATGTTGATGAGGACAAGCTGAGAGATGTGGTAGAGGAGGATCCACACAAAGGTACCAGGGAGATAGCGAATTTTCTTGGCGTCAGTCACAACACAGCTGCCCGGCATCTGAAGGAAATTGGAAAGACCAAAAAGCTGGAAAGATGGGTGCCTCACGAGCTATCTGAGGAGCAAAGAAACCGACGATATGAGATCTCGACCGCACTGCTTCTACGGAACGAAACGGACCCATTCCTTGATCGCATCGTAACCTGTGACGAGAAATGGATAATGTACGACAACGGTGACGATCGGCACAGTGGGTGGACAGCGATGAGAGCCCCAAGGTTTTTGCGAAGCCGGAATTGCACCAAAAGAGAGTAATGGTGACAGTATGGTGGTGTTCGCTGGGAATTATTCACCACAGCTTCCTCCCTCCGGTGAATCCATCACAGCAGAGAAGTACTGCATTGAAATTGAAGAAATGACGAAAAAGTTGAAGGATTTCCGGCCGGCCTTGGTAAACCGAAGGCGAGTTCTCCTTCTGCACGACAGTGCTCGCCCCTATGTAGCACGAATGACGTTGCAGAAATTGAATGAGCTGAGCATTGAAACTCTACCACATCCTCCGTTTTCTCCCGACCTCTCCCCAACAGACTACCATTTCTTCAAGCATCTTGGCGACTTCTTGTTAGGGAAAATATTCAAACACCAACAGGATGCCGAAAGTGCCTTCGAAGATTTCGTCGATTCCAGAACTTCTGATTTTTATGCTACTGGGATAAAAAAGCTTGCGTCACGTTGGCAAAGATGTGTAGAATCGAAAGGTTTTTATTTCGATTAATAAACTTGCCTACAAGCCGAGATATTAACTGTTTAAATTTACAGTGGTTTAGTGCCATTTATTTCGTTACAACCTAATATAACTAAGCAGAGCAGCCGCACACACACCAACCAATCAGGGCACGTACAGGCACGCCCAGTTGATGTGGCCTGATTGACTGGGACATTCCTACTTTTCAATGCTGCCCGCCTTCGCAGTATGGTCGAAAAATAAAGGATAAATGGATAAAGGACGACGCCGTTTGTGAAATGCGCCCCTCATTTTACTTTTACGGGACACCGTGGAGACAGTTTGTGGCATATTTGGTCTACACAACGACTTGTGGTGGACAGCCGATAGACAACTCACGACCAGTGTTTTAGCCTTCCCAGACAGGTCTGGCTCAAATTCACCGCCCGGAGGAATGGAAGGCTTTGCTGGCCTGAGCGGGGAATCCGAACCACGAAAACCTGGATCGGGCGCAAGCGAAATCCGGTGCCTCTTTCGAGGGTGCTGCCTCGAGCCCTGTGTGATATAAAACATATAAAAAATAGACAAGGCTATGTTTCAAAGTTTCTGTCTCCGGTTCAATCCGATAGTGCGGATCTTAGCCTGGTTGAGATGAAGCCTTTTCAGGCGCTCGAGTTCCTTAGGACATTTTCAACTCGTGTGGTTCAAATTCCACTAGTTAAGACGTCATCTAGGCGGCATTCTTTGGAGCATGTATTAACCCATAAATTTCCAAATCAAATACGTGATTCGAATATGTGATGTGATTTGTGTTGGAATCAGAATCACAACAGAGCTAACGGAAGAAGTCCACCCAGCAATCCTGAACCTCGCTATCAGAATCGAAACTTCGACCCCTCTCCTGCAAGTCTGTATCACTATCCAGTCCGCCATCCAGTCTGCCATTGCCGACGCTACTGTGAACGAATCACCTGAATGTATGTTCTTTGAGAAAGCCTAAGAACTTATCACTTTGCTGTGATCCAACTATAATTAAAGCTCCAAACCTTCAGCAGATTAATTTCAGAACATTACAAGGCCATTCCAGGCACCTCATCTGCCCACACTGAAGTGCTTTGATTTTTCACCAATTTAGAACTACCCAGATGCTCGCGAGAAATTTGAAAACTACATTGGGTGACGGATGCAACGAAACAAACGCAACTCTGATGAAAAAGCTACGCGCAATTGCATAGTAGTCTAGACGAGGACAGTAACATAATAATTGAGCTCTTGTTGTAAAAGAGCAGGTTGACCTCCATGAGGTGTTTCAAAAAGCTTGGAAGTTTGGCCTCACATTCGACCTTGGAACTGACAATTAGTGCATAGAAGAGCCACTTAAGAAAATTGTCATGATTAAAACTAGCACTTCAGCAACAGCTTACGTGTGAAGATATTCCAAGCACTTTCAAAAAAATTTAGGCACATCTTTTTGGTAGGAACCAAAAAACGAGGCATCACACTGTAATAGGTTGTAACGAAATAAATGGCACTGATCCACTGTAAATTTGAACAGTTATTATCTCGGCTTGCAGGCAAGTTTATTAATCGAAATAAAAACCTTCTGATTCTACACATCTTTGTCAACGTGACACAAGCTTTTTGATCCCAGTAGCATAAAAATCAGAAGTTCTGGAATTGACGAAATCTTCGAAGGCACTTTCGGCATCCTATTGGTATTTGAGTATTTTCCCTACCAAGAAGTCGCCAAGATGCTTGAAGAAATGGTAGTCTGTTGGGGAGAGGTCGGGAGAAAACGGAGGATGTGGTAGAGTTTCAATGCTCAGCTCATTCAATTTCTGCAACGTCATTCGTGCTACATGGGGGCGAGCATTGTCGTGCAGATGGAGAACTCGCCTTCGGTTTACCAAGGCCGGCCGGATATCCTTCAACTTTTTCATCATTTCTTCAATTTCAATGCTGTACTTCTCTGCCGTGATGGATTCACCGGCAGGGAGGATGCTGTGGTGAATAATTCCCAGCGAACACCACCATACTGCCACCATTACTTTCTTTTGGTGCAATTCCGGCTTCGCCAAAACCTTGGGGCTCTCATCGCTGTCCACCCACTGTGCCAATCGTCGCCTGTTGTCGTACATTATCCATTTCTCGTCACAGGTTACGATGCGATCAAGGAATGGGTCCGTTTCGTTCCGTAGAAGCAGTGCGGACGAGATCTCATATCGTCGGTTTCTTTGCTCCTCAGACAGCTCGTGAGGCACCCATCTTTCCAGCTTTTTGGTCTTTCCAATTTCCTTCAGATGCCGGGCAGCTGTGTTGTGACTGACGCCAAGAACCTTCGCTATGTCCCTGGTACCTTTGTGTGGATCCTCCTCTACCACACCTCTCAGCTTGTCCTCATCAACATCACTATGCCTCCCACGACCTTCGTGTTCTTCCAAGCTCTCATCTCCATTCCGGAACTTCTGATACCAACGATACGCCGTCCGAATTGCGGGACATCCTTGACCGAATGCGGCGTTGATCTTCTCGTCCGCCTCCTTAGCTGTAGTGGCGAGCTTGAATTCATACAAGTAAATGCCTCGGACTACCCTTTTGTCCATCTGCAAAAAAGTCAATAAAACCCTAAAGTTTTCCCACTTTTACATAGAAAATTTGGTACTCATCGGTAGAGCAAAGTTTGCGCTTTTAAATGATATGCCACATGTTACGGTTTGTTCTTGATCAAACGCGTAAAGACGTGCCAAAAAATGGCGCGAGCCAGTGCCATTTAATTCGTTACAACCTAATACAATTGGCCTGACATAAGACTTGTAGGCTCTCACTAGAGTGGGTTGCCCTTTGGTTTTCTCTTCCCTAAGCAAATTATAAGTTGATTGTTAGCTTGTCTCACAAGGGCTTTATAATGTTCAAAGCTTACGTTTTCAGAAAACGGAAGCTTAAACCTTGAGCACTTGCTACCTGCTCCAAAACTGGGCCATTAAGTCGGTGAGAGAGTGACTCCGATACTTCAACAATTCCACAAGGCAATGCGATTTTTCAGAAGAAACAAGAAGTTCCCAGGTAATTGTTAATTTCTGCACAAAATAGTAATGTAGATGCTTGAGCATCATTGAAAGCTTCCTTGTGGACTTCACATCGCCCGCATACATTTCACAAGAAACTCCATAGCTTTGAATCGAATCAGGAAGGTCGTTTGTGCTCCAAGAAAAAGCAATGGAAACCGATCAATTTATTAAAAAGTAAGATAAGGAACTACTTAAGAAAAAAATATCTGCTGTTACTTACTCACTGAGCAATCAATCCAATCACTACAGGAATTTAGGCGAATGTTTTGGGTAGTTCTTTTAGTTATGCTACAATTTTTGCATGCCGCTGTTGTGTTTTGTTAATAGCATTTTTGGCAAGTTTTTTAAGTTTAAAAAATTAGATTAAATAAATAAATATTGGGTAGAGTACTCCATTCTCCCGGTGGTACTCCACTGGGAGCAAAGTACACCGAGGAATATACTCCTCCTACTCTAGTGTTCTCTGTGAAGCCCTACCGACGTCAGCGTCACATCTTCTGAATCCAGACAGTCTTTGCACCACATCTGGGATACGATTCCTGAATTCGAGCACTCGTCACGATGTCAGTCGAAACAGATGACGAGTTGGACTAGTTGTGAGTAATCGCTCCTCTCAACTTAACCCCTTTTCCTAGTTATTTTAGTGTTTTGAGGCGTAAGAGACCTTCGGAATAGATCGAGGTTAGCACCTGTAGATTCTCGTACCTCGCGGCTACTGCTAGCGAGCCCTGAGGGGAGATGGACCGAGAAACAGAGGTGAGAACTCCTCATGACACGCCTTGGCGCGCAGGTCATGCAGTGTTACGCGACCGGCGGCTTACTAGCGTTGACAGGGTGTAGTAGTGTAGTGTACTTCTCTTCTACCTGAGTGGTCGGTGGAAGTCTGTGTCCTGTAGGTTTCAGATTTTCTTGGAACCTCTTCGTCATTCAACATAACGGCTTCATTTATCCAGACGCCTTTTCTGAAAGTTGCGTCAACTTGATAGTTTCTCCAAAAATTGCTTCTAAAAATCATCTGCCAAGTCATTCCGATCTCCCTTGATTGTGTGTTACACCATGTTTCATGACATGTTTTCTAAGAACCTCATCTGACTCATCTTAGGGAGGTTCCATAGTAAAGTTGTGACATCCTTAGTCGTTTTGTTCATCGAGTTTCTCGAACGGGGGCGAGCAACCTTTTCATTTATTGTTGTCGAGCGCCAGAGTGCTCCAATGGATCAAACTCGCCCGAGGAAGAGGAAGAGTGTATCATATCATTAGCTCAGGGCTTTCATGGAGAAGTCCGACCAACTTCCTTGCACCAATATTCTGACAATTCTCCAAATGTTTCATCTTATAAGGTAAACCTTCGTACGATCATCTTATAAGGTAAACCTTCGTACGATGAATGATGGAGGTCCAGAGGCAATATTGACTAAAGCACTGAAAGAACACATTTAAGACTGATTTACTATCTTAACCGTACCTGCTTGATGTTTAGTATTTCAATATCGCTGCCCCAAAGTTTATTGTTCGTTCGTGGATGCGCAGTACACAATGCTTGTAAATAATATTTGTCTGCGAGTCTGCACATTGCTTGCAATTTAAGCATATATTTTCAGCTATTCTACGCAAAAATGTTCGAAGCGGTTGCGAAGGCATTCGACACAATTTGCAGCCTAGGTTAGTACTCTTGAAATAAAATAACACCCAATTCTTAGGTCAAAACGACGACGTATTTATAACAACCAAGGCTTCTCCAAACATCCCACCTACCGCTACCTATTTTTAGTCCGCCGATTTCATTGTTTCGGACATCCGCCGGTTGTACACGAGCATCTTGTCGAGCAGGGCATTGGGGTGAGTCAACTAAGGCATCTTTTTAATTCTGAGCTAGTTTTTGCTTTGCGAGTAAAAGAGGTATTTAACGAAACATTAACTCCGACACGTTTTTAAAAACATCTTCTGACCTATGTTTATTTATTTGTTTATTTATTTATGTGCAATGCATAAGGCATAAGTGATATAAGACATATAAGATGCAGTTGTAAGAAACTGTTACCAATACAAGAACACGGAAATATGAACAATCGAAATCTAGAAATGCAAAGCTTGCCTTCATAGTTTAAAAGGGTTCCATCGTTTACCTGAAACATGCTTCGCTGCTTTGGTCATCGAGTTGCTCAAGCGGGCGCCAACAAGCTTCTCGCCTACACTTGTCGCGTGTCAGAGTGCTCCAAAGGATCCTACTCGCCCGATGAAGAGGAAGAATGTCATATCATGTGTTAGGGCTTTCATGAAGAAGCAAGAAGCATCAACACACTGGTGGTCTTTCGATATTAGACATGAGCAAAGTGATGTTACTGACTCCTCGGGAACAACATTATGAGTCAAGTCCACCTAATTTTTGACGACTTCAACCAGCGATAGCCTCTCTGATCACTCAGGATCCCGGAAGCGCTTCTCATTTGCGTGAATGGCGTCACTCCGAGCAGAACCCTCTCGATTCCACTCTGAGCGATCCGCTTGTTTATCCTGCTTCCATATGGCGAAGATCTCTGCTAGTGCAGGAAAAGCAGTGGAGTCGAATAAGTGAGCATGAAGCCAGACGTTCTTCTTTTTCGCAACTTCCTCAACGCTCTTGAATGCTCCCAAAGTCGCTCGTCGTCTCCTGAGCAGCTTCGGCACTAGGTCGTTGGCGATGTTGACTTCGCGAAGCAGAAACGAGTAGCTGGAGCACTTGGAGATGTTCGTTCCGGAGAGCAAGAATGGGGCATCAAAAATTCGTTCGCTTCCTGTGAATATGGCCTTCGTAAGGTTCAAATGCAACACAGCAGAACATTGGTTGGGCCAAAAGTGGTACAAAATCACTTCTACGCAATAGATTACAACAAAAGTTGGCTTTTTGAATATTGGCCAAGGTGATTTCTTCGAAGATTCGCATAATGTGGAAACTGTCTGTTTCTCAAAACTATTTAGTATTTCATTCACCGAAAAGGTTACTATATATTCAAACAAAATATTGTCTACTCTTACAAAAACTGTTCCGTGGTTAACTTCACAAATATCCTTTCTGTTTAAGATTTTCTAACATGTGGTTGAATATTTTTTGGCAAAGAGTTGAGAATTGATGCAGGAACCCTGTTTCAGAGCCGAAAAAATTCTTGAAATTTTTTGAGTGTGTTTCTTGCGGTTGACACTTCGACATTCATAACCGATATCGGACAGTGTTCGCTCCGCTTGGCCAATACTCAGTGTTGTGAGCATTCCGTTAAGGGATAAAAAGAACGGAAATAGAAAGCTTCGTTGACTGGTTGACCTGGGCGGGAAAAACGAATGAAGAACGTGGAATCGGGTGCGCTTGACAGGCGACACCTCATCCGACTGCGCCTCGACGTCATCTCCCTCTATCGAGAGCATGTCAAATATTTTAAAGAGTGAAGTAATATAATGATGAAATATTAACAAATTGATAAAATAATAAAATAGAGGATAAAAGGATAAAGGACGGCGTTACTCAATCCGTTTTGGGATGCGCCACGCACTCTACTTATAGGACTGAAGTTGGCTTTAGGTTCTTCGGAGTATGGAGGGAATTTCATTGCATATTTGGCCATATATTGGCCAATGACTTGCGGTGGCCAGGCGATGAACGACTATGCGCTTTATCCTTCACAGATACGATTGGTAACCCATTCACCATCCCCGGAGGGATGGAAGTCTTGGTTGGCCTGGGCGGCAAATCCGAACTAGGACCCTAGAAGCGGGTGCACATGACAACCTCCTCTGACCGTGCGGCTGTAATGGAGAATGACCCTCCCTGGGGATTTTTGGAAAACCATGCCGAAAAGCCGCCGCACAGGTAGACACCTAATCGTGGCGTGAGAGTGGCAATGGCCGTCGATGTGCATGGTACAGCGGAGATTTTTAATTTACAATAGTATCTCTTGAGCTTTATGAGAATATTAACCACCACTATTTATTAGAAACAAATATTTACTAAGATCACCGTAAAAATATATCTATGCCGAAGAATAGGATTTGCCTTCTTGTTGACGACATAGGCGAGGACACTCACTCAACGTTTCCAAGAAAATTCACCCCTCCTCCAGATAAATATCCAGTTTAGTAAGACCCTTAAGTAATATAATAAGCGTTTTTATGAATTTTTTACTTGTATATTGTTTTTATTCGCATTTTTAGTTTTATAAATACATGCAACCTGTTCTAGGTGTACCGCAATACGGTGATTGGACCCGATTGGGAGTACAGTCTACAAGAACCCGAGTACTGGAAGCCGACCTTAAGAATTGAATGCGTTCAAGTGGAGTAAACGACGAGAAGACGAGAATTTCTGTCGTATTTGTACATACTGTGACTGGAGTGATTAATTCTTTACTCACATTCACTTGACTATATCTGGGTACGAGTATTAAGAGACCTTGTTATTAATGTATTGCAGTGCAAGAATAAATGCGTCTACCGAGTTGGTGAAGTTTGCAGAACTTTAAGATAATTAGCCAGTGGAGGTAAAAAGGATACAGGATAAAGGAAAGCGTTACTCAGTCCCTTTTGCGATGCGGCACGCATTCTATTAGGTTGTAACGAAATAAATGGCACTGAACCACTGTAAATTTAAACAGTTAATATCTCGGCTTGTAGGCAAGTTTATTAATCGAAATAAAAACCTTTTGATTCTTCACATCTTTGCCAACGTGACACAAGCTTTTTTATCCCAGTAGCATAAAAATCAGAAGTTCTGGAATTGACGAAATCTTCGAAGGCACTTCCGGCATCCTGTTGGTATTTGAATATTTTCCTTACCAAGAAGTCGCCAAGATGCTTGAAGAAATGGTAGTCTGTTGGGGAGAGGTCGGGAGAAAACGGAGGATGTGGTAGAGTTTCAATGCTCAGCTCATTCAATTTCTGCAACGTCATTCGTGCTACATGGGGGCGAGCATTGTCGTGCAGAAGGAGAACTCGCCTTCGGTTTACCAAGGCCGGCCGGATATCCTTCAACTTTTTCATCATTTCTTCAATTTCAATGCAGTACTTCTCTGCCGTGATGGATTCACCGGGAGGGAGGAAGTTGTGGTGAATAATTCCCAGCGAACACCACCACACTGTCACCATTACTTTCTTTTGGTGCAATTCCGGCTTCGCAAAAACCTTGGGGCTCTCATCGCTGTCCACCCACTGTGCCGATCGTCGCCTGTTGTCGTACATTATCCATTTCTCGTCACAGGTTGCGATGCGATCAAGGAATGGGTCCGTTTCGTTCCGTAGAAGCAGTGCGGACGAGATCTCATATCGTCGGTTTCTTTGCTCCTCAGAAAGCTCGTGAGGCACCCATCTTTCCAGCTTTTTGGTCTTTCCAATTTCCTTCAGATGCCGGGCAGCTGTGTTGTGACTGACGCCAAGAACCTTCGCTATCTCCCTGGTACCTTTGTGTGGATCCTCCTCTACCACATCTCTCAGCTTGTCCTCATCAACATCACTATGCCTCCCACGACCTTCATGTTCTTCCAAGCTCTCATCTCCATTCCGGAACTTCTGATACCAACGATACGCCGTCCCAATTGTGGAACATCCTTGACCGAATGCGGCGTTGATCTTCTCGTACGCCTCCTTAGCTGTAGTGCCCAGCTTGAATTCATACAAGTAAATGCCTCGGATTACCCTTTTGTCCATCTGCAAAAAAAATCAATAAAACTCTAAAGTTTTCCCACTTTTACATAGAAAATTTGGTACTCACCGGTAGAGCAAAGTTTGCGCTTCTAAATGGTATGTCACATGTTACGGTTTGTTCTTGATCAAACGCGTAAAGACGCGCCAAAAAATGGCGCGAGCCAGTGCCATTTAATTCCTAATATTTCTAAAGGCCGAAGAAGGAAAATGCGGCTTTTTCGGCATTTTTGAAAAGGCTACGGCCAAAACTGTAATACTTCCATCAAATGTCGTGGAGGCGATTTGAATACGTATTTAGCCATACAATGATTGTGGGTCAGCGCTTTATCCTTCCCAAAAGTCTGGTACCAATTCACCGACCTCGGAAGGATGGAAGGCTTCACCTGGGCGGGAAATCCGAACCAGGAACCTGGAATAGGGTGCACGCGACAGCCGACACCTCCTCCTACTGCGCTACACGCGCCCAGCCAGTAGAAGTACTACAGAAAAAAATCGAGAAAGAGAAACACATTTTTCATGACAAATAAGCCATCATCTTATGTTGAATGAACGCACAACAAACCAGTTCGACCAGGGGATTTTATTTATTCATTTATTTATTTCCTCAAGGCATGAAGAATTCTCAGACGGAAATATTGTAAGAAAACATTAAAGGAAACAACAAAACGTGAATAAAAGTAGAACATCCAGCTTATAAATCATTTCCGCCTAAGCAGGAAGTCTCACTAGATCTTCCTGCATTTCCAGCAGAAGGTTGACTTCCTTGAGAGATCAATAGATCAGTCAGAAGTGGAGTAATCTGAAGTAGGTATAAAATTCTTGTTGTATTTGTGCGAATTTCAACTGGAACGAGCATTTTTAGCTATTTCTCAGTTGACTGAATCTGCGCGCGAGCACTACAGTACCACGCATGTCCTTTCGTCAATTGCCGAAAAAGCCGCTTTGGAGTTCCAAAGCGGCTTTTTTAAATAACATTTAAAAAATCAACTACTTGTAAAAATAAGCATATATTTGAGTTCAGCCTCTCAAGCTCTATCATATAAATCTCAGTAGAGTTGAACAATGCATATAGGCCCGACACAATCAATCGAGTGTGCAAGACAACCTGTAGAGCGAGCAACAGATTGTAGACTGAGCGCTTGGAAAGATTTATCAGAAACTTCTAGCTGTCCTAATCAGCAGTTGTTCCAAGATTGTCCAGCTTGCCTTTGGAGTGCGCCGTGAACAATGCATGCAGAATCGAACCTATCAATCGAATTGGCGCGGCGGCCTGTAGAGTGACCGTTTGAAGGGTTTTACCAAAAATTCTCAACCGCCCTTATCAGGAATTGTTCTAAACAGGAATTGTTCTTGTCCAGCTTGCCGATTGTCCAGGTTCGATTCTGTATGCATTGTTCACGGCGCACTCCAAAGGCAAACTGAACAGTCTTAAAACAATTCCTGAGAAGGGCGGCTGGGAATTTCCGATAAAACTCCTTAAACGGTCACTCTACAATCTGTTGCTCGCTCTACAGGTTGTGTCGCCCACTCGATTGATTGTGTCGGGCCTATATGCATTGTTCAACTCTACTGAGGTTTATATGTCAAAAGATAGAGCATGAGCTCAAATATGTATATGCTTATTTTCAAAAGTACTTGACTTCTAAAAAAAGTTATTTTAAAAAAGCCGCTTTGGAACGCTCCAAAGCGGGTTTTCCGGCAATTGACCAAAGGACATACGTGATATTGTAATAGATCCTAATTCTGTAATGTTTTGCAGTAAAGGAAGAAATGACTCACACGTAGACAGCTGGAGATCACAACACTTATGAGATGGTTAGTCTACTGGAGTACTTCAGTAAAAAAGAGGGATAAGTTCCATTTTTATTTGCACACAAACCCTGACATATTGAATGAAAACCAGACAGGCCAAAATAATTAATTCGCTTAAAGATGTAGCAAATGAAGCAGCACGTATTCAGCGTATTTCCCCGAACATGTTAAACAAGCATTCTGCTGTGGTCGCTATCCTTTCCTAGAACTCGTCTACTACATGTTCACACAGTTCTACGTTCGGCAGAGAGTCTTGGGCGCAAATGAATTATTACCAATAAACAAGCAGTCAGATCGGCCTACGGGTTATTCGGTTTTCTTTTCGCCTGCATTGCGCTACTTCTTTAACAGGAAAAAAACTTGGAAGGAAGAAAAGGATTTATTTGGAGCCAACAAAATGCAGTGGCATATACCGCTTTTCAGTTCGGACAGAAGAAGCAACTCTTCTTCTTGGCAATATTCGTTGCGCCCTCCAAACAGTCCCTCAAAAAAAAAAAACATTGTAGTGTATAAAAGGACGGGAAAAACAATCATTATGCTGCTTTGAAATAATGCCAGGTTCTGTTGTTTTATGTACATTCAACCTCCTATAGTACGGAAACATTCAGAAGTCTTGTTTACATTTGGACTGCTTATGAGAATACGGACTTCTTGTCAAATAGTGATCAAAGAATGTCCTACAGTTTTGGAACATCTTTTCAGTGGAGGAAAATACGGTCTTACTGTCGGATACGACAGCGTTTTTAGTCTTCGTCGTCGTTCGAAGATCAAAGACTCTGTAGCATGGACCAAGTCGTCGAAAATTAAGTGGGACGGCCATGTGATGCATTTCGCAAACTTCCGCTGGACTAGGCGTTCACCGGCTGGATTGATGTAACACAAGGACGCCCGCCAACGCGTTGGTCGGACTTCCTCGTGGAAGGCCTGAACGAACGATATGACGCTTTAAGTTTCCTTCGAGCGAAGAGGATCCGCTGGAGCACTCTGGCACGCCACAGGGATGAATGGAGACGCTGGTAGCGCCCACCTGACGACAGGTTCCAGGTGATACAATCGGGCAATAAGGCACGACAGGATGATGTGCCGTCAGGCAGCTCGCCGTCAGCATGTAATACATGTTCGTAGAGTAAATATCTGCCTGTCCGGTGTTCATGTGTTTAAACGGAACGGTGTATAAAAGGAAGGTAACCGCTTTACTTGCGGTTGGTCTTTAGGGAAGAAAAACGGTGGTTTATTTACCCACTCCCGGATTGATTAGAGCCTTCACATCATGGCTTTACAGCTGCCTCTTGCGGAACTTTGTTCCCCATTTGTCACAAAAAAGATATTGGATAATATTTTTCTACACTATGTATAGCAAAACTTTTTTTACTAAGATGGTAAAAAACGAAAATTAAAAATCTAAAGTTGCAGGAGTTTTACAGCCAGTCTTTGGCAGGTACATACAATATTCGGCAGATGGACGGAGAACCGCGACCACGTCCTTTTCCTTTTGCTGTTAGAATCGACGCTTTAACGGAATGTGCATGTTGATTTGAAACAGCGCCATTGGGTCCTGAAAATACGGTGCTATATTTTTGTGCCCATCGAGCCAAATTTTTCACTGATTTTCACTCTTTTTACACAAAAGCCTAGCGTGAGGGAGACATTTTAGAAAATCGTGTAAGACAAATAGCTGCCGTGCGTAGCCATTGTTTGCATATTATCATGTTTCACAGAGGTAGTATTAAGCATACTACTATCTTGACCTTTCTGGGATCGCATAGCGTTGAGAAACTTTTCATCAAATGAAGCGGTGGCTGAGTACCCAGCCTGGGCTCCAAGTGCGCTTACTTTGTTTCATGTTTATTCTTATTTACTCTCTCCATCTTGTAGCTGAGTTTTCGCTTTATTTGTGGGCTTTAGAATTTTTCTTGTTGTTTTTTAAAAGCTACATATTTCACAACAACGAGTTGCACTCACGACTGAATATTGCATTTGTTCCAGCTCGTTGCTGGATCGTGTGGGGTCAGCATATTATTAGTTCTGTTGTCTATTCATCTAATTTTCGCTCTTGAAAAGGCTCTAAATTTCCCTACACGAAACCGTAAAGCCGAATGTTCCATCACCAATCTTCGGTAATTTAGCCAATTCGGAATGGGAGTGCACCGCCGCGAACCAAAAGGGAATTTTCGGTAGTTTTACGTGGAAGTGCACTACTTTCTAATACGAGTAGCTACACTCATGATATTGGTTTAATCGAAAAGTCTTGCAACACTAGCACAACACTATTACAACACAATACATTATAATGCAATATGCAAGAACTCAGTCACGATATATTCCCCATCCAAGTCTAAGATCCTGCCCCATCCTTCAGGCAGCCTTTCATTTCCTTTCCGCCAGAATTCCGAGGGCTGTGAGGAAAAGAATTCAGAAACCTCCATTTCCAGTTGACGTCGAATCATCGAACTCTCTACCTCGAAGGTGCTGCTTCAGAGCTCTGAACAAATGGTAGTCAGAAGGAGCGAGGTCTGGAGAGTACGGTGGATGGGGCAAAACTTCCCAGCCTAACTCCTGGATTTTCTCGCGACTCGCTTCTACGACATGAGGACGCGTGTTGTCGTGCAGCAGGCAGACATTTTTCCGTTCTGGACGTTTTTGGTGTACAGCGTCGGCCAAACTCTGGAGCTGGGTAGCGTAGGCAGATGCTGTGACTGTGGTCTCACTATCCAGCAACTCCCAGTAAAGCATGCCTTCTGAGTCCAACAGCAACACAGAAGAACCTTCTTTTCGTGGTGTCCACGTTTCGGTTGTCTTGGAGCCGGTTTTTCGCGTGCGAGCCATTGGCTCTTGCAGGTGTTGTTGCCATAAAGAACCTAGCTTTCATCACCAGTAACAATGCCCTTCAGAAAGTCCTTTCTGTGCGGGCGAAGAAGTAGCAACTTAGCAACACCGATTCGCATGCCTTGTCAGAGCCCCGCAGCTCATGTGGTACCGAAGACGACAAAACTTTGCGGTACCCAAGGATCTCCAGCTGCCTCACGACGGTGCTTTGCGTACATCCAAGTGTCGCCTCCAATTCGCGAGTGGTTGAATTTGGCTTCACCTTGAAGGCTTCGCGCAAACTGCCGTCTTCCACAAATGAGGGGCGTCCGGAACGAGGTCGATCTTCGAGAGAGATATCTCCAGAGTTGAAGCGCCGATACCAACGGCCCCCTATGAAATAGTGAATGACTTCCTCCTTAAATGCTGCGCAGATGTTGGAGGCTGCAGTCCTTGCGGAATGGCCTTGCAGGAATTCGCAGTACACGATAGGTCGTAGGATGCTGCTTATCGTTGACATTGTTGCCGTATTCGTACTCGACGATGCCTTATACAGTATGCTTGAGGATGCTTCGAGAATGTTCTGTGACGTCACCACACAAGATCAATACTGTAAGAGCTTTAGCAAATTTAACAGGCAGTAGCGTAAAGTGCTGCAAGACTTTTCGATTAACCTAATAGAATGCGTGATGCATCCCAAAAGCGCATTGATTATCGTCGTTCTTCAGTTTTTAATCCTTCACCACACGAATCACTCTAGGGCGGCGAGACCCCCACTAGTATTGTATAGTAGCCTAGTTTGGTTAGCGGGGGGGGGGGGAACCTTCTGCATTACGAGTTAGAAAGCCCTGGGTGCATGCAGGAAAACCGGCAGAAACACGGACTCGACCCCTGTAGCGAAATTTGGGCTTTGGCTGTGAAGAAATGGCACAACGAATGCCATTTCTTCACAGCCAAAGCCCAAATTTCGCTGTTAAGATGGCGTTGATACAGAGCCGAAGAGGGGCGGCCTTTATGTACGAATGGTCGCCGCGCCCGCGACGATGACTGTCGCGTGCGCGATGAGCTCCGCAGCGGTCGTGGGAGCTGTGCCTCATGACTTGCTGCAGACGCTAGGTTTGAGTTGTTGATATCCCTTTCGGGTGTTGCAGGGGTTGTGGGAAAACAGGCTCTGGTTCAGAAATTGAGTTCGAATTATAAAACTAAGCAACGTTCTAGTGCTCAATTTTATATGATGCTTCTTCAGGAAAAGCTGAAAATATGACACACGATCGCAGTGAAACTGAGTTTGTAAACACTTTCTAACACTTGATGTGCAAGTTTCGATGCAGGTCTAGATACCACTGGCCGCTGAAGTCACCCAATTGCGACGTCTTCTGTCGCGCTCGCCGCGCGACTCGCCGCGTCCGCGGCGACCATTCGTACATAATGTCCCGCAGCCAGAGCCGAAGCTGCCACAAACGAATTCCCTGCTCCATGCCCTAGTGCATACGCCCGTGAAGTCAAAGGCACGTCTCCGAAACGAGAGGAATACTCAAGGACGCAGTTTTAACATCCTGCTTCCTTTTTGATTAACCTAAATAAATTGGGTGAAACCGGAATTTTTTTCGGTATTTTAGTGCCTTGCGGCTTTGCTTGTGATTATTCTTCCTGGACTGGTTGTGCGGTTTTGAATACTACTGCGTGCAGAAAAGTATAAAATTGTAAACAGGCCTCCAATATAGAGGATGTGTCTTCCAAATAAGTAGACGAATTTATGTCAATGCTCGTGTCAGAAGGAAAGCCCGATTTTGCTGTAATGGAGTAGTTTACTTTGAAGCATAGAAACGCTTTGCCAGAATTGCATCGAATTTGATTGATCTTCAGCTCCGCAATAAAAGGGAAATCGAAAGTGTTGAAACAAACAGTGAAAAACTTGCACCCGATACTTTGAACTGTAGGTGCGGCATTCTAAATTGAAGAGATGCTTAGCTCCGAATACAGTGTCGTTCAACAGGACAAGTAGAATAAAGCCGCATTGATTTTTCCAAAATTCAGTAGGAAGATTCTCATAGTCGTAGGCACTCTAGCTAACTACCCTTCTATTTTTTTGTTTTTCATATGAAAACTACATAGAACTGGTATAGTTTGTAAACATCAAGAGGAATTCAGTTTAGCCTGTACCCCATGACGTAGTGTTTTCATATATGTGGACACTAAGAGCACGACATTCTCTGAATTTCCAAATTACAATGAGGAGGACGCACCTCTTTTTACGTTGAACTTTATAAAAAAGGATTTTGCACCACAAAAGGAAAAGGTTCATGAAATGTTTGAACAAGAACAAATTCTTTCCAAAAAGTTATCAATCAATCCGACAGATTTTTTTCGATGGGATGCTGACAAAATCCGTCAGAGGAAATCCTAAACTTCGAGTGTCGGTTGCCAAGTCACGGATTAGGTCACATTTTTTCATCTACAGGGTTCTCAATTAATTCAGCTTGTTGCTTGGCAAGTACGAGGATTTAGCGAGGCTGTCTGTGCAGGTGTGTAGAAGGTCTACTGCATATTGAATACCGTGAAGTGCTAGAAGACATGCTATTAGATCGGTGAAAAAGTCTTGCACCAAAAATTTTGAAATTTTTTCAAGATTTAACAGAAGTTCTAAGCACTGTTTGGTGCCATGTAGTTGTAGCAAGAACATTCTAGAATATTTCGCATACGTGGCAATTTTCTTCAGGGGCACATCAATACTAAACGATTGCAGTGAAGACTGACTGACTCCGTGACTCGGATAAGACTTAGCGACTGACAATCGCTCAATCTCTCCCTGCTCGTTTTCGTAATAAGGAATTGTTCGAGAATGTCGTCATGGAAGATGAATCTTGGATCTTCTTCGTTAACCACACTCGGAAGGCCTTGTGGCTCCCTCAAGGATAACCACAACCTGAAAGCGGACATCCACCAGAGGAAGGTAATGCTGTGCTGTTGATGGGATTCTAGAGGAACGCTCAAGGATCGAGGGATGTTTACCTTCTTCACGACAATGCTCGCCTCCCACATTGCGAGGTCGTCTCGCCAGAAGCTACAGGAGCTCAGGTGGGAGGTGCTGCCTCAGCCACCGTATTTGCCAGATCTTGCGTCGTCGGAGTACCACCTCTTTCGAGCTCTCAAGCAAAACCTACGGGATAGGTGCTTCAACGACCGAAACGAACTGGAATCCGAGGTGGAGCATTTCTTCGGATCACAGCTGGCTTTATTCTGGAAGAAAGGATTTCTTGATCTGTTCGTCAGATGGCAGAAGGTTGTAGATGTAAATGGTAACTATTTGTAGATTAAAGTCGCTCACAAAAGAAACAATAAAATTTTGAAAAAATTACGCTGTGGTGCAAGACTTTTTCACCAACATAATACTATGTACTCTTGCATGGTTTAACAGTGATTTCTGTGCTTTGTGCTAAAAACAGTTTGAGGAAGAACAACCAACGGAAGAACCCATCACACCCTGGACGCAAGAAGAGGTTCGCAAGGCCATAGGGAAGATGAAACTCGGAAAGGCAGCAGGGCCTGACGGTGTGCCAGTAGAGGCTTGGAAGGTGCTCGGGGACTTCGGAATCAACTGGGTGACGCAGTTCCTCAGCAGAATCACGAAAGAAGGTAAGATGCCGGTTGACTGGAAGAACAGCACCATAGTCCCCATCTTCAAGCAGAAGGGAGACGCTTCCGAATGCTCCAATTACCGAGGGATCAAACTGATCTCACACACGATGAAGATCTACGAACGACTGGTCACTCAAGGCTGAGGGAGGTGGTACCCATCTCCCAGGTGCAGTGGGGCTTCATGCCTGAGAGGTCCACCACAGACGCCATCTTCATCGCTCGTCAGGTGATGGAGAATTATCGGGAGAAACGAAAACCATGCTACCTGGCATTCCTGGGCCTGGAGAAGGCCTACGACAGGCTAGCTCGGGCCGTAATCTGGAATGCCCTTCGAGGGAGGGGTGTCTCGGAACGTCTGATCACGGTCATAAGGGACATGTACGAGGGCTCGAAAGCGGCGATACGAACTCCACACGGGGTGACAGGGAAAGTGGACATCACAGTGGGGGTACACCAAGGGTCGGCTCTGAGCCCGTTCCTCTTCCTGCTGACGCTTCACTCTATAGTGAGCCACCTTTAGGAAGGCCCTCTCAGAACGATCCTCTACGCGGACGACATCGCCCTAGTAGCCGACAACCAGGAGGAGCTGGACGAGAACGTGCAGCTGTGGCAGAGAGCCCTCGCAGACAACGGCCTGCAGCTGAACGTGAAGAAGACGAAGTTCATCAGCTCTGAGCAGTGCGCTGGATCGATCCTAGACTGCCAAGGGGAAACGATAGGAAGGTGGAAGAATTCTGCTACCTCGGAAGTGACCTATCCGAGGAAGGAACTGTGGACCAGGCGGTCAGGGGATGGATAAACGCAGCCTGGTTCAAGTGGAGGGAGTCCACAGGGATCCTCTGCGAGCGTAGATGCTCCAGGACGCTCAAAGGCAAGCTCTATAGAACAGTTGTGAGACCTGCCCTCCTCTACGGCAGTGAGTGCTGGGCCCTGGGTAAGGCGCAGGAGCGGCAACTGCACGCGGCGGAGATGAGGATGCTGAGGTGGGCATGTGGATGGACCCGTCGGGACAGGGTCCGAAACGAGGATGTTAGAGCAGTGATGAAGACAGCCCCGATCCAGCTGAAGATGAGAGAGCAGCGCCTGAGGTGGTATGGACACGTCCTCAGAAGACCAGAGGATCACCCCACAAGGTTGGCCCTAGATTTCGAGGCACCCGGAAAGCGTCCGAGAGGAGCCCCAAGGAAAAGATGGAAGGACGTCATCAAGAGAGATCTCGCCGAAGTCGGCGCCACGACAGATGAGCCCTTGATAGGATGAGGTGGCGACAGATCACAACAACAGCGGACCCTGCGACTGCGCGGGACTAAACGCTCAGGAGGAGAAGAAGAAGAAGAAGAAGTGCTAGAAACAGTTTTGCGGTTCCTCCGTTTTTAATATCGTTGATGCTGACTTTGATCCACGCTACAATTAAATAAGTTAATAAATGAATACATAAATAAATAAACAACTAGCCCATTCAAAGCATTGAAAATTGCTAGGTTTCATACTTGCATAGACTCATTTTTACTAGTTAGTGGTCTAGTAGTGAGGGTTATATTGGAAAGTTAATCGATAAGGGCAGGTGTTTTTAAGAAGAGACCAAAACTAGCATATGAAAACCTGTGGGAACTCGTCCATTTCAGACAAATAGTTCTTAACCAATCGATCGACAACTCCATCCAGCACAATTTCATAGGCTGATAGGCTAAAACATTTTTGAGTGTAAAAATTTAATTTATCGTGCGTAATTCTTGGACACTGATATATTTTTGATTTTTAGATTTAATTCCAATTTTCATTCAAAACGTCTGCGGGTGTGCTGTATAAGTTCACAACTTTCTACACAAACAAGCTATCATTAGGATACATAGGTTATGGTGCAAATTCTTACTAATAGGCGTATACCACAGAAGAGGTGGAACTAAATCTAAGAAATCTAACAGAAATAGAAAGAGAAAAAAGGGAAAGAAATCTAACAAAAGATAACAGGAGGAGTTCAAAGGCGCAGTCCATCTGAGAGCTCTAACAGCTCAATTATTTAGCATAACAGATAAGGGACGATGCTTCTGAATCCATTTTGGAATGCATCACGCTTTCTACTTCTACCGGATGTCGTGGAAGCGATTTGAATGCGTATTTGGTCATACAATGACTTATGGCGGCCAGCCGATGCACAAGTCAATGTCCTTTTATCTTTCGCAGACAAGTCTGGTATCAATTCGCCGAATTCCCGAAGGGGTGGAGGACTTGGTTGACCTAGGCGGGAAGTCCGAACCAGGAACCTGAATTCGGGTGCACGCGACAGCCGCCACATTCTCCAGTTGCGCTACCACGCGACTCCAGTTAGCTACTCATATAAAATCCTTCTCTCTGCGTTCTTCTACAGATGCACGCCAAAAATAGGAGCCTTTACCTTTATTGAGATTGTTAACGCTGAACATGATATGATCTTTTGAATCAGAAAGTTGGAAACGACGGCAACTTCGGTCCAATCTAATCAGACGGCTAACAATGAGTGAAAGTGAAGGAATGAGCATCTAAATCAGACGGAGTCTTGAAGAGCAGGATCCATTCGTTCCAGTCCTCTCAGCTGAATTCACGAGCTCCATTAGAATGCGTTGACGAAAGCACAAGGCATAATCGAAAGAGAGAAGGTCGTACAACTGAAAATATGAGAGTAGAAATGATATTCAAAAAGCTGATAAAAGAAAGGACAGAAGGGTCGCAAAGTTCCAGTAGCCAAACTACATACTTCTTTACATTCCATATCAAAATACAGTATGGGCATGCAAAGAAGCACGAAGTCGGAAGCTGGTGGAAGAAAAACGAGTGGGAAGGATGGGGTGGGGCGATCGATAAGCTGGCGGTAAGTTGATCGGCAGAATGAGGAGTATTGACGTTGACTGGAGCAACTGAAGAGGTGCGAAGTGGGTGCAACGGTGAAGTCGTCGTGATCGTCCACGGAGTGAGCGAAGGTTCGATCAGTCAGTCAGCCAGCAGCAGCGTCTTGTCATCGGAGTTTTGGCCATGGCACGCCGTCTGTATTAATCATCGCCGCCCGTCTGTTGTCGACGTTTCTGAACAACAATAGGCGGCTCCTCAGGCCGGGTCCTGTAGTTGCCTTTTACAGCCAAAAACGTCCATGGAACAGCAGCCGCTCACTCTTCGTTCACATCCGCTCCCCCATGAACGTCGAACAGCCTGTAAATCGGGCATTGCTTGTGGACAACACTGTTACGCCTGCGGTTATTCTTTCTGGATTAATTACTAGGCAGAGTGAGAAACGCCTCAAAATCTCCTACTCGTGAGCTAAACTTACTTTAATGAAGGCAGATTTAAAGTCTAAGGCACAAGTAGTAGTCGTTAATGTGGCCTAGATGGTCCATGGGACCGCGCCACCTAATCACAACCGCTGAGACCTCCGGTTCAAAAAGTGCCAACCAATCAGAGCCGACCGCACGCAGCCCCTGCGTTCTGATTCGTCTGGTGTCCCGCCTCCCCATGTAGAAGATAACTACTACTAGATCAAATTTTTCTATAACCAAAAATCAGTACGGTTAAAGGACATGCAGAAAAAGTAAGCTAAAACACGTTGCAACACAGCTGTTGGACTGGTAACGTTTACCTCCGTGGATTGTTGAAGTATATCTATCTGAAAAGTAATTTTAAAAATGAGTAAAAAAATTGCGGCACTTTAAGGAGTAGGACATTTCGACCTTTTCGACATTCGGGTGCCAGCAGCCTCTATACTTATCAATTTCCTGCACTGGTAGCGAAACCTCATAAGACAAAAGACGAGCAATACTGCAACAATTTGAAGCGCAGTAGAAGAAGGCGCTGGCTCCCGCGTGCGCCACAGATCGATTCAAGACTCGGATCTCGCTCTCATCTGCTTGGGGTCAATGAGATGATAGTAGACGAGATGACGAGTGTCTGGGAGGAATAGTAAAGAGGTTGTCCAATGACTGACCACAAAAGTCACGGAACATGTCGAGAACACTGGCAGCATTCAAAGGTGGAAGCTCGGATGGATGTGAGGATGTGTAGAATCAGCATTCTGCTTGGCTGGCGTGCCATCGGCCAGTGCCCTTCTTCGTTGTGATTGGTAGGTGCGCCATCAGCTTCCAATGCTGCCCATCTTCGCGACATGAAACAAAGTCATTGTCTAGGTCAACTTCATACTCAAATTACCTCCACGATATCCCAAAGAAGTTCAATGCGTGGCGTATTCAACTGAAATGTTGTCTGATGGTAGTTGTTATCGTTTTTCTTTAACTTGACTTATTCTTCGGGTAGAAAACGCATCAGTTACCTGAACGACACATTTAATATTAAATAAAAATCTCTAACTAAATTTATTTCAGCGCATATAAGTTTTTAATTTTCTCTTATTGAATCTTTCGCTTCGCTTAAAAGTAACCAGGTAAAACGTTGTAAGAAATAAACCCTTTAGAGGAAACCCCAAAACAAACTCTAATTTTTGCCCTCTTTAATCAATTCATTTAAGCTAAAATTCAATAAATTCTTATTTTTGAACGCTTTCTACTACAGGTTTTAAAAAAGAGAAAGAGCGCACTTGTACACGAAACCAACTGTGTTATCGAATTCTCCACAAATAATTGAGCTGCAGCTATTTCGCCAAAAAAAAACGATCTCTACCCTTTGACGAGTTCTATAGCTCAACAACATGCATCTGAAGTCTTTGGTTGCAGATTCGAAGTCGACTGTAACGCTGTTCGACGTCTTGATGAGCACCAGCAGCCACAAAAATAGCGCTGCATGCTAGATTCTATTAATAGTCCTACATAGAGCTCAGTCGGAGAGAAAACTAAACGCCTAGATGGTGTGGAGAGCAACGCAAAACGCCCTTGAATCTTCAGAAGAAAACAGATGTAAGTAACACTCTAAATCAGAGCAGTTTGGAGCTCAGCAAAGTGGGCATCTGAGCAATTTCAGAGCAGCAATCGTTTTCGGTTCTGTTCCAACTAACAGCTGAAATTCGGAGTACCTCTTATCGATCCACGATCCATCCTCTCATCGATTGAACGATTTCAAGGTGTAAGAGCGGGTTAATAAATCGATTTAGAACTTGAAAGTGCAACTGCTTCCGTCGCCACTGAGCGACAGAAGCAGCTCTTATGGTTAGATGAGCGACGACGGTACAAGTCTAGACAGGAGTCTATCCCCAACGTCTCCGTAACTAGCAGCTGTACCCTAGCTAAGCAGAATTAAATTCTCCATGCGGTTGCAGCACATAATTATCCGATTCCAATGGAAGATATTAAGTCAACAGGTTTTGGATGAAGTCCATGGATTCTATGGAGGAAAATTAGGGTGGACCCCTACTTCTGAACTTACACCGCGGCGACGTTCTGTAGCTCTTGCTTCAGATGAACCAAATGCAGCATTAGAAACCGGACTGAATGAATAACCTGTAAACCGAAGGGTGCTAAAATACGTCCGTTAATTCTTACTTCGTTCGGAAAATGACGGTATGAAGCCACCGTCACCTTGGCGGCGAAGGAAGCTACGTCTTGCAACTTTTTCCACGCCAATTATGAGAAAGAGGCAAAAATCAGTGTTCGGAAGCTTCACTAGTCACCTAGTTTCCGTAGTCACTGGGCGTGGCAACTGGGTGCCTGCGTGGGTTCTTGAACAGTCTGCAAAGCTCTTTGATAAAGGATAAAGGACGGCGTTACTCAATCCCTTTTGGGATGCGCCACGCATTCTACTTCTACGGGATGTCGTGGAGGCAATGCGTATTTGGCCATACAATGACTTGCGGTGGCCAGCCGATGAACAATCAGCGCTTTATCCTTCCCAGACAAGTCTGGTACCAATTCACCGACCCAGGTGGAAGGCTTGGTTGGCCTGGGCGGGAAATCCGAACCAGGAACCTGGTATTGAGTGCACGCGACAGTAGGCGCCTCCCCGGACTGCGCTCCACGCGCCCCAAGCTCTTTGATAGGGCTTCTAAATTGACATCCATTAACGTAAACTTTTGAGGCTTCGCTGTCCGCTTTTGGAAACATGAGAAGTACAAAGCGAAGAGGATGTGAATAGAAAGATCTCAATTTCCTTCATTTCGTATGCATCTGCCACAACTATATCATCTCAGCGCTCGAATCTTCTACTTAGGCTCCTTGGCGAAATTTTCTGTAACTTGTGAGGCAACGTCCTGGAAAACTTCCTTTTACACCAGGTGGTCCGATGTGTACCACTTTGCTAAGGTCATGAGACAATAATGGAAACAGTTTACGACTTGCTCTTCTCCGCAAAAGTTCTTCTAGTCGGACAGTATGTTACTCTTAATCTGCAAATTTGAATTTGTGGTTTGAGTTTACTTACGAGATGCTCTTTCGTCTGGTGATGCTCTTGGAAAGGGATTTAAAAATAAACGAGTAAATAAATAAAACTGAAGGAAATACGGTTTGACTAAAGTTCAGATAACATTTCGCAGACACTAGTAAACTTCTCATCATTGGTTAATTAGTTTGCATCGAAAATCTCCTTCAGCGCTGAACTTTAAAAATGTCAGATTCTTAGAAGAAGCGCGCGCTTGCTTAGCAACGTTGTACTTTAAGATGCAAAACAGGAACAGGTATATTGCTGCAAGAGAAGTAAGCTATTTTAGACACTGTCTGCTAACAGTGAAGGCTCGAACAATTAGCTCACCGTGAAAGAATAGGGACAAGTGAGAGGAATTCTGCATGATTTCTCAATTCTTCGCGGAAAACATTCAACTACAAGTTAAAAAACTTTCTTGAACAGGAATGTCAATTGAACAGTTATCTACCAATAAAGTTTAAAAAAGACGACACGATATTTTGATGGAATAAATAATACTTTTTTAGTGGATGAATTACTAAATCGCTCTGAGACAAAAGCACTTTCCTCCTCTCATGGAAGAAGTCACTTTTGTTAGTCTTAAAAACCAAGTTTTGTAGACTTTTGCGCTAACCTGATTTTGTATCATCTTTCATCCTGGGGCGCAGTCGGAGGAGGTGCCGGCTGTCGCATACACCCCACGCCAGGTTCTTGGTTCGGATTTCACGCCCACGCCAATCAAGCCTTCCATCCTTCCGTGCCAGCGATTGGCGCCAGACTTGTCTGGAAAGTGTAAAGCGCTGAGTTTTTCATTGCCTGGCCACCGCAAGTCATTGCATGCGTGGCGCATCCCAAAAGGAATTCAGTAACACCATCCTTTCCCCTTCATCCTCCCCTTTTATGTCATACTGTACTATTTATTACGCGGTATAAGGAACACGTTAGATATTGGGAAGCTTGAAGGAATGGGTCAATGTCACCTTAGTTCACTTGGCTAGTTTGATCAACTTCTGCAATGATAGTGGGCACGAATGGCGCAGTAGAAGGAGGTGCCGGCGTGGCATGCACCCAATCTCACTTTCTTGGTTCGGATTCCAGGGGTTCTAGAGTATACTATATTATTCATCCAAATTAATCAATGCTTATGACCACAGGCATGCGGGATATAGGGTGTAGACGTACCCATGATGAGGCATTCACGACAAACCTCACCCGCCACATCGAGGTTGTATCAGTGGGTAGAGAATACTCTACAATCGCCGTTGGTCTATCATACCATACCAGCATACCAGCAGGAATTCCGCGCTCCGTTGACAAAATGGCGCTCCAATGAGATCAGCTGCTCTCGCGAGAGGGGTTACCTTACCCTTGATTCCTTTCATGAATACGAATCGTACCCGCTACCCAATGCGAATAGTGGGCACGATTCCCTTACGGTATCTCCACAGGCCAACCAAGATTTCCATCCCTGTGCTGCGAATTGATACCAGACTAAGATTGGAAGGATGAAGCACTGACTTGTTTATTGGCTGGACACCGCAAGTCATTGTATGGCCAAAAACGCATTCAAATCGCCTCCACGACATCCTCCATAGAAGTAGAATGCGTGGCGCGTCCCAAAAGGAATTGAGTAGCGCCGTCCTTTATCCTTTATCCTGCAATGATATGCATACGGTAAATTATGGAAGGCTTCGTATATGTAGCGACTGGACCCAGAAATGCATGAATGGAGTTCTTCATCGCATTCTTAGTGCTCAAAGATCGAAGTGACCACCACGCCTACAGATACGGCACGAGGAGGGTGTCCGACGAGACCTAGGTGATCGGAGACCGTAAATCAGCGAGTGCCTGTGAGTGCCGGCATATGGTGCCCCGCTAATGACTCAGCGCTCTAAAAAGCGCATTGGCCCGACGACGACGACGACGACGATGCCTGCTCGAGGGCCATCACAGTCGGACTGTTCGCCCTCCGACTCCGCCGCCCTCTCTCTTCCTCTCGCGTGCGCTCGCTCGGTCTCAGTGTGTATGCTTTTACAACGTCATTTACAGCAGTGGTAAAGCACGCGGCCGGCAGAGGTCCGCGGCCGACGGGGCCACACCGCAGCCGAGGGGGGAGGAGTAGGCGGCCCCAGCCGGAGGAACGCACTCCTCCTCCGGCGGCGGTGGTGGCGGCGGAGGCACCTGCTGTTGTAACATGCACCACGCTCATCGGATAGAAATAGACGAGAGGGCTTCTAGTCTTAGCAGTGTTGCTTTAGAGGACGGTACCCTTTGACGACATGTTGCATAGCGGCGGTTTGGAGAAGTGAAGACGAAGGCCTTCACGGTTGTTTCCCATTCCCGTGGTAGAAGTCCAGTTCTTGGCGATTTTCGAAAATCCCGATTGATCTTTTGGTCTTCGCCGCTGAAAAGTGTGCGCTCCGCAATATATCGCAAATTTTAAAATTTACTTAACCTTTAAACTGAGCCCACCACCCTTTTTATAGGTTTACCTCCTGATTGGACCAAAGTCAAGCGGGTATTGTGCTCGATAAACAGGCTCCAAATCTGGAGGAAAGCTTCAGTTTTAATGCCTCTATCAGAAGGTACTAACGACACCAGAACCAGTTTTATAGGTTTTCCTCCCCATTACTACGACCGAAGTTACTACGCGAGTACAGGTAATACAGTCATGGTTCACCTGTCTCCAGTAGACATTGGATCCGACGCCGGTTCTGATAATTCGGATTCGTTATTTTTTCGAACCGTTGTTGAAAGGAATGTACAAACAATGACTTTTAAAAAGTATGGACCTCGGTGCAATTCAGATAGGTGTGATTTTCAACAGCAAACTTGCTTAAATCAGAAATCGGATGTAACATCCGATTCGGATATCCGATGCTAAATCAGTGATCTGAAAATCCTTCCTGTCAGAGCTGCTCCTATCTGAATCATCCCATGTTCCGGGGCCCTTCAAAAATGCCATTACTCGTGCAATCCTTTTAGCCGAGTTTGAAAAATGACGGTTTCGATGGAAATTAATCGATTCGGCTTCGGATTCAATGTTTACTCTCCAGCTAAGGGTGACCAGCGGACGTTCAGAACTTCCTGTTGCTATCGAAATCGGCTTTTGTTCCCCTCTTAATCTTTAATTTTTTTTGCTGTCAAATGGAATATGAGACGCATCACAAGAAGACATTGACTAACACCGTCCTTTGTCCTTTTTGTCCTAAAATGAGATGGTGTTCCGTCGAATAGTTTCTTGACGTCTCTTCCACTTTTCGAGACTCCGAAGAGGGCGATAACGCCAAAACTTAAGCGGGAATAAATCTGCTGCACCAACTTTAGCGAACAGCTTCAGCCAGAATCTTATTTTCAAAATTAACTTGGTCCTCTTTAGGGAGAAGAAGAAGAGATATCACATTTTTATCAAATAAAGCTGAACAAGTATGCAAGAGCAGCAGCAAGCGGCAAGTGAAGAATCTACGGTGTTGTCCTCCATACCCTCTATCCGAAATGGCAGCTGATTTTAACCACTGTTTAAGTATACGTGGTGACCATCGTTGGGGTGTCCAACACGAAAAAAGTACGTCATTCAGGCCTTTCTCAATAAATCCCTTCCTAGCCATTAAAATATGTCTCTTCCACCGAAGAGCCTCGCCATAAAAATTGGCGAGAAGAAGAAAACTTAGAGATATGGATGTAGTAGATTTGAGCTTTCATTTAGCTCAGCCAAGGACTATTTTAGCAACGGGGACATTTCATTCCTGATTACCTATCGTTACAGCCTTTTTTCTTGAGATCGACTGTTTTTTCAATCTACAATTCAGTTATGGATTCGCCAACGATTTCGATTAGCGTTTTCCAACTTCTTTCCTAGTTAAACCTTCAGAAGAGCCCTTTCTTACAGGTCTGACGAAACCTCCACCAAAAACTATCTCAGCAATGAGTTTTCTAGTTTTTTCAAGTTTTATAAGAATTCCACAACTGCAAGCCATAAATACCACTTCCAATTGGCCATAGCTTCACGACATATGTAGTAAGTTGTTAGGAATTTCTGCGTAGAACTGTCTACGTTTTTCGCTGGCGTAGATCTGTTTTACAGCAAATCTGCCGTGCGGCAAGATAGAGCGTCAGGTGTCACCAATGGTAGATCCAAACCAATCCAAAGTAGAAAATACCAACGTCTTTTATGGAAAACAGAATATTGGCCCTTCTATGGAATTCATCCGTTCGAAGCACCCCAAGGAATCCTCAAGTCAATCAGCCGTTCTAACAGCACCCATCCATTTTGGGGGCCTGTTACGTCGATGTTGTTATCGCTCTCAGACCTCACATCACGCAAGGTTCACGTCTGGGCCACGTCTGGCCGCTTGTCAGCAGTCGCTGAAGACCTGAGTCGGCGACCTGGTCTGGCGAGCACATGGCCCTCGTTGGTGGGCAACGAATTGGTCCCGTCCAATTAGATCCCAGTCGGCGACGACTGCCATTGGTCCTCGGCTCCAAGTGGTCAGCCACCTCTCTGAATTCCTTAAATGGCTGGCTGTCCAGCGAGTAGGAACCGCTACGCAATGGAGTCTTAGTCATTCTCATTCTTCAGTCTAAGCCAGTCTTAGTCACAAACCGAAGGCGGTGGCAGTGTTCAGCTGACTAAGATTCTGAGACATTCTGGGCGAAATCGATTAGCTCCAGATCGATCGGGGTTAGTATTTGACTACAGCACGAACTGTGAATGGAGGCGAACGCGATGAGTCAACCTTTGCGACTACCTTCGCCGTTCTCGAAGAAGGGCTACGCCTCATTGCCTCGATTTGAGATGCACAGAAGGCGTAACTGTAATGTGTAGATCGCCAATCATGCTTAATTTGGTGTGAAGCGGCTCGGAGCGGGTCTATTTTAGTCGGGAGGGAGCAACCTTAAAGTGTCAACTGTTACAACATCCCATCTTATACAACCACTTCTCCTGAATTGAAATAACCTTCTCCCACCATAATACAGATCCTGAAGGACTCGTAGAAACACAGGGGACTGGAGGTGCGAATCACTACATACATGACCCCTCCGATTAGGATAGATTCCCTCGCCTTGATAAGAAGGCACGTTAATTTCCAGTTACGTCAGTGTGGCTGAGCTCAGTTTACCACTGGTATAGAACACTATTACTGTGTAAAAGTTTTGAATTCATGCACCCCCCCCCCCTCCCCACCTCCCTCGAGCCACTTTAGACCCTAAGTTTGCTTGGAAATGCCTTTATGGCATAGCCATTTTCAGCTGCTAATAAGATCACTGAACATTTTGATTCTTCTTTCCCAATATTGAATCACTAGTTCATTTTTAAATGAAGATTTATTTTTCGAATTCAAAACTAAGCAAATGGGCTGAGAATGTATAGGCAACAGGTTAGCGGCTGAGAGTTCCCGATGCTCATCCAAATATTGAAAGACCGACAATTCAGATGAACAAGCAGGCTGAGGTCATCGCTCCACCATGTCCATTTTCTTAACGTTGATAAACAGCAGTGAACGGGAAGTTTCCATAAAGGATAAAGAATAAAGGTGACGGCGTTACTCAATGCCTCTTGGGATGCACCACGCATTCTACTTCTAAGGGATGTCTGGGAGCGATTTGGCTTTATTTGGCCATACAATGAATTGCGGTGACCAGTCGATGAACAAGTCAGCGATTTATCCTTCTCAGATGAAAGGCTCCATAGAGCGAAGATACCGAGCAATTTAAGAAGCTCAGATTGTTGGTGTTGAATATCAGAATGCAGCCTCAGACGGCATGTAGACAAAAAGACCTTAGCTTTGAAAGAGGTTTCTGAATATGGACTCATCTACGAAAAGCCCGGCTTAGACCCACACCTTTCACACGAACAGCTCTTTGTTATCAACAGCATCTGGGCCGCGTAGTTCTTCCTAGAGGCTTGGTATTTAAAGAGAAGACTAAGTCGCCACTGATGCGATTTAAGCAAAGCGGAGTGCACTGATCCGTGGAGCAGATAGAACACGAGGCATTTTCACGTGAAAGGTTGAACTCCCGGTGAAAAGGCCGAGTGAAGCTGTTTTTGAGCCGCTTGAAAAGGGTAACATTGAATGGTACCTTCTAAACTATACAATAAAAATGCTTATATCTTTAAACTTGTAAACTCAAATCAGCCTTAGAACAACACGCATTTAAACACTTAAACATAAACGGTTCAGTCTAGTCAGATTTAGAGGTCCTGTAAAAAACCAATTTGAAATGAACAAAAAATGCTGACTATTGCTCTTCTTCAAGAGGCCTATTTCAGAAGGCCTCTTGATATTGATGGATGTTGACAAGATAAAAAGGCCTATTTCAGAAGGACATAGAAGCAATGCTACTGTAGAGTAGACTGCAAAGCTTAATTTAGGAAATGCCGTTGAAGGTAGGGATTTTCCGCCTATACTGTGACACCTAACAAAGTCGGCGAGCTTACACAATGCTGGCAGTTCTGGGGAACAAGTGCGTGAGCCATAAACCGCCACATAATCACTATCACACGAGAAGAAGAAACTTTCCGAAACTGAAAGAAGACTCTGACGGTCAGGCTGGTGCCGCTGGATAGTCACACTCACCTCAACGGACGATTAGTACTCGAAGTGAGAACCGGTATAGCCGTGAGTCGTGGAGGTTGAGGCCGAGCGTCAGAAGCCGAATAAATAAGGACGACACCGGGCGGATGAGGGGGAGCAGCAGCCGTGGAGCTTCAGTTGTAGCAGGAGCGGCAGCTCCGCTGCTCCGGTCGTCAAGAAATAGCACATCTAGTGAAGTGTGTAGTGCAGACTCGACCGACCGAGGGCTGCCGCCGTCGACCACGCCTCCACACGACACACACAGAACGACGCCCTCGCGCCGCAAGGCGCCCGTGTCTTACACATAGCCAGGAGGAGCCTCCACGGAGCAGAACTCGTAGCTGAGCAGAAGCCCTGGACACGTTGTGTCGTAGGTGGGTGTGCTGCCAGCTCGTCGGGTGGAGAACGGGGGAAGAAGTCTCTGTTACCGCACTAGAAGCATGTAGTAGCTTGTGGGACTTTTCCTCGGCGAGTGGCGAGGGTCTGAACCAACGCCCACGCCTCGATGAAGCCCCCCCCCCCACCCCGTCCAGCTGCTGATGCCTACCAGACCAGGTTCCGCGCATGGCGTGCTACTCGTCGACGACACCCGCTTCATATTTTCGTACGTTCGCCTATCTTTACACTGGTATTGACAACAAAGATCCGTTCACCCTCCCACGCACTCGATCTGCCTTCGGCCGACGGCTCGGCGCTGCGTCTCTGACGGGGACAAGAAAAGCTGCGGCGGCTGCTGCTCCTGCCACAGCAGCGCAGTGCAGCGAGTGTTTGAGCACACTCCTCTTCGCCGGAGCCGGAGCAGGTCGAGTGCCTTGCTCCGAATCGGTGCAGAGAGTCCCCCGCTGATGTGCGCAAACAGACGCGGATTAGACCTACTGGTAACGAAGACTCGAAGGCGGTGGAGACGGAGAGTAGGACAGAGAAGCGAAGAGCGGCTTCGGAGGGTTGGTGGCGAGGAAAAAGCCGCGTTGCACAGTCTGCGCGCAAAAATAGAGAACAGATGTGCGGTCACAGCTCGCCTTGGCCGACAGAAGCAGAGCAGCTTCTTCGGAACTAACAGCCAACTCCAACCGATGGAATCGATATAGTCGTCGCGCAGAGGCACGTTCAATCGATAGAGTTCCAAAGTGATGAGAAGTGACGGACACTGGATAAGCCCCGACGTTGCACTTAATCTGTTTGTTTAGCGGTTTGTGTGACCTAACCTACATACCTGCGGTGGCTGTGACAAAATGTAGAGAATAAAGACCGCGTTTTTTCCTCCAAATTTAAGTGGCTATAGATCTGCCATCAAGATGTTATGCTGTGAACAAGACACATGCGCCAGGCGGGGCTCGACCAGACAATCCTGGCCTTCTGGACAAAAAAGCTTACGTGTATTACACCATCAACGCTGTTTCATACACTGCTACACCCGCAATATCAGCTGTATCTCTGGTCGTATGGCCTCATCCTCTACAGATTATTGCCGGAAATAAAAAGGAAACGATTAGCAGCATCGATAACGGTATGTTGGATCTTCCCTATGTAGTGGGGGAGGGACAGTCCACTCTACCTGTTCTATAATAGAACGGGGGTAGATTTTGAAAATAAGGTAAATATAAAAATAACTCACTAAACTATTAGCCCGTTGCATATGAAATGGTTATTTTGCTACCTCAATTTCTGGTGAATTTTTCTGGTGAATGTTCCCGTTTCAGGCACTGTATATAGTTTCTGAAAGCACAGAACCTCCGCCTTTTTACCACCACCTACAACCCTTGACATAACTGCTTCCTTCTGAATTTTTGACGTCGTTTTTACAGTATGAATCAACGTGAATCTACTTATATGAATGGAAAGGTGTACACAACGCCGCGGCCGCAGTTCGTAACATCAACGCTACATCCGAGTAGGATTTCGCTAAGGAACGCACAAAACGCCACTGGTTCAGAAGGTTTCGCTATGGAGATGAACCACTCAAAGATGAAGATCGAGGTAGGCGGCCATCACTCCTTCAGGACCCCCAACTCAAAGCTATGGTGGAAAGGGATCCGCGTCAGACTGTGAGAGAGCCAGCACAGCATTCCGGGGTTGAGGGCACCGCTATCAGCCGCCACTTAAATGCGATCGGAAAAGTGAAGAAGTTGGATAAATGGATCCCGCCGGGCGGATGCTGAAGCCTTGTTTCGTAAAGGCTGCGCTATGTAAGGGAGCCTTTTTGGGCAGGATCGTGACGTGGACGGATCGTTTATGACAATCGTCGTCGCTCTACATATTGACTTGACAAGAATGAGAGGCTCAAGAAGATGCCAAAACCAAGTCTCCATCCAGAGGAGGCCACGTTGACTGTACGGTGGACAATAGCTGGACAAGAATAAGAGTTCCAAAGAGAAGCCGAAACAACCCTCCCTCCAAAGAAGACCATGGCGATCGCTTGGTGGACAATGGCTGGTATAATCCACTACAAGTTCTTGGAGACTGGAGAGACTGTCACAGCGGAGAAGTACTGTGCCGAAATTGAAGCGAAGCGCCCGAAGTTGATTGAAAAACAGCCGGCTTTGGTCAATCGAAGAGGCCCAATCCTACCGCATGACAACGCGCATCCGCACTTTTCAAAAATTGCTGTTCAGAAACTGGATGAATTGGGATACGAAACTCTGCCACAGCATATTTAGCAGATCTGTCCCCTACCGATTATAGTTTTTTCAAACGTTCAGATCATCATGTGAAGGATAAAAAATCTAGCAACCAAGATGATGTCGAAAATGACTTCTTATGTTTTGAATACATAAATAATTGTCGCGTTGGGCAAAGTGTATTAATTGTAATAGCGCTTATTTCGATTATTAAAGTATAATAAAAGTTTTCAGTCAAAGTGGGCAATTTCATATACCTGATAGTATATGAATGGGCAGTTCTTCTTTCGCCATATCTTACCAAGAGAACACCATATTGTGTCTGTTTAATCCACTCTTTTAACGGTGTTTTATATTAGGACAGAATCAGTTACGTTTGAAGCTTACAGCTTAAACTTCCTATGGCCAGAAGCCGGTGAAATTTAGTATGTCGATGTTGCGTTCGATCAAACGGCGCCGGTGGTGTAAAGGCTAGAGCATTTCCGCCCGGTCAGAGGGATGTGCGGGTTCGAGTCACGCCTGGCGCTAGAAGTTTTGATCGAAACAAAACATCGTTGTGACGGCTCACAACCTCGATACCAGCCACATGAGGCTTAAAGAAACTGATTCGAATAGTATGTCCTCGTTTAAGAAGTCGTTCGTTTCTTGTTAATCATTCTAACAATAAATAAGGCTTGAAAAATCTGAATTTGGACTGCACAGTTCTAGATGGATTGATGTGGATGCTAAAACAAGTTCTATTCAACAACAAAAAAACGTTCATCGACTTCGCAACTACTTGAACGCTGGCATTCAACGTTGGATTTCATAACCAACCTACATTTTAAAATGAGGAGACTTCTTCCTACTGGCATCAAGAGCAAGAACGCTCTCGAAATCCGCTTTCAAGGTGAAAGTGGAAAATAATGATAAAATTATCATAAAACTCATCTACTGAGTGTTTCAATTACTTAATGGTCACATTGCTTAAGGGCATAAAGTTCTCAAAGAGAAACTTCCTTGTCTGCTGTGCTACATAGACCAAGAGAGAACGAATTCCTGAAAAAAATGCGTGACGAATTCCTTAACGTTCGCTTTACTGTTTCTCTTCCTCTCTTTCTCTGTTTTGTTTGTTCGAAGTTTTCGTTGCCGTTGTACTGCACCCTCCAGTGCATTTGAATGAATAAATTAATTAATTAATTAATTAATTAATTAATTAATTAATAAAAACGTCCTACATTCGGATATAAAGATACTTCTAAGTTAGGGGTTAAACATGTCGCAGAAACTCGACCTAAAAAGGAGGAAAAATTATGCACAGAGAGTGCTTTTCTGCATATTAAGGTAAGCCGAAACACAAAAGTCTGTAAATATTTAAAGTTTTATAACCTTTCGAATTAATTAGGGCGCGTGTAGCGCAGTCGGAGGAGGCGCCGACGGTCGCATGCACCCGATACCAGGTTCCTGATTCGGATTTCCCGCCCAGGCCAACCAAGCCTTCCATCCCTCCGATGTCGGTGAATTGGTACCAGACTTGTCTGGGAAGGATAAAGCGCTGACTTGTTCATCTGCTGGCCACCGCAAGTCATTGTATGGCCAAATACGCATTCATATCGCCTCCACGACATCCCGTTGAAGTAGAATGCGCTGGCGTATCCCAAAAGGGATTGAGTGAAGCCGTCCTTTATCCTTATCCTTATCCTAACCTTTCGAAGGCCAATTGTTGCTTAAGACATTTTATACATGCAAGTCTAAAACATTAATTCAGCATTTCTATACAAGAAAAAACCGTAGACATAAAGATAATTAAGATTTGATTTACCTCTCCTCTGCCCACTCTGAATTCGAAAGCGTCTACTTGGAAATGGAAAATCGTCATTCGTAGTGAAGGAAGTTTATGCTGCAGAGGAAAGCTAACCTGAGGAGAGAGTCAGCGTATGTCTAAACGACAAAAAGGAATATCACTTAATGAATTTCCATCCTTTAAATAGTAGAAAGATGTGTTCCTAAGGATGTTGCCTTAGCTAAACTGGCACGGTGCCAGAAGCTGGAATGCCGGACCTTGTAAAATTTCGCACTTTTTCTGCAGATTCGAGGTCTGGAAAAGTGCTGCATGGTACGATTGTGTGATTCAAAAGCAGGCTTTCCAGACCTTCAACTCGAGATGTTCAGGGAAAAGTTGTTGCAAATGTGCAGAGATAGAGAGATGCTTTTCTATTATTCGAAGGGTGGAGATTCGTTCAGCGGATTTCCTTCTTCCCGTTCAGACGTACGCCGGAGGCACCTTCCTAGTAGATCTTTTGTTCCACGACGTCTGCGACCCTAATTGCAATCTAATGTGGCTGTCGCTAGTGACAATGGATCCGACGCCGATTCGGATAATTCGAATCCGTCATTTTTTTCAAACCCGGTAAAACCGATTTTGCGAATAATGGCATTTTTGAAAATTCGGCATCTTGGTATGATTCGAACAAGATCTCACGCGGGACATCCGAATAGGGACGGACATCGGAATTCTGGTCCAAATCGGTTATCTAAATTATCCGAAACTTCGACCTGGTGAAAATCACTCCTATCTGGATCACCTTAAGATCCGGACTTTTCGAAAATCCCATTATCTGCGTAGTCCTTTTAGCTAGATTCTATGAAAAATAAAGGATAAGGATAAAGGAACCCTTTTGGAATGTGCCACGCATTCTACTTCTACGGGATGTCGTGGAGGCGATTAGAATGCGTATTTGGCCATACAATGACTTGCGGTGGCCACCCGGTGAACAAGTCAGCGCTTTATCCTTCACGACACGTCTGGTAATAATTCACCGACCCCGGAGAGATGGAAGGCTTGGTTGGCCTGGGCGGAAAATTTGAACCAGGAACTGGTTCCTCCGACTGCGCCACACGCGCCCATGAGATCTCAAATCTCTGAGAAAAATAGCGGAATGAATTATCCAAATCGAAGTGTCTATAGTTTCTAAGTTTTTAAACTATAATGTTTAAATTTTCCTTTTCAGAGTTTCTGCATTAAGCCCATGATCTCAAGCGAAAACAATTGTTGAAATGTTAGGTTTGTAATAAATATTTCAGTTTTCGCAATTCTGTGTCGAGCTGCCCATAGCATATAGATTTGAAGACGCCCCCGAAAATCTTTTAAAGAGTATGTGATGTCTAGCAAATTACTCAATTTCATTAAAAAAGCCTTGAAGCTTCAATAATTTTTAGAGCACAAAGAGCATTTTCATCTGGTTTTATCGTAAAGGGAAATTCACAGCGATATCAGAGATTCTGATGGTCTTCATTTTTGGAGAACAGCCGGACTCCTAGCAGGGATAACCTAGTTTGATTAAAGGATAAAGGACAAAAAAGCGGCGTTAATGAATACCTTTAGGGGCGCGCCACGCATTCTAGTTATACAGAATGTCGTTGAGACGATTTGAATGCGTGTTTAGCCTACACAATAACTTGCGATGGGCAGCCGACAAAGGGCCTGGCCTTAACAGTTACTTCGAGTGGCCAACTAATGGGTACACCAGTGTTCTAATCCCGAAGGGTTGCAAGTCTTGACTGGCCTAGGCGGGAGATCTATACCAGGAGCCTGGGAGCAGGTGCACACAGCCGCCGACACCTCCGACTGCGCTACCACGCTCCAGATGAGAAGTGACCCACCGTATCCTAACAATGCGCTTCGGTACTCTAGCTCCAGCAAAGTAGCACGTGAACAAAATTGTCGTAGATGCCATAGCCACGGCTCTAGCCACACACTGTCCGCCGTTGTTATGTAAAATGAGCACTGACCCTATTTTTAATCATATCTTTCAACTCAAACACAAGAGGTAGCCAGCGAAATATCTATTTTTTCAGGCCGGAAGGTCTACCCGTGCTTTATTTTTCACTCAAAGGCTCTCATTTGTCAAGGTTCTCAAAAACAAGCGATTCCTATTTCTTTACCACTTTTTAAGAGGCTCCTGGACAGATATCTTATACAGTGGCTGACTAATTGTTATGCGTTGTATTGTAATAATCACGTTTTTTGTGATTCTTGTTTTCAGTGCGTGTAATTGTACTTATCTACACGTCTGAATAAATAAATAAATATTTTCTAGAAACGTTCTTTGGTCTCCAAGTGAGGACTGGGAAAACCTGCTTTGTTTAGAGTTGTTAGAGGGACAAGGGGAAGCGAGTGCAGTGCACAAACAGCCGGTCGGACCGACGACCTATCCCACCGACGGACCGAAGTTTCCACTTCTGTATTGATTGCCGGCGAATGTGCTGAATAATGAGGGTGTGGAAGCAAACACACAGAAGACGAGGGCCGGCGAGCGAGGGAAGGAGCGGTCGGTCGGGCAGCGCCCTCCTCAGCCGCGCGAGCAAGAAGCTAATCGGGTCCGATCGAGAAAAACCGGAAACTCGAGATTCGTGAACGAGGGCCGGAAATGCGAACACAGCTCGGCGTCCCAAAAAACTGCCGAAGAGGATGGTAAATTCAGTGGGAAAAAGTAACAGTCAGTCACTTAATGTGGACGACTTTACCCCAAGACATATAAGGTTTGAGAAAGTTGTGATAGTTCAAAGTGAAGCGCTCAAAACGCTAAGAACTTTCCAGACAACCCAATACATTCCTCAATCCCCCGGGGCCAATTCCATGCTGTCAAGAATGCAGTAGTTGTTTGCAGACGAATGTAAAGCGCAGGGAAGTACCCTTATGTAAAACTGAGTGATGGGCATGGGGCTCTCATATTTCGGTTAGCACCGGATTAGCATCCACCCCTTCCCTTCGCGACCATGTTGTAATCTCTAGGTCCCCTGGAGAGACCAGTGGGAACTTCCCAATGCCTCTTTCACTACACAGAACCCACCACAGTGCTTCTGACTGGATCCAACATTACGACTAAATGTATTCCAGTTCTGAGTTCGTCGGCATTTCATAAGAATTCGATCAACCATCTGAAGATGCCTGTATACCTTAAAATAAGTTTTAAAATGTTGTAAATTCAAGGGGAGATTTAAGGAAGATTTACGCAGTGAAGTGAAGTGAGGCCTTCGTTCTACACACAACAACGTGAAATCATCCAAATGGGTAGTCACTAAAATTCTGATTTTGAAAGAAAAACAATAACGTTAACGTCATCTTTGATACTTTCGTGGTCAATAATTCTATATTCTGAATCACTTGCATTATTTGAATGCATATTTTGTCTTCATGTCCGTTAAGAACCGTTTGTGGCTTTCTCTTTGTTCTTCAAGGAAGATTTCTCACTGATAGGTTAGAACCATTTTTCGATAGAATCACTTTTGCTGTTCTCGGAGTATCATTCAGTTTGGTCCATAGATGAGTACTTTTGGGTTGTATATGCATCATACAGTACCGGACATGTCTTTTGGTCATTGGCCGAAAAGCCGCGCCGGCCAACATAGGCCGCTTTGGAGCGTTCCAAAGCGGCCTTTTTGAATAACTTCTTTATAAAGCAAATACTTGTGAAAGTAAACATATATTTGAACTTAGCAGCTCAAGCTCTATCTTTTGGTATATAAATCTCAGTAGAGTTGAACAATGCATATAGGCCCGACAGAATCAATCGAGTAGGCGCGGTGGGACAACCTGTAGAGTTTCGGCGCACTCCAAATGCAAGGTGGACATTCTTAGAGCAATTTCTGATTAGGACGGCTGAGAATTTCCAATAAAACTCCCCAAACTCTACAGGTTGTCCCACCGCGCCTACTCGATTGATTCTGTCGGGCCTATATGCATTGTTCAACTCTACTGAGATTTATATACCAAAAGATAGAGCTTGAGCTGCTAAGTTCAAATATATGTTTACTCTCACAAGTATTTGCTTTCTAAAGAAGTTATTCAAAAAGGCCGCTTTGGAACGCTCCAAAGCGGCCTATGTTGGCCGGCGCGGCTTTTTCGGCCAATGACCAAAAGACATGTCCGGTACTGTAGTTGTGCTTCCGAGAAGAGTTGCTTTATTGAACGATGAATGAACGAATTTCGATGCCAAAAATTTTCGATTTTCGATGAATTAAATAATTTGTTAGACGTCAACAAAACTTCTGACGATTGAATGAACAAATTTAATCGCTCATAAATTTTTTTGAATGACCGAAAATCGAATAAACTCCATTTTTTGTTTGTTCGAATGTTTGAATAGTCAAACAATTTGTTCGAATCTTGTTCTGCGCATAATGATTTGAAGTTTATTTGAAAATCGCATAAAATTATTCGATTTTCAAATATTATTCGAATAAGGCTCCCGTTAGAATTAAGGAATTTATTAGATGTCAACAAAATTTAGAGCGAATCAACAAGCGAATTTAATGGCTCATAAGTTTTTTGGAAACATCGAAAATCGCATAAGCTCAATTTTTCGTTTGTTCGAATATTTGAGTAGTCAAACAATTTGTTCGAATCAGGTTCTGCGCTTAAAGATTTAAAGTTTAATTGATAACTCGATGGCAAAAAAATATTCGATTTTCGACATTATTCGAATACGGCTCCCGTTCGATGTTCGAATTCAAACGAATATTCAAAAATTTAGAAATATCGAATATTCAAATGTTCGAGTAGTTATTCGAATAATTATTCGAATATATTCGTTCCAGCACAACTGGAATGCGCCTGACTCGGCCATGACCTCTCTGGTGATTCAAGACCTTCTATAGACGTCCTGTTTCTTTTAAATACCTGCGTGGCGTAGTCTGACGAAGCGCCATCTCTCACGTGAACCCTATTGGATTTGAAGTACGGCTCATATCTAAGCCTAGCTCCCGTTTTTCTCATTCACAGTGATATGTGACTATATCTGCTGGGAGTGAAAAAGCGACTTATGTTGTAAATCGGCTTGCCCTCACAAGTCATCGTTGGGACAAAGTAGGCTCCAAACTGCCCTCAGGGTGTCTCGTAGAAGTAGAATGGGAAGCGTATCCGCAGAACTATTGATAAGCGCTTCCCTTTATCCTCGCATAGGCTTGTAGGTTTTCTGACGGGATGTATTTTTGGCAAAAAAAGTGAAAGTGCAGACGGAGCGCCTTCCTCTACAACGGTGCAGATTTAGAATGAGGATTCCTAGTCGTATGGACTCTAATCTAGTAGAATATGCCGTAACTACATATTAGGATGGACAGTGTACTTTCGGAGGAATCGCCGACTGTAGAAAGCAATCTGCTCCGAATCGATTCAAGGTTTGAATCCGATCATAGTCAGCCAAGCCACGAGCACAGCTCGGTCGGAGATTGCAGTGGGGTCCAAGAAGATTGACAAGTGCCTCTTTTCAAGCTCGCCAAATTTTCCTGCAGTATTCATAGGCTGAATTCTAAGCTAGTAGACGAACTGAGACTCCAAGACGCTGTGGCATAGGCTAAGTCATCGAAAATTAGGAGGGCCGGCCACGTAATGCGCCTTGCAGGCACCCGTTGCACGATAACCGTCACCGACTGGATGCTGCGGGATGTCAAGAGACCAGAACGGTCATCCACTCGAAAGTCAGTCTTCTTTGTGAAAGCCCTAAACGAATGATATGACGCTGTTCGTGCCCTTCGACCACTGGATCACTCTGGCACACGACAGGGACGAGTGGAGACGCTGCTGGCGCGCGCTCGAGCAACTCGATGATCAACGAAACGACAGGCGATTTAGGGGCTAGATTCCAGGCATACATAGCTGCGCAGTCAAAGGAGGAGGCGCTGGCAGTCGCGTGCATTCGACTCCAGGTTTTTCGCTTGGGTTTCCTTTTTAAGCCTACCAAGCTTTCTGTTGCTCCAGGGTTCATAAACCGTACTGTGTACTTTCAATGTTTCATACTTGTCAGCCTTGTCTGGGAGGAAGGAAACACTGACCAGTTCATTGGCTTACCAACCCAACGTATACATATAAATCGCTGCTGATATTGGGAAAACTGGCAGAAGCATAATGAGTGGTGCATCCCTCGAAAGTGATGACACTAAGCGTAACTCTTATCCTTAACACAACTGACTTTAGCTTCACTTTAGATTTCCTAGATATCGTCAATGATGTCTAATGGCATTTTAAATCATACATGGGAACTTCTCTGTTATGCAAAGATCCCACTCAAATTGTTTTACTTAAAGTTTTTGAATCACAATAGCACCTGGAGGGTCCCCTATAGAGTGTCTTTAGCTGGCACTTTTAGTTTTTATAAGTCTTACATGGCCTGATGTCCCAGCGTCCTGATCTTTTCGGGACCATAAAAAAGGCAAGAGTGTCGTATATATGTAGGTGTGTTACATGCCTTATTTCATCTCACAGAATAAGCAAGTACATATTAGACTAAGTGTATGGAAAGATTCAAAACAACTTATCTTTGCCAGCTGAAGTTGTGAGCGGGCCGGACTTAGGAGATTTGTGTCTCATGTCCTGCATATGTAACTGTCAGCAGCATGTGCGACATATCGTCTCCTGTTCCCAGTGGTGCCTTCGCAATTGACGACAAGAAGATGTTCTACCGTTCAGCTCTCCTTCTACAGTACCGCTCTGGTCGTTCCACAAATGAGGCCTATCGCTTTCTACAAGAGACAATGAAGGAGCAAGCCCCCACCCCCTTGTGCGACGTGTTTCAATTGGTACCGGAAGTTCGACAACGGTGACGAATCGCTCGAGGATTCTCGACGCACATCTCGACCACATATGCAGAACAGACAGCTCGTACTCGCGACCTGCGATGCTCGACCTGTTCTTTCTGTAGGCGAACTTTCAGACCTTACAAATACTCCTAACTCCACAGTACACGATGTTCTTCGGTCTTCGCGAAGTTGCCTCGATTCGTACCACATGCTTTGACGTCTCAGGACAAACGGAAGCGTGTTGGTATCTGCACTTCTCTCCTAACCGTCGCCGCACACTTCCCTGGATCGACTCGATCGTCACGATGGATGAAAAGTATTGCGTCTACGACAATACGGCGCGTCGCAAGGACTGAGTAGACTTCGATGAGTTGCCCAACCCCAGCCGAAACGTCTTGATCACGACAAAAAGGAGTTGCTTTCCTTCTGGTGAGACATCAATGGCTCAGTATCCTGGGAATTGGTTCCTACCGGTTCCATGGTAGATTCACACATGTTCTGCGCTCAGCCGGTAAAAATGAGCAAAATCCTGCGTAATCGCAATCTCATAAGAGAAAATTTTTCTTTACATGGAGAGCGCCATACCACACACAGCAGGAATGCGCAGAAGAAATTGGAGGAACTGGGGATTGAACTGGTGCCCCGTCCGCCGTACTCACCTGATCTTGCACCCAGTGACTACTACGTTTTCCGGTCGCTGCAGACTTTCTTAGCTGCAGAAAAGTTTGCAAATCAGGAGGAAGTCAAAAGTGGCGTCAACAACTTGTTTCTGTCCAAGTCTTCGGATTTCTTCGCTCGTGCTATCCGCTCTCTACTGGAAGGATGGCAATGTGTGACAGATCATAATATTAGGTTGGAAAAAAGTCTTTTCACACTTTGAAAAGTTTTTTACCGTTCTCCTTGTAAACGCTCTAGCCATTATTGATAGCTGATTTCGTAATCCTATCACACTTGTCTACCGTTCGCACGCGGACACAGATCAAGGCCCTTCTTGTGCTTCGTTATCCATCCAATCTTCCGGACTCAATGCCAGATCTAAATCATGGCCATTTTCGGCACGGCATTCTTCATGAATTCATTAAAGGATCTACAGCACATCAGGTCGCCGAGCAAATTAACGACATATATGGTTTGGGATCTTTTACTCATCGCACCTGTTATGAGTGGTTCGGAAAGTTTTTAAAAGGAGATTATTCCCTCGAGAACAAAGCAAGGTCAGGAAGGGCAGTGAATTGGACGACACTGAACTACTCCATCTTCTTCGTGGCGATAGTAGGCAGACGACACGTCCATTGGCAGAGAAGCTCAAAGTGTCTCATAGGATAGTGGGAATCCGTCTGAAGAATCTTGGCTTTGCATGGAAATTTGGAGCTTGGATTCCACATGCCCTGTCAGACACTCATAAAGGTCAACGGCTCTCCATCGCTGCTTCTCTTCTGTCCAGATACGAGAGAAAATCGTTCCTGACGCGGATTGTGACAGGCGGTGAGTCCTGGGTTCTCTATGCCAACCTCCGAAGAAAAAGACAATGGGTACAAAAGGGAGAGAACGCTAAGCCTGATCTCAAGCCCAGTGTTCACGAAAGGAAGATTCTCTTGAGTGTTTGGTGGATATCAGAGGAGTGATTTGCTGGGAAACTATCAGAAGTGGAGAGACACTTACAATAAAGAAGCTGGGCAGGGAGGTAATGCCACATCCACCGTACAGCCCTGACCTCGTCCCTACCGACTGCCATTTCTTCCATGCTCTCAAGCAAGAAATTGGAGAGAAATATTTTGAAACGGACGAAAACCTCAAAAATTGGATTCAGCGATGGTTCGACTCCAGAAATGCAATCTTTTACGTGAGAGGAATTAGAAAAATTACCCAGTCTTTGGAGAAGTGTAGTGGAACAAAATGGAGTTTATCTCAATTGATTTGACTTTGTAGTTGTAAAGTAATAAATCTTTGAAAAAAAATGGAAAGACTTTTTTCCAACCTAATACTAAATATTTTGGCGAATGATAGTGGGCGTTAATAAAGTCATTAACTATACATGTTCTCCGACATTAGTCTAAAAACTTTCCGGACAAACTAATATTTCTAACCTCTATTTCAGGGCAAATACAATAAGATAGATAGTCGTCTTCCAATTCCGCTACCCCGACTCCAAAACTAAAAACTCCAGGTTCACGAAGCAGGAGGCACAATGACACAATGGCACATCAATTTGCTCTGCGTATTAGGTTAACGAGATCCTTTGCCGGGTAGGGGCTCAAAAAACCCCGATAGTGTACAAAAACTGGCGTCTCGCCTTTAATGTAACCGAATGCGCCGCGGCCGATCAAATGAGACAAACAGAAGGTGTGGCCAGCAGGGTCAGACTTCCGTGCCGGACTCTATGTCCACGAATACGGACGGATCAGCGCACATTACACGACTTCTGCGTTGAAGAAGCTCATCAATTTCTTAGTGCATGTAGCCTTTAAAAAGCATTTGATTCCCGAAACTACAAGGTTTCGCTATGTAGTGGTGTCTATTTTGCTCATCGAGTCTAGTAGGCAAGAAATCGGGAGAAAATTGTGCAGCTGGTTGAAGTGCAGCCAAGTGAATACATTTACTCTTTCGGCTCGCTGCTCGGTTCTTCATCTTCATCAGGCCTAGCAAATGAAAGACCAGTGTGATCCAACCGGTAACAAATGCCTTTCCAAACTACAAGACAACACAAATGGCAGCAAATCAAGAAGTGCTCACCTAATGGGTTGAAACGGACCTTACGGTCTGACGGGGCCTTCCGACTTGAAGACGTTGGAATCAACGTATCCAATGGTCAAGAAATTTCTTTCGGGTCCATCCTAGCAATTCGCGATACAAAGTTTTCATGAGATCATTAGCCAGGCGGAAGGGATGGTCGAAGGAAAACGGACAATGGGGTGCGCAACAATTATGGAGGCCGTTGCTGACCTGAGACGCTGAGCGGGCGGCGGACAATTGCAATGATTTTTCGGATTTCAGTGGGCTAGACGGTACCCGTAACACGTGGTCGTCCTAGATTCGAATTCTGACGCGGAGCAGACCTCTCATACTATCTGAACTTAGGAAGGTAGCACTCAGTTGCTATGAAACTTCCTGATGTGGGCGCAGATGGGACCAGTCTTTCGTTCACACCAGGTGTACAAGGCGTATTGCAAGCGACTCTCTAGAAGTCTTTTTGGAACCCATTCTAATCGGAGTTGGCTCTGCTAGAGAAGCGAAACAAACATAGATAGTGCGGCTTATCGCAGCTAGGGACGAGTGGTAGTGTAGTCGGGGGAGGCCCCGGCTTTCGCATGCACATGATACCAGGCTCTTGGTTTGGATTTCCCGCACAGGGCAACCAAGTCTTCCATCCCTTCAGGGTTGGCGATCTGGTAGCAAGCTCTTCGGGAAGGACAAAGCGCCGACTTATTCATTGGCTGGTCATCGCAAGTCATTGTATGACCAAATACGCATTCAAATCGCCTCCACGATATAAAGTGAAGGCAGAATGCGTGGCGCATGCCAAAAGGGATTGAGTGACGCCGTCCTCTATCCTTTGCCCTTATCTCAGCTAGGTTCGCTTGTTTGGTAGTTGGCTCTGAAAAGCACCTTGTTTTTTATTTGAAGCTGTTCTCAAACAGACAATTTAAGGGAGCATGTAGCACAGTCAGAAGAGGTACTGGCTCTCACGTGCACCCGATACCAGGTTTGTAGTTCGGATCTCCCGAAAAGGGCAATCAATCCTTCCAACCCTCCAGGGTAGGCGAACTGGTGCCAAGCTGCCTTGGAGGAATAAAGCGCTGAATTGTTCATTGGCTGGCCACCGCTGAAGGATGATTTTGATTTTATAAGAATAATTTTTTTTAAATTTGCAAACTGTTCGCATTACCTCCAGCAGGAGTGGTTTTGATTTCAAAAAATGCCGGTTTTAAGAGAGAACGTTGTCAGTTTAAGGTAAGAAAGGCAGAGAAACCTGCAGAGGTTCATTAAGCTGGTAGGCCCAAACCTTTCGAATTCTTTTCCTGCAGCAAACTCAGTTATCGAACTTATAAACCTAACACTATACGTTATTCTCCGTTGTTGTTCACTTTGTTTACCCCGTTTCTTATGTAATGGGCTATGTATTGTTCTTCGAGCGGCTAACGTGCATGCGTGATTGTATTCTACATCAGTAAACTTAAACAACTTGCACTGTGCCTGTAACAATTACTAGAGAGGAACATGTGGTTCAAACCCAGAAAGGTTGAATAGTAAAAGAGTGTAAACAGTTAGTCAAAGTAGTTCTATAAGGCTTACAGCTCCAGCAAACTCTACTTGACTGACGCCTTTGGGAGCAAGTTATTCTGGCCTTCGAGGTTCCAACAGCGATTTGAATATAGACAGAACTAAAGTGTGTGAATGTGCAACTTGAAAAGCTGACCTGCCCTCACAGAACAGCAACCTCAGCCGAGGTGAGGTTATTCCGAGACGGCAGAGTCCACAGTGGACCGACAGTGCATCAACGAGCGGGAGTCGGGGGCGCAGCTTCTGAGGCAATGGTGCTGAGCAGTGAAAGCGACGTTGGTGCAACGAGCTGGAACGGGGAGAAAGTGAAATGAGCGACGACGACGGTCCAGTGGACGACGTGGACGGTGGTGGAGCGCGTTGGCGGAGGTGAAGTCGCCGTGGAGAGATGCGATCGGCGACGACGGCCTAATTCGAACTCGACGACCCGGTGACCCGGTTTTCACCTTCTCAGATCGGAGCGACAATCATAAAGAATTGCTCGCTGACCACCGCCGCCGCCGACGACGCACTCGAAAACGCGACTTCTTCGTCCTTCTGCAGAAAGTGATCGAAATCGCCGCCGATTAACTCGCTTCGACGGAGCGCGTCCAGTGTTTACCTTCGTCGTAATCCATCGCCATTTTAAGGGTCGCCTTGTTTGGTGAAGTCCCCTTCTGAAGCCACTTCTTGGAGAGGATCCAGTATTCGTTGCCAAATGCGCCTCCACTATTTTCAGATCTCATCGAAATCTGCAATATCTAAAAAAAACAAGGGTTCTTCTGAAGATAGGTGGTGACGCGAATCACTTTAGAAAAAGAAAAATTCGAAATTTTTATGATGTGGAGGAGGCGCCGACTGTCGCCTGCACCCGATACCAGTTTGTGGTTCGGATTTCCCGCCCAGGTCAACCAAGCCTTCCATCCCTCCGGGGTCGGTAAATTGGTACCAGATCTATTTGGGAAGGATGAAGCGCTGACCTGTTCATCGACTGGCCACTGCAAGTCACTGTATGGCCAAACACGCATTCAAAATCGCCACCAGGACATCCCGTAGATGTAGAATGCATGGCGCATCCTAAAATTGATTAAGTAACGTCGTCCTTCATCCTTTATCCTTATCAATCACGTCCTTAGCTTAACATTTCGAAGGAATGGCTTGCACTTCCTTCGGCTGCGCTTCGCACACCCACCTCTCCCATTTATGTACAGAAAATTCCAAAAAATACAGGGCTTAGGCTTGTGGCGATTATTTCAAAGGACGAGTTACGCAAGAGCTACATATTTTAAGTTCGACTCACCCTCGGTGTAATGGGCAGCGGCACAATTTATCCTCGGTTCTGTGAAACAGGGCTATATGGGTTAGTTGTATGGGTTCTAGTCATCAAAGTGAACCTCACTCGAGTGCATACAATCAGCGCCCCTCCTCCCTTGCCGAAATGTGCTCATAAAAAATTACGAACATCAGCTATGCAAATGCTTTGTATTTGGAAGTTAAGTAACTAAGAAGATTACTAGACTTAAACGACTAAGGAGATTACTGGAGTGGAAGTTGCAGCGCACGCATAACAAATTTTTAGTGTCACTGGAAATGTGGGCCTCTTCATTAGAAACTACGTTTAAAATTTGAATTTACGATTTTGGCCGAAAATGTGGCAAATAGTAAGAGATGGCCACCGAAAACAGTCTTCAACCTTTACGAACGCAAAGATATAAGTCTTCTAGAGAGGGTCCGGGATAACTTCTCCTGCAAAGTAATTCTGAGGTGTTTCGCGATGGACGACTACGCCTCCATTTCCGGTGGCGAAACCCGAGCTATGCAATTTCGCTTGCCGTCCCTAAGAAGTAGGAGAAAAAAATCGATCTTGTGCTGATCTTCAAAATACTGATGGGCAGAGTGAAAATAGAAGCCTCAGACTTCATTCCGATATTGCCTGAGGATAGAGCAAGATACGGCTACCTAGAATCCATCGATCCAGAAGATCCACCGATCGATGCCAAAGCCAAATCTGGTCAAATTTTTTTCCGGCAGAACGAGTTTTTCGACCACTGCTCAAGGTAATGTGCTTCACTTGTCCCTCTGTCGTTTTGACGAAATTCTGGACCAGCGTGGAATAGTTCTGAGTTCAGTTTTTATCTAGTTAATTGATTTATTTTTCTGTAATCCTTCTTTGGATGTCATGCCATTTCTAGCGTGCATTGCAAGTGAGTGTGATGTAGGTCATCGCGCGATAATTCGGGCCTCAAAATAAATAAAAAAAGCCATAAAGACATAAGCCGTGCATACTAAGGGTGCACGCAAAATTTTATTTTTTAACGAGTTTTCGTTAAATTTCCGGTAAGTCGTTAAATTTCCGTTAAAAAATACAGTTAGCTGCAAACTATTATTTGAAATAAAAAAAAATCAAGAAAGACTTATACGTTTCAACTTCAAGGGATCAACAGCTAAAGTTCAAGGAATGGAGTGTAACACTGCAATGCAAAATAAACATTTCAACATCAAGAAACACAGAAAAATAAACAAGGTTTCAGCAACAAATTATCTACAGGGTGTGGAAAAAAGAACTGGCATGGAAATATCACTCAAGATGATCACCGACAAGGCATCTTAAAATAGTCGTTCAGGCAGGTACCCGGAGTTCCTTCCCTTCCTAGTTCTTTTGTCTGACTGTTCTACGAGCATATGCAATCTCGATGCGGGCACCAGCCCATCAAATACAGAAAGAATTAATAAAAATACAATTAAAAGCCTATGAATGGAATGTTGACACGTTTTTGAGTGCCTCGTGCGTGGGACCAATCCATTTTTTGCAACGTCGGGACTGTGACACCATCGTGTCACACGGTCCCGCCGAAAAGGTGTGACACGACGTCAACGTGGCAACGTTCAGGAAAAATAGCACTCCTAATTTTTGTTATTAGCGTTTTCTTAAATCGTTTAAAATACGTTCATCGGCTGCAAACAATCTCTCTGTCTCAATTGTTCCAAGTGGCGGGCAAAAGTATTTGCACAGCGCCAAGTGAGGATAGGCACATCTTACGAGGAGCTTTGACCAGTATCTTTGTGGAATCGATGATGTGCTTGGAGGCCCGGCAAAAAAATTTCTAGCTCCAAAATGCACAACATGTATTAAACGATAAGGATAAAGGACAGCGTTACTCAATCCCTTTTGAGACGCGCATTCTACTTCAAAAGGATATCGTGGAGGTGATCTGAATGTGTATTTGGCGTTACAATAACCTGCGGTGGCCAGCTGATGAGCAAGTCAGCGCTTTATCCTTCTCAGACAGATCTGGTACCAATTCACCGACCCCATCCCAGAGGGATCGAAGGTTTGGTTGACCTGGGATCGAAGGTTTGGTTGACCTGGGCGGAAAATCCCGAAAAAAGAAGAGAAACCTGGCATAAGGTGCGCGCTACAGACGGCACCTCCTCTGGCTGCGCTGTATGCGCTCCAAAATGCATTATTTCCAAAAATTCAAAACAAATCCATAAAATTATTAAAATATTCTAGCTGATTTCAATAGTTTTTTTTCAAGAACAATTTTTTCAAGAATATCCTAATCGGGAGAGCGAGACCTGCAACATTAAGAGAATACTAAGAGTAAATGTGATAGACTCACTGAAAAAAAATCCGATAAAAATTCCGATAAATTTTTAAAAATTTCCGTCAAGTCCTTAAACCAGATTTTAACGAGAAATGCCGTCAACTCGTTAAATTCGTTAAATCGTTAACTGTCAAATGTGCACCTCTGGTGCACACCACTGCCTTGGAGTGATATCGCATCGTTTTTACAGGGTGTACAAAAGTGTTTGCACTAGTTGAGTATCCATAAATTTCTTACCTGTCTGACCAAGCGAAGCTACTCCTGAGGCCGGATTCATCAAAGTTACTGCAGTAACTTTAGCGGAGAGCCGTAAACGAAAGCTCAGATAACGTGGCTTATCGCTCACCATATCGCTTGATAAGCCGCGTTATCTGAGCTATTTGCTTACAATTCTCCGTTAAAGTTACTGCAGTAACTTTGATGAATCCGGCTCCTGATTTGAAGCACACAGAAAATTTCCTCGTTCTTGGTAGCTGAGTTCCAGCGTGGCACCTGTGCTTTGTTTCAGCGCAGATGATTATCCACATCGAAATTCACAACTTTGCGCCTGACTTTCCTCAGCCTTTAATTTGAGCAACAAACTTAGTGACCCATGGTCACGTACGAAATTTTGAAACGGAACCAATGCTTCGAGGGTACCCCTTGCTCGACATTGGTGATACCTCTTCTGAAGCCAGACACCTGATGAACGACTTCGGTGACGTGTCACCTCTTCTGAACCCAAACACACCTTGCGCGACATCGGTGACACCTCTTCTGAACCCGGACGCCTTATGAGCGCTGTGCGTGAGATGTCTTCTCCATCCAGGCGCCCTTTGCGTCTTCTGACGCTCGCGACAAGACGTGGATGACACCTTATCAGAACCCGGACGCCGATCACTCCACCTCTATGAAAGGCCAGATGAACCGACGGAAGGACAGATGGACAGACACAACCGCTTACTGTTTTATGTATAGTAGGATTCTTGGTCAGAATCACCGAACTCCGACGTCTGCTCCAAAACATGAGGGATTCGAAAAAATTGAGGGCTCATTTGCAGATATCGAGCTATTCCACTGGGGTTGCTATTGTCTGGTAGAATTGCATCACATTGTGCTCTTCCTCTCCACCTCTTCCAGGACATAAGTACAAGGCCAGCTTGTAATGAATACCGTTGCAAGATCGTGTGCGATCTCTAGTTTTCATCCATAAAAAATGATGCGTGAATGTCTGTATTCGTGTGTGTTGCGTTGTGTGAGTCTCGTTGTGCGTCTCGCCAGTGGCAATGTTCATTATTCACAGTGCACCGACTGACAACACATTTATCAACTACTTGACGTCTACGTTGCAGAGAGTGGCACGGTGAGCGACTGGATCTGGTCGGCGGGAACTGACGGGAACGCAGCCTGAGCGTCGGTCGCATCCGCCGGTGCCGGAGCCCATTGAATCACCAGCTTGTCTTCCTTAGGAGCACCGGCCTGGAACAAGAACCTCGCCGTCTGCTATAGCCGCACTAATAAATCGATAATTAGAAGGTCTTCAGACTGCCTGCGGTATACCCATGGGAAGAGGGCTGAATCTATACTGATGGGGAAGGCACTCGGTCTACACAATGGCTGCGAAATAGAAGGTGGAATAGTTCGAATACTCGTTTTTAGAGGTACGGTCTCCGATCAGTATAGTACTGGAGGGCTCGCACTAAGTGATTCAGAGTGATGGTCACAGTTTTCTTTTTAAATAAATGTAAGATTCATTAGCTACATCAAAAGGGGACCAACGTAGCTCAGCAGAAGTACAATGCACTAGCATCGTAGCACTGTCCTCGTGTCACAGATGGCAGCGTTGCCAGGTAATCTAAAGAAAAAGGAATAGGATTGCACTCCCTCCACCTTTTACACGTTTAAGTGATAGTTGAAATGAATACAAATGCAACATAATGTACAACGTATGGCATCCACTAGGCCCTCATGGAAGCCCAGGAGATGGGAGTTGAACACGCCCAGAGGATGAGGGCCAGAACGGTCTTACTTACACCTGCCCAACTTCTGCTGATGCACTCCATGGAGGGGCGTTCGTTCAATGTCTTACATGCCCGCGTTGACACTAGCGGCAAACGGATCGTGGGGCGGTGGATAGTGGCGTGCTGCATGCGAGGGAGGTCGGGGGTCCGGTTCTCCTTCGGTGCGGAATTTTTGCACCACATCCTGGAGTCCCTTCCCTAGCCTTGTTCTGCGCCCGAAACGCGCAGAACCCAGCTACCGACTCCCACTGAGCGACGAAAGCAGTTTCCACGCGAGCAGCTTGGATCGCACGCACCCTGGAGTCCCTTCCCTAGCCTGGTTCTGCGCTCGAAGAGAGAACCAAGCTGCCGACTCCTCTGAGCGACGAGAACGTGCTCCAATGACAACAGATCGAATAAGTGAGCAGGCGCTGACGCATTGCCACTTCAGCGCGTGATTAGGTCTAACGGCTATCGGCCATAACGCACGTCCCGTAATGAGGTGGACCCCCTCGCCTTATTGTGATTGCAGCTCCCTTTGATATCCCCCATTGAGTCGTGCAACTCTCGTCTGGAGATCACCACATAGGAAGGAGGAGAAACACTTGACGTCGCCTCTCCCCAAGCTAGGTTTCAGAACTCTATCCCTTGTCATATTCTTCCCATAATTTTCGGGCTTCCGTACACATCAAAAAGAGAGATAAAGCCTTTTGTCCGATGGGAAGGAACAAAAAATTTTGGAAGATTATGTGACTCTAGAACTCAATCGAATAACTATATCTGTAGTACATATGTGTCTGTCCATGATACCTTGGGTTCTATTTGACTGTTACGCCGCATGCTAGTCGGCTGTGATCATCTCAAAGAGGCGCTACCACGGAGCAAATGCTTGCGACTTAATCCCATCTGAACCACCTAACAGGATCGCTACAAAATAAACACAATTCCTACCATGTGCAAGACATTAGCACGATCCTGATGAACACACCCCGAATGGTTACCGTAACATTTAGGCGCGCGTTAGCGACGGAGCGCGAAATCCTTCAATCCTTTCATTACAAACGCGAACCTCTCGTCGCTCAGTGGGAGTCCGCAGCTGGGTTCTGCCCTTTTCGAGCGCAGAAGGAAGGCTAGGGAAGGGACTCCAGGGTGGGTGCCATCCAAGCTGCTCGTGTGGAAACTGCTTTCGTCGTTCAGGGGAGCCCGCTCTTCGAGCGGCGAAACGCATACGGCTGGAAAAATGCGCAATAAATGCCTCAAAGTCTTGTGCACCTTGAAGCTCCTCAGATTCCAAGTACTCAGCTGAAATGCATGTATGCTACAACGCTAGGGAACCGAACTCCCCCCCCCCCACTTCCCTCGCATCAAACGACCCCACTATCCACTGCACCATGACCCACTTGCCGGGAGTGCTATTGCGGGAGCAGAAGAGATCGATGGAATGTCAACGTGGACGCCGACGCGCGATCTCTAAGCTGGGAGGGCACAGAGAGCATTCAATCGCAGCTTCCGCGCTTCATCGCTAACCGGCATACGGTAACCATTCGGTGGTGTCAGACTGTTTTACAGTGAAAGACGGTAATGATGACATGTCCCATTAGATGCCTACAATGAAAGCTTCTGAATCATATGTCTGAGAACCGAGAACAACGTTCAAAAAAGCGTTAGTAAAGCGTTAAAACGTAAACGCTCACGTTAATATTGAGTGGACAAACTATGAAGCTATGATCTAAAGCCCCTCGCACACTTTTGCGACAAAGCGGCAGGCGTCAGACGGCAGAATTGCCACGTAGTTGTGAACGACGACGTGGTGCGACTCTCATCCTCAGCTTTGCTGCCCCACTCTATCGCCAACGTGGTTTTATTATCACTATCATTACCGGCTTCATTCTAGATCATCAGCTAGAGCCCAGACAGATCTTTGCCATCGGCCGTGCGGCGGTGATAGAGGCATGCGGCAATAATGCCTTGTATCATTATTGCCGCTGCCGCTTTGCCGCCGCCGACGCCCAGGCTGCACAGAAGCGGCAAGTTGGACGCGGCAATTTTTGCCGCCGCCGGCGATCTATGCGTCTCTGCCCTATTCTTAAAGACAGAGCTGCCGCGTTGTTGCAAAAGTGTGGGAGGCCTTAAAAGAGCAGAGCTAACTAAGTATGCTAGCCGCTTCTGGAATCTATCCGAGGGGGGGGGGGTGCAATCCTAGTTGGTGGTGGCCGCTCTTAGACGATTTCATATCTGTGTTCAGTGCCGCCAAATATTGAACTCTCATTCCATAGAAGACCGCTACAAAGCAAAATCAAGGCAGATAACACAAAAAACATGAGAATGTTTAGCGGTCACATTTGAGAGCAAGGCCAGGAGGTTTAAAAATGATTAGGACGTGAAGTGCACTGTGTGCCCAAGGAGAATGTTGTATTCAAAACGTTAGTTAATTGGGTTGTCTTGGCCTCCACTTTTTATTTCACTGATGTTTTCTGTTATCTGCTAGAAGATGCTCCGTTCTCGGTGCAAATCTAGCAAGGAAGCCTCCATTACAAGATTCTGTAAAACGTTTCTGACAGATGCACCTCCGAGTGGTTACCGTCTACCGATTAGCGATGGAGCGCGGAAACTGTGATAGAAAGCTGTCCGCGCCCTCCTAGCTAGAGATCGCAGTCGGCGTCCACGTTGAGATTCGATCCATCTGTTGTGGCCCGCAATGGCCCTTCCGGCAAGCGGATCATGGTGCAGTGGATAGTGGGTTGCTTGATGCGAGGGAGGTGGGGGTTCGTTTCCCCAGCGTTGCGGTATTCTTGCATTTCATCTGACTACTTGGGATTTGTGGAGCTTCAATGTGCACGTAACCTTGAGAGATTTTTTTGCGCATTTTTCCAGCCGCATGCGTTTTACCGCCCGAAGAGCGCAGAACCTAGACCCGCGTTGCTTGGGCGGCGAGAGGTTCCCGTGTGTAATGCTGGGAATAACGGATTTCGCGCTCCATCGCCAACGCGCGCCGAAATGATACGGTAACCATTCGGGGCGGAGTAGCGTTCTATCCCCGCCCTTTAAACAGAGGCGTGGCAAATGAGAGTGTAGAACGCTCGCCCCCACCATTCGAGGATGTATGCGTCAGGATCGTGCTCCTACATCTGCACCGAGAAATTTTTAGGTTTCCCCTCCCGACGGGAACTCGGATCTGATTCTATCTGGGCAACTAGATTGGTGTAGTCTACTTATTTCTATATGTTGTTACGTATTTATTGTGTTTCGTTATGTCTGGAAATCATTCAAGAGTGGACACTACCAACTCAGATTGCACCGGGGAGGGGGGGGGGGGGGGGGGCACAAGGCTCACATTTGCGTGCAGCATCCCTCAAGGCGGCACCACATTTAATGAGTCGATAGAAGTGTCGTCGCATCATTCTGCAGTAGCTTCAGCTTTGGAGCAAATTCAAAGGGAAGGATGGAGAGGGACACCACCGCATGCCCTCCCCTTTGATTGCCCCTTCAACATTAGAAATTCATTCGTAAATCGAAATTTGCGGGCCTTCTTACCAAGGCGGATAAACATTCAATAAAAGGGGTAGGGTTCTAGTTGGTAAACCACTTCGTGAGCTGTGCATCTTGCGTCCAAAATCCTCTCCTATCTGCACTAGAGGCTGAAACGGTTAGTTCGATCCGCTGAGCTAAGACACTCACGGTTCGCGTAATTTCCAGCGGTGCCTGTCCGGCGGGATCGACGAATCCAAACACGGGTTTCAAACGATAGTCGTTGTTGTTCGAGCACTTCACTTTGAAGATCACCTTCGCCTCTCCGGCATTGGCTAACGTGTGCGCGGACTTTCCACCGGAGGCAGGAATGGAGGCAGCAGGCGGGTCGATTGTAAGAGACATATTTAGATTGGAACCCCACCCTCAATTCTGCTTTTATACCGCTGGCTATCTGCACGCGCCTATCAATTGCCACATCGGAATTCACATCATTTCCGGAATTCAGGCGCCAACCGGTCATGCCTTCACAACGTACTCGAACGTGAGCCGAGTGGAACGCAGAGTTCAGAGGGGATCCATGGGTATCAGAGTTTTCCCATCGACGAGCTGCACTATGATTGTTGCTAACGAGCAAACGACGGGGTGCTGCGACTCAGAAGCTCCTCAACCGTTAGTTTAGCGCCGAGGCCATTCACAGTGTGGTCTATAAATTCACTCTACTTTCTTCTCCTCATAGCTGAGTCTTCGCCTTACTTGTGAGCTTATAGAGCTTTTCTTGTAGTTTTCTAGAAACTACATATTGCTTAGTAAAAGATTACGCACACAGCTGAATATTGCATTTGTTCCAGCTGGTTGCTACATCGTGTATGATCAGAAAATTAATAGCGTTCTTCTATTGTATTTCAGATCCGTTCATCTGGTGTTCACTCTTGAAAAGCTTCTGAACTGCCCCACACAATACCATCATACCGTATGTTCAACAACCAATCATCCGAAATTTAGCCACATCGGAATGGGAGCGCTCCACCACGGGCCAGAGAGGACTTTTCGGTAGTTCTACGTGAGAGCGCATTACTTTGTAATAAGAGCAGCTACAACCACGACACTTTCCAGAAGTATAGCACTAAGTATATGCTACATAACAGTTGGTATTCGGTTTTTTGAAATAGGAAGAAGACATCCAATAAGGTCGCCTGATTTTGTTGCAAGACTTATGGGACACCCTGTAGTTTTATACTCCAGTGGAATACAGCAGACTGTGTGGACTGCGCCAAAAATTACAACGTCTCGTCCTACGTCAGCTGTTCATTGAAGGAATCCACGTCTAGGACTCTGTGCCCCCCTCCCCCCCCCCCAACGCGCGTAGTGCCCATTTTTCCTTCCTGCCCTCTGCTTTCATAGCTGATTCATCATCTCATTCTTTGTGTTGTGGGGCGTTCTTTGCATTTTTTAAACAACGTGCCGCGACACGATTCACGCAAGTGAGAGTAGGCCTCTGGTGTTTCGTTCGAATATCAGATGCGCTATCGCATGGGCCCATTTGTCGAAAATTAGGTGGGCCAGCCATGGAACGCATTTCGTAGCCAGCCACATGCTGGACGGGAGCCGCCAGCGACTGGACTCCGCGGGACCTCAAGAGAACACCAAGACATCCACCGTAGATGGCCTTCTTCGTGAAGGCCCTGCACGACCGATATGGCGCTTCTCGTGTCACTCGAACGAAGAGGACCCATTGGAGCACTCTGGCACGCGACAGGGACGAATGGAAACGTTGCTGGCGCTTGCTCGACCACTCGATGGTTCAAGGGACGGCAGGTATACAGGTGACACGTAGGTCGTATTAGTAGGTCAAGCACTCGTCTGAGTTTTAAACTTAAGCCTCCAGCTCGTAACTGAATATCGTAAATGCATACCAATAGCGTTCTTCAGCTGCAGCACAATTTCTATCATCAAAGGTTCACTTCCAAGTAAGTTCTGGAGTATCCAATACGCTTCCCACGATTTGGGGCCCGATTCATCAACAATTAAACCCGTGGGTATACGGGGTATAAGGAGTAGAGATAAGATAATAGTCAGGTAGAGATAAGGTAAGAGTCAGAGACGCAGGCTTCATCATGGGTATCTCTACCCCTATACCCACGAGTCAGTCGTTGATGAATCCGGCCACTGAATGTTCAACGACCAATCCTCAGAAATTTAGATACTTCGGAATGAGATGCTCCAACGTTGACCAGCGGTCAGATCCATCAACCGCTTACCGCTCTTTAACGGTGAAAGTACCGCTAAGCCTGATGCTGATGAATGTCGTATCAGCCGGTTTGGCGGTATTTGCACCGTTAGAAGGCGGTAAGTGATTGATGAACCTGGCCCCAGGGGAAGGCTCCGTCGTTTTCAATGACAGCCCACTACTCCCTAGTAAGAAGAGCTAGGAACGTGATAATTGCAAATGGACGTGCTATATAATAGTTGATATAGGCTACAAGGCAATTGACAAGTGCCTCTTAAAAATCTCGCCAAATTTCGGTGCTTTGTTTATGGACAGATTTAAACGCCTGCTAGCGCAGTCAGGGCTGTCGCGTGCACCCGATTCAAGGCTCTTATTTTGGGTTTCTCGCCTAGGTCCAACAAGCCTTCCATTCCTCCGGGATCGGTGAATTGGTATCAGACTTGTCTGTGAAGGACAGAACACTGACTTGTTCATTGGCTCGCCACCGCAAGTCACTGTATATCAAAAATGCATTCAGATAGCCTCCACGTCATTCCCTGGAAGAAGAATGCGTTGCACATAACAAAAGTAAATTATTAATCTCGCCCTTTATCCCTTATTTATGGGCCACCCTGTACAACGGCAGCAGCTGAAGAATATCAACAGCGTGGTTCAAGTACATCTAGAATCAACCACGTAAATCGCGATTCAAAGTCATTCTGAGAAGTCACCCTACATTTAGGATATATCCTGCTATGTCAGAATGCAAATGAATTCCCAGGTAGGTTAGAAATGGTCCAGCCTGCTCCAGCACAAGCGCACAGCACACCATACGATTCCCATCGATTTACTGAAATTTGAACATCCTATTTTTCCTATTTTTGCTCAAATTTTAGATTGTTATATTTGATGCCCCATCCTCATCCCGCCTTAATCATGTAATAAATGCTTAAGTGCACTATTAATGATGTGGCAGTCGCTATACCCTCCCTCATACATCTCCCAAAACTGCGATATTTACCATTTCCGCAGCAAATTTAGCTCGTTCGAAATAGTATAAATTATTGTGTGTCAGTCATTCAGCGGCCTACCGAACGCCAGTCATCCGGTTGAGGGTTCGTCGCAGCCTTGAAGATGAAACGCGTTGACCACAAACGTTACCTTTCATGAATTCAGCGTTGAAAGGATACCCGCCAAGAGGCTAGCTAATGGTGTGAAAGCTTTCCAAGAATTTTATGGGAAGGGTGACTTGATGAAAGGGAAGAAAGCAATTTCCCCAATGATGTTGCCCCACTAAATCATAAATGCTCCCGAAATGTGTGAGCCTTCACACCACCAGCATTTCTCCCACTCACTTACTTCGATGATCCGTCAGTAGGTGTTGCCCTTACCGCTCGATTTCTGGCGACTTGCATCTATTGTAGCAGACCGCGTTACTTAAACGATCTCGATAATAAAACTGCCCATTTTCCCGTCGGGCTCTTCTTGTCTCTTGGAAGCCATTCGTTTACTTGTAGACTTCATCTTTCGTCTTCTTGACGGAGTGACCAGCCCAGTGATGCTTCGACTTCTTCATGTATCCAACGGGTCCCTCAGGCACGACTTATCCCCTAGACCTGAATTTTGTAAACAGAGCAGCCATTGTTGATGTAGGCCTGTCTTCAGACGACATCTTTCCAAAGCGCGATGCGCCGACTGCGTCGAAGAAAATGCTGCCTTCTTGTCGGGCCAAGTCACAGCTTCAACTGAAACATGGTCGCTCATTAAAAAATAAAGAAAATGGTATTAATTCTTCGTTTTGACAAGCAGTACTGCCACTCTGATGCACTCCTACATGATTGGGAAGCGCCTTGCGATTCCCTCGTAAGGTCGCTTGAAGAAATCACAGCTATAGCGTCGAAGTCCTGTGGAGCAGCCAAGAGCCAGCAGAACTCGTCCAGGACGGAAAAATGTGACTGTGTAACGACAGAGATCCCCCCCATAGCTTATTCAATTATAAAGGGTGGTCTGTAAAATACTGTTACGCGTCCGTCCATCTTCTTAAGGCCCTGTTCATACTTCGAGCGACAAGAGCGACTAGAGCGACTGGAGCGACGGACGTAGTGTGGTATACGTAGACAAGTGCGTACTCCACACTCCGTCCGCGACGTAGTGTGGAGTACGTAATTATTTACGTACACCACACTACACCCGTCTCCTCAGTGCTTTTGTCGCTCGAAGTATGAACAGACCCTAGGAGAGCATTAGCCAAGTATCGAATTACACAATAACGTAGTATGTAAATATGTTGTTATGATACTACGCTTTAGGTGACTCTATGATTACATGTGAACTGGTCCCCGAAAAATTCCGTCACGCGCGAGCGGCGAGAGTCAGATGAGCAGAGTGAGTCTCCAGATTGGGCTAGGGAAGGGACTCCGGGGTGTGGCGAACAGGGAGGCGTGGAGTGCACGAGACGACATGACGAAAAACCGCGCGCCGCCTCGGCACTATGCCAAGCGGACCAGTTCTCCGGCAACGTTTGTATAAGGCATGCTGGTCAGTATGCCGTCAATGATTGCCGCGCACGAGAAAAAGTTGCATATAACGCCGCAGATCTCTTGCAAGAGATTCACTTGACGATCAATGTTCTCTGGTGCGGTTCCTCACTGTTTCATCGTTTTGGTGCTCATAGGTTGTATTTGTGGATAAGCAGTTGGCCCGTGTCTGACTGACCTGAGGTTGTGCCAAAAGATTACCTGAAGTTCAGGTATAACTAGTATCTACTTCTTCGATCACGATTAGTTGTACCTATGATTACTGCAGTTATAGCTCCTCTTTATAATCAATAGTGCTCCAATTTAGAAGGGCCATCCCTCCCTCTCGGAGAACTTTCTTTCCTCTTTCCCATCTGCTTCAGTCAATTTTCTGAACAAATCCTAAAAACAAGTTTGACGAAGCTGCAATATTAACCTGCAAACATTTTTTATTAAATAAAATTCGATATGGAAACGGCTATATCACATACATCTGAGCTTGAAGCACGAGCAAATGCACCGGAAACAGTCACCAAATTGTTAGCACTGGAATATAGAGAGACGATACAACGATATAGATGCACTTCAAGCAAGAGACAGCAAAACAGAAAAAACGCAACATAAACGATTGCACATATTCAGATTGACACTCGGGTAGAGAATAGACATACAACGTATCAACACAGACACAGGGCATCACATAGAACCGGATCACAATGAAGACGTCACCTGGTGAGGACTAACTTACAAAACGTTAGAATTTAATAGGGATACAAGGTCAATGAGAAACCTTAAGTAAAGCGGAAGCAACCGGCATTCACCAATAAAAACCTAAAACCTAGCGGACGGCGGTTCATCACAGCGGTCGATCGCATATGATGTTATGCACCGGAATCGCTGTGAAACCTGCCAGCAAAATGCCAAAGGTGTCCGATATGGAGACGAATGCCATGCTGAACTCCTTTCGATCAGCTGGTACCTAAAGTAGGTGTGGTGAAGGAGTGCCTATATGATGGAGCTTCGAAAAAGCGAAGTTTCTCCACTGATAAAAATATATATTCAGTGCTGTTTTTCCTAACATGTCTCATTTCACGTAATTAAGTATTACTATTAATGCCATATTATGTTAGATTCGCAGAAAGAGAGGGAAGCAGCTGTGAGTTCTTGCGTACTATTACCGACAGAGTTACCCGACAGAGTTACGACTGTTGACGAAAAATGGGAAAGAGCAACCGACGCGATACACTAAGCTGCAAGGTTGGAACTCGATACTACGAAGTCTGGACGACGCAAAGTGGGCAAGTAGAAATGGCTGTGGACGGACGACGAGAAAGAGAAGTTTCGAGAGAAGAAGCCACTCTATGATGCGGTTCTCGGCGAGAAAACAGGCGATTACTGACGGAAGTATCAGGAAGCGAAGAAAGCTGCAAAGAAAGCCGTGGCTTTTGCAAAAGCCGCTCATTACAGCGATGGTGAGCGGTATTTGAACCAACTTCCCAAGACCTGCCGAACTGAGGATATTTAACAAATTTCGGCATCAACGATGAGCACGACCATCTTCATATGGACCGCAAGAAGACATTGAAGCGATGGCGTAATTATTTTGAGGAAAATTCCACAATCGAACTTCCTTATTAGGTCATCCACATCATCTCTACAGCTTTCTAGAAAACATATGAGATGATTTTCAGTGAACTAGAATCAGATTCCACATGGTTCTCTAACAAGGGATGATCTGAAGCGTATGTCTGAACGGGGGGAGCGAGTCATATAGGGAGAATCCTCACCCCTTAATTGGTTTGAAAATGTGTTTATTTTTTGCCAAGTCGCGAAACCCAAGGAGTAGGGGGTCACAATGGGATACGGCGCAGCACGCGTTTGGGGGTCTTGTACGCCCGCGATGCGTCTGCAGCCAGTGGCTCGGAGCGCAGGTGGGTAGAGGGTTGACCCATGCGAGAGAGGTCAGGGGTTGGCGCCTCTGAGTTTCTGCACTTTTGCGTTTCAACTGATTGTTCGAGATTTGGGGGATTCTGACGTCTATACCATTTTCAGACGTTTTCTGCGCATTTTTTCAACTGTACGCTGTGGTATTCAACATGGCGATGTTCAACACCAGTGATACACTGGTACAAAGTGCCTATGTAGTGAATCGCGGTATCTTCCTCCATGATTATGAGCACGCAACCGAAATCCAACTGAAGACATACCCTTTCCTCCGAAACAAGAGTTTCACCCGAAAACGTTATCATATGCCCACTGCTTGCTTGCCTCTCCACGTTCATCAGTTCATCTTGCGGATCCCAATTTTCCTCTTTTTCTTCCACCACTTCCAGCTGTTCGTCTTCGTCAACTTCAAGTTGACATGCTTCGAAGTCCTTGAGTATGCTGGCCATCCGTTCGGCCAGCTTGATTTCTTCCCTCAAAGATTCCTTGTCTAAAGGTGGGCCACACTTCAGCGTGAGCAGGTGAATCACCACTCGACCGTCGGCGGACACTGTTGGTGTTAGGTTCTAGAAAACCTTCAGCAGACCTCTGATTTCCAGGTGACAGGCAAACATAAGGGAAAGATTGTATCGATACCGTTTAGCTTCATTTGCGGGATCCGCACACCTCGTTTCTCACTTGAACCACCTTTATACGCTACCCGTAAGGTACCCAGTGGTGCTTTTTGCACATTGTACCAGTGTATCACTGGTGTTGAACATCACCATGTTGAATACCACAGCGTACAGCTGAAAAAATGCGCAGAAAACCTCTGAAAATGGTATAGACGTCAGAATCCCCCAAATCTCAACCAATCAGTTGAAATGCAAAAATGCAGCAGCGCAGAGGAACTAAACCCCTGACCTCCTTCGCACGAGCCAACCCTCTACCCACCTGCGTTCCGATCTACTGGCTGCAGACGCGTACAAGACCTCCAAACGCGTGCTGCACCGCATCCCCTTGTGACCCCCTACTCCTTGGGTTTAGCGACTTGGCAAAAAATAAACACATTTTCAAACCAATTGAGGGGTGAGGATTCTCCCTATATGACTCGCTCCCCCGTTCAGACATCCGCTTCAGACCCTTCTCTTGAAAGATCGGTCATGCATGGCCGTTCGTCGCTGAAGAACAGAAGGAAAATCGTAGATCGTGTCATGGCGTACAAGATCATTAGCAACAACTTATCCATTAGCCCAACCGATTTCTTTGATGATGTACTGACGAGATCCGTAAGGAAAACTCAAGCTTCAAGACTGAACTGTTAAAACGTGAGTCAGATCTGATTTGCTGACGTAAACAACACTTGGTGATTTCAGTCTGCGACTAGGTAAATACGACGACCTGACAGGGTAATCTGTGCAGACCTGTAAAAAGTCCATCACAGCCTAACCCGTTGACGACTGCGCGGACGATTTCGGCTCGCAGTTTTTCTGTCGCGTGGGACGAGTATTCATTAGGTATGTTGGATCTTAGCAACGCAAGTGCACTGTGGTACGGAAGCCATTTACCCTAAGCTTTGATTAAAACAAATAATCAACAAAACACACTATGCAAGCCTCACAAGAATCGATACTATTCACCAAGAGCTACTCACATCTTTCAAAAATGATCATACACAAAATAACTTGCCTCATTTCTTGAGAGAAATTTGAAAACAATCTAGAAAAAAATTTCAAACACACTGGTGTGGTCTCTTCTTTGTACGATTCGTGGCGAACGTGTGCCCTTTTTCTTTGCAGACTTTCTTATACACATCTTCTACAGGGTGCGCAAAAATTACCCGCACAAGGATATCACAGTGTGACTTCAACGCAAATGCGGGATTTGACAATGAAACTCAGCACACAGCTTCTTTGTTTCCTTACTGATAAAAACATATCAAAGTCATTCGAAGTGGCTGCCTTTCTTATGAACACAAGTCCTCAGACGAGTAAAGAACGCATCACACGTGGCACGGAGGTAGTCTTCGCTCATTTCGTTCCATGCTTCAGTCAGGGAAGCTTTCAGAGAAGCCAAACTTGCGTGTCGAGTGGTCCGATTGATTCGCACTTACCAGGATACTATCTCAACGGTAGGTCGGAACAGCGCAAGTGTTGTATATGGGCAGAACCGCCTCTCTCTGGGAAGTAACAAACTGCAGGTATCTCGACCCCAATACAACTCTGCGCAGAGTTAGGTGCGACGGAAGTCGCGGGTTGGCGCTCTGTTGATTCACGTGCTCCACAGCTGACGGGCGCGCGCGGGATGAGGGCTCGTATCGCGACTCAGCGCAGTGCACATGTGGCGTAGTAGGGAAGTGCTCGGGCTCGTGAACGAGGGGTCGAGGGTTTGGATCCCGCAGACTGCGGTCGTTTTGCACTTTTGCAAAATCCATGTTTATCATATAGGTAATCCACCTAGGGGTGTTATAGTGTGTTATAGAGCATGTTTACATATAACATATGCTTCAAACTACAGATTAGCTAAAACGTTCACTTCTGTGTGTCACTTATTTTAAGCTTATTTTGTGTGAAGCTATAGTTATATAACGATAGATATTTTGTGGCACTAGTAAAAAGTTCCGACTCCACCGTCAAAAAATTTTTTCGCTGAAACTTTGTCTAGGGGGGTTATTTGGGGTGTTGATCACGAATCTGACATCCGTTTTTCACGATTCGGTCGGAGACCACCCATACCTTTAACAAGGGTGGTCCAGGCAGAGTCACCGATTTCGCTGAAACTTCGTCTAGGGGGGTTATTTGGGGTGCTGATCACGAATCTGACATTCGTTTTTCACGATTCTGTCTCTACCTGCCGTCATCGGCAGAAACTTTAAAAATGTAATCCTGTGCCATATTGTATCTAGCCCAATCGTGAAAAACGGATGTCAGATTCGTGATCAGCACCCCAAATAACCCCCTAGACAAAGTTTCAGCGAAATCGGTGACCCTGCCTGGACCACACTTGAAAACGGTATGGGTGATATGTTACATGTAATGTAATGTAAGCATGCTCTATAACACACTATAATACCCCTAGGTGGATTACCTATATGATAAACATGGATTTTGCAAAAGTGCAAAACGATCGCAGTCTGCGGGATTCAAACCAGGGGTGCACATTTAACGGTTAACGATTTAACGAATTTAACGAATTAACGGCATTTTTCGTTAAAATCCGGCTTAACGACTTACCGGAAATTTTTAGAAATTTAACGGAATTTTTAACGGACTTTTTTCTCAGTAAGTTTACCACTTTTCCCCTTAGTTTTCACTGATATTGCACGCCTCATCCTTCCGATTAGAACTGCTCCTGAAAAACTATTGAAATCAGCAAGAATAATTTAATGCTTTGATGCTATTTTCATATCTTTATAGATTCGTTGGCGTGCTTGGCGGCTCAGCGCAATACTTTTATATGTCGAAAGTGTATTATTTCCAAAATCTTTATGGCGCATTTGAATTTTTAAAATTTATTTATTTATTGAAATACTCTGTATAGAACAAGGGTGAGAAAAAACTGCAATGCAACAAACACCAGAACTAACAATCAAAAGTAGCTCCTAAATACCTACGCAAAGAGAATTTGTCTTGCTGCAATGTGTTTGAAAGCATATTTGGATTCCGGGAGGGAGGTAGTCTTTCTGAGTTGTAGGTAGACTCACCTGCCCTAACTGTGAAAAATGTAGCATAATGCATTTTTGGAGATATAAAGGTTCTGCGCTGAGCTGCCAAGCACGTCAAAAAATCCACAAAGATACTGGTCCGACGTTGCGCGTAAGATATGCCTGCGCGCACTTGGCGCTGCTTATCCCAAAACCCTTTTGCTCGCCACCTGAAACACTCGAGAAGAAGAGAACGTTTTCAGTCGGTGGACGCATTCTAAGTGATTTGAGAAAAACGATAATAGTATAAAATTTTGGAAAGCTGCATTTTCTGAACGCTAGCAAGTTGACGACCGTGTCACGCCGTTTCGGCCGTATGGGATCGTGTGACACGATGTCGTGTCACGGTTCCGACGTTGCAAAAAAATCGATTGGTCCCACGCACCCCGCACGCGAAAATCTTGCTTTCATCAACGTGTTAACAGTGGTAGGCTTTTAGATGTATTTTCATGAATTCTTTCTGTACTAGCGGGCAGCGAGATTTTACATGCTCGTAGAACAATTACACAAAACGGTTTCGCAAAGAGCTAAGAAAGAGGGGAATTTTGGGATCTGCCTGGTCAAACTTACCCAGCCGACTAAGTGCCGTTCTCTTGGATGATAATCCCATACTTTTTCTTCTTCACCCTGAAGACAGTTTTTGCTGAGAGGTTGTTTATTTTACTGTCAACACTTTATTGGTAGTGAATTGTTTGTTTTACATTGAATGTTACACTCCATTCCTTGAACTTTAGTTGCTGACCTGTTGAAGATGGAACATATAACGCTTTCCTTGATTTTTTTCATTTTTAAGTAGTAATTTGCGCTAATTGTATTTTTAACGAAATCTAACGATTTACCGGAAATTTAACGAAAATTTTCCGTTAAAAAATTTCGTTAAAAAAATTTAACGCACAGAACTTCGTGTGCACCCCTGATCCAAACCCTCGACCCCTCGTTTACGAGCCCGAGCTCTTCCCTACTACGCCACCTGTGCACTGCGCCTAGCCGCGATACGAGCCCTCATCCCGTGCGCGCCCGTCAGCTGTGGAGCACGTGAATCAACAGGGCGCCAATCTGCGACTTCCGTCGCCCCTAACTCTGCGCAGAGTTGTATTGGGGTCGAGATACCTGCAGCTTGTTACTTCCCAGGGAGAGGCTGTTCTGCCCATATACAACATTTGCGCCGTTCCGACCTACCGTTGAGATAGTATCCTGGTTAGACGGACGCTCTGAGTCATCGCCCCGACCAATGGCGCGAGGCCAGGTCAGGCGATGACTCATACTGTCTGGCGTCTACTAGCGATATACAGCAGGGTTCCTGGGAAACCGTGGTGAGAAAGCGTTCTCTTAGCTGTTTTATGTTCGGAAGAGGAGTACGCATGGCGTATTCTGTTCTCCACTCTAGGCTATAGCTATCAGGATTTAGTAGAAGTGGAGAAGAATCGTGATCTCTCCGTCATGATTTGCGGGACAAAAAAATGCTCAGTATGATGGAGAACGAAGAGCTCCCCTATTTGTACACATGCAGTAGTTACGCAGTCCTGAAAGCTACACAAAAGGTCCTATAGGAACTAGTGTCTTGCGGATCAATAAAATCACCTTCATTAAAATCAATAATCTTTCTTAATCCAAGGACAAAAAGTGGTGCTCCCTCGTTTTAAGAACTTTAGGCTTATTTGCTCACGAGTTCCCTGATTTCTTGGCCTTCCATATGGGACCAGCCGTAATTAAAACCTTGGCAACACATAGAAATTGGATCTTCCCGAAGTGAAAGGAAATAATAAAAAAGCAAGAATCTGTATTGGCACCTCGGGGAACAAAACCACTGAGGACTAGATAAAACTGATAGTAGCCTGGGTGCTTGTGCTATTGCATTCGAGGATGAATGCCTTTCCTGCCCAATATCTCAAGAGTGCTTTCACTATCACCCGCGTCTTGACGAATAATGGAGTGAGGAATAGGTGGAGCATGGACTGAAGATAAGCAGGACTACTCCTTTTCCAATCTGCACTTCAAAATTAAGGACGAGAAGGTCGACATTAAAAGCGGTGTAATATTAAAAATTGAAGCAATTTGTTTATAATGTCGTTCTCGCCACTGCCATCGGAAAATAAATGCGTTTGCTTCACGCTGTTCTCCTCAAGGCAGCTTATCCGGACTCCCATACCCTCCGTGTGGATGCAGACCTATGAGTCATCCGGCTGCCGGCCGGCCGCGCGCCATTGGTCGTGGCGATGACTCAGAGCGTCCGCCTAAAGGCCCCCACAGAGTTCTGCGGCAGCGCCGCGGCCCTAATGCTTAACCACAGGGCAGAGAGGCAGAGCTCGCTGCCAGCGACGTCCCTGCCCTATCCTTAACCATAGCGACGAGCGGCGTTGCCGCAGAACTCTGTGGGGGCCTTAGGGCTTGTTCATACTTCGCGACAGCAGCGACAAGAGCGACGAGAGCGTAGCGCGCGTGGCGTGCGCGGCGTGCGCAGCGCGCGGAAGTATGAACAGGCGACAAGAGCGACAAGAGCGACAAAAGCGACAAGAGCGACAAGAGCGACTGGGGCGACGGACGTAGTGTGATGTACGTAATTGCACAAATAGGGTCGGGGAGAGGTCACCTCCTAAAAAGTGTCCAAAACACAAAAACAAGAAGGCAAAACACACTGATATTAAAGAAGAGGCACAAACAATGCTATAGCTCTGTTCTGTGCTCTCCTCCGCGTCAGCGGAGGGGTGCACAGATTTGGGCAGGGGAAGGAACTCCAGGGTGTGACTCGAGTGACGCGCCCGTGTTAAAATTGCCTGCATCCTTTAGTTCCCTCCCTTGCCCAATTCGGAAGCAGATAAAACTCGGATATGTAATCGAAACAAGGAGATAAAACTGCATCTACATGCGCTGTATGTAGTTACTCGTCGCGGCCGGCCATCGTGACCCCCCCCCCCCCCCGGCCCTATTTGCGCCCTGGCACTCAAAAGAAACATAAAAGCACTCCTTACCTTTGTATGAAAAACGGCACAACAGGAATCGTTTCCTTCCAGCACTAGTGCGTCTTCCAGCAGTAGTGCGGTGTAATTACGTACACCACACTCCATTCGTCGCCCCAGTCGCTCCAGTCGCTACCGGCGCCGGCGCGAAGTATGAACAGGCGACAAGAGCGACAAGAGCGACAAGAGCGACAAGAGCGACAAGAGCGACTGGAGCGACGGCTCCGGCGCTCGAGTATGAACACTTTTCGGCAGCGCGCGCTCGGTTTTAATCGATATGCATATTTTGCACGGGCGACGAGTCGCTCTTGTCGCGAAGTATGAACAGGCCCTTAGGCCTTGTGCATACTTCCCGTCGCCGCGATTGAATCGCGGCGATGAGTTTTGCAGAGCGACGCGAAAGAATTTGAATTTCTCTGTGCTCGTCGCATCGCCCATCGCTCTGCAAGGGAGCGCGACGGCGATCCGTCCAGGATCAACGCTAAACACCGCGCGCGGCGCGAAAAAGTATGCCATGCCCGCGATGGGCGCGGGAAGCCATCGCGCATGCCGACCGCCACTGTTGCGGCGGCCGCGGCGAGGTTTTCTTTGACTATTCGGCCGCGTGCGGCGGAATGGCCATGAACTAAGCGCCGCGATGGCATCGCGGCGATGGAAGTATGCCCCCGGCCTAAGTGCGAACCAATCGGACCGTGTCGAGTAGAGCAAACTTTGCCCTCAATAACCGACCAGGCTGAGAAATCGAGAGGATTTATATCCGGTGAATTCGAAGGCCAGTCTTCGTGCGCAATAAAATCCGGGAGCTCACGTTTGCACTACAGCTACGGTGTCCTCGCTTTGTGTGCAGGCGCGAGTCCTGCTGGAAGCACCATCTGTCATCACCGAACTCTGCATCAGCCCAGGTCTTCAACACCTCTTCCAAAATCGTTTTCCGTTGCTCGTCTTTGTTAATTTTGACGCCGGATTCGACAAAAACTAATGGGACTTGCCGATCGCAGTAATCGCACCCCAAACCATATCTGAAGCCGGATGTTCCATTCTACCGACCAGTTTCCGTCGCGGATAGCAGCTCCAACATTCTGTGAGAGAATGTGATCGTTTTGAAGATTCACCGTGGGTTCCAGGGTGAAGACTTTCTCATCAGAAAAAACGATCTCGCGGTGCGTGCCACTCGCGAACCGCTTCAGCAAGTTCTTGCATTCTCGTAGTGAGCTTTCATTCTCTCAGTTAGCATGTGCACACGTTAAATACGGTATGGATACATCTTGAGCTTCTTCCTGACGATGTTTCTAACACTGCTTGCAGAAATATTGAGTTCTTGAGCCATTTATCGCATCGAGCAGCGAGGATTACGACGAATCCGCTCGCGAACTTTTTTTATCGTTTCCGGAGTGATACCAGTCAATTTTCTACCTCGTCCAGTCCTGTTTGATAAAGTCCCAAGCTCCTTTTACCGTTTTATGACATCAAACACTGTTCGTCGAGGAGCATTGAGAACTTTGGAGATAAAAACAGCGCAGCGACCAGAAAGGTGCAGGCTGATGACGGCCGATCGCTTCGGATTTCGCTTTGCCATTACCGCTCTGTAAGCATTCATGCGCTCAAACGTGGAATGCGTCTGCGTATGGTATAGGTGCACAACATGCTCGAATAATGAGCTCGAAATCCAGTTCTGCTAGCAGTTGTGGACTGCGTTGTACCCTGTGCGGGTAATTTTTGCGAACCCTGTACATCTTCTACATCTTCGTCATCTTAGCAAATACATCTTCTACGTTCTACATTCGAACCTGTTCTGCCCTTCTCCAGTATGTGGCTGACACTTGAAGAGGGAGCCTCATTTGGAATATGGTGAAGGGGAGCGCGACAGGAGGTATACCGCTGTTCTGCGGGCCGCAAACCTTTGTTTTGCGTGTCAAAGGTTTCGTAAGGCAGCCGGTAGACTTTCGATGAAGCCTAGGGGGTCGGGGATGGATGAACAAGGGGGATGAGAGGAAGATCCCCCCCCCCCCCCAGCAAGGGGCGGGTGTACCTCCTGACCGTCCCTCATGGTGAAGTAGTGATTCCACGAGAATCGAGCGTCCGCGCGGTAGTTGATGCTGCATTCAGTTGTTGTACCATGTCAGCGATTCCCATATGCACGTGCGCTCCTTTTCGTGCAGCATGTATTCTTTCGGTTTCTCAGTGCTTTTTAAACAAAACTACTTTCGTTGCCTAATAAATAAAATAAATGTTCCTATAAGCAAACCCCAATTGTAAAGATCAACACTACACGAGAATAACGATAAATAAGCGAATTCTAAACCATCAACACCTACTTCTTCGTGGAGAACTCTGAATGTGTTCACGTATGAAGCTCCTCCCAGAAGTCCTTCGTAGATGATTACACAAAACAGAATAGTGATGTGCGATACGAATCGACTTACTGCTTCACAGTACAAAATCGTCGCATTTAACACCTGAAACAATCGCAATCGTCAAGGGTACGGAAGCCATCTGAAGAGTATCGATTAGGGTACCTGAAGCAATGCTAAAACAGGCAGAACTTCTCCGGGTAAAGCAATCAAGTCGGAAGATGACCGCGAAATGAAGACTCCCACTTGGTAAAGCACCTGGTACCAGCGATACTGGCTTTGTGGAGTGAGACCAAATCCATGAGAGCAGTCAAACTCGAGCAGTTCCATCTAGAAATACACAACAATGGAAGCAAAAATAACGTTATCAAATATTCCGAACAAGACCTTCTTTTTTAGACCCATGGAATTCAAGACACTTACGGCTGCTAGTTACTTGCTGCTTCATGCATAGGATTCTCATTATTGCGAACTTACCAGGCCTTGGTTAATGAAGTACTCCGCGAAATAGACCACAATTAGAGGAATCATGTACTTGAACAACGGCGTAACAGACATGAACTTCTTGCGCAAACCATGAGTCCCACGTCCGATTACCACATCTAAATTATGTCCACATTGGATTGAACATACAGACTTCATTGAAGTTACATAATTCGTCGTTAACGCATTATCAGCCAAACTTTACGTTCGGTCACAGTCTACCTAATGGTAAGGTATGTTTCGTGTGATATCCTTTTCAACTGCAGCTAGCGCTGTTCTCAAATGACAATGTTCTTCGAGGTGGAATGAAGGATAAACATCGGCGTCAGTCAATCCGTTCTGGGATGCGCCACGCATTTTACTTCTAGGAGATGGCGTGGAGACGACCTGAATGCGTATTTGGCCTTATAATGACTTGCGGTGGCCAGCCGATGAACGAGTCAGCGCTTCACCCTTCGCGGACTTGTCTTGAGCTTTGGAGACAAGTCTGCGAACAATTCATCGACCCCAAGGGATGGAAGGCTTGGTTGGCCTGTGCGGAAAATTCGAATCAAGAATATCGTATCAGGCGCACACGACAAACGGCGCCTCCCCGGACAGCTCTACATGGACCTGGAATTCCGGCACGACCAGTACAAGACCAACACATTCGTGTTTCCCCTTGATGTTCAATCGCTTCTACAGTTTGACATTTCGAAAGAATGGCCTTGGCATTTGACATCCTACAAAAATATGATTACGAGAGAAAATGCCCGAACCGCGCCGCGTCTGTTTCGGAAAATGCCCGCAACCAGGGAGAAAATGCCCGCGATCAGGGGAGAAAATGTCCGCGACGAGGGGAGAAAATGTCCGCGACGAGGGGAGAAAATGTCCGCGACGAGGGGAGAAAATGCCCGCGACCAGGGGAGAAAATGCCCGCAGCCTGGGAGAAAATGCCCACAGCCAGGGGAGAAAATATCTGTCGCCACTGAACGGTTTTCGACAGGGTCCACTACAACAACCACTACATCAAAACATATGATAATCACGTAGACAGGGATACGGTATTTTTCCCATGCCGTCGAGAAAAGTGCATGAGAAATCGTGGGCGACTGGCAACTGAAACTGTGGCACCATCACTTGGGGCCGGATTCATCAAAGTTACGCTCACCATATCGCTTGATAAGCCACGTTATCTGAGCTCTCGTTTACGGTTCTCCGTTAAAGTTACTGCAGTAACTTTGATGAATCCGGCCCTTGGATTCCCTAGCAGACTTGGTGGCCTTACCGTGATAGAGAAGCTTTGGAGAATACGAGGAAAGATTCTCGTTACACAGTTAACAGGCATGCTCAACGGTTAAATTAGTACCAATCAGTACCAAGTACCAATTAGTACCAGTGTTTTTTGTGAAAAGAACACTTGAAAACACAGAAATGAGCGAAAGAAGCGTTTTCGCCCAGATCTGAAAACACTGAAAGGAGCGAAAGAAGCGTTTGCGTCCAGATCTCAACTTCTAGCATGTAAAACTAAAAAGCAAGATCATCAACGGATCCTGGCAAATTAGAATTACTTTTCGAAGCATTGAGCTGCGGATCTGTAGGCCACCTCAATTTTTGAGTTTGTTTTTAAGCCACATGAACGCGACATGGAGTGAACAGTAATGTACATGCACTTCATGAGAAGTAGAAAACAAGTCATGAGAAGTAGAAAATGAGAAAATAGAGAACTTATTTGGTACATTATTGACAAATTGGTTTTTAGGTTTTACTGAGGTTTTACTGAGTCTTTCTGATGAAGTCTTCATTTTTGACCAATCATTTCCTTCTTTACTAAAACAGGATTTGAACATAGATATTTCAACATTCATTGCTTTTCAAGTGATTCTCATCTGATACACCGTTGGCATCGTAAATAATTAATAATTAATTGCCTTTTTTATTAAAGTAATTGCCCTTTTTTATTAAAGTTTTTCTCAGTATAGGATTTCTATTTTGATTGCTTTGTTGCTGTTTTTCTGTTTCCACATATCTGAATAAAGGATTTAAATATCTGAATGGTTAGTTGCAACAAAGGTTTTCCAAAAACGTTATTAAAATGGCCATAGCTTATGGTGTAGCACCTCGCCAAAAATCTTTCAAGCCACCTTCTCAAAATATAGTGTTTCTCGAACATGAAATTTTGCGACCAACTTTTTATTAGAGCTTTGGTACGAATGAGACGTTGAAGTCCGGTTAAGGCTCTTCTACGGTTTTTTCCGCTGTTTCAAACTTTTATTAGTTTCCTAAGTTGTGATTACCGCTCAAACTTGCTTTCTTTAGAATCCATCTGAAAAATCTTTGCTTTGCATGGAAATTTGGAGCTTGGATTCCACATGCCCTGTCAGACACTCAGAAAGGTCGACGGCTCTCCATCGCTGCTTCTCTTCTGTCCAGTACGAAAGAAAAATCGTTTCTGCCTCGGATTGTGACAGGCGATGAGTCCTGGGTTCTGAATGCCAACTTCCGAAGAAAGAACAATACGTACAAAAAGGAGAGAACCCTAAGCCTGATGTGAAGCCCAAGTTCACAAAAAGAAGGTTCTCTTGAGTGTTTGCTGGACATCAGAGGAGTGATTTACTGGGAAACTCTCAGAAGTGGAGAGACACCTACTGCTGCTACGTACAGTGGCCAACTCCACAAAGTCGCCACAGCTCTCCAAGAAAAGAGGCCTGAGAAGACGTAGGTGATGATCTTGCGTGACAATACAAAGCGACATGTTGCAAGACTCACAAGAGAAACAATAAAGAAGCTGGGCTGGGAGGTAATGCCACATCCACCGTATAGCCCTGACCTCGCCCCTCGACTACCATCTCTTCCGTGCCCTCAAGCAAGAAACTGGAGAGGAATATTTTGAAGCGGATGAAGATCTCAAAAATTGGATTCAGCAATGGTTCGACTCCAAAACTGCAGTCTTTAAGCAAGAGGAATTGGAAAAATTCCCAGTCTTTGGAGAAGTGTAGTGGAACAGAATGGAGTTTATCTCAATTGATTTGACTTTGTAGTTGTGAAGTAATAAGTCTTTGAAAAAAGTGAAAAGAATTTTTTCCAACCTAATAATTAACTACATATACGATAAGAACTCAAGATTTCAGAAAATTCCAATGCATGGCATGGCCTTAACTTACTGCTAGTGTCAGGTTCTCCATCATCATCGTTAAGAAGTGGCCTTTCAATTTCTGAATCCGATGACATTGAGGTACGACGGCTTCGTGGGCTCCAGTCTGAAATAGCAACGCTCCAGCAGCAACATAAATTTTGGACACATTTTCACTAATTGGAGATGGCTGTTCTGATAGCACTCACTATTTCCTCGCGAAACAATATAGGTCTTCGGATCGCACACACTAACTCTATGCACCGAGTGAGGTAGTTCTAGAAGGAACCAGAATCTGGAATGGAGGAAATAGAGTCGCACGGTTGGAAGAACTGGATGTAAGCAATTCGCTTGTTATGAGCCAAGTTCGGTTCTTCTATCGACAGAGTAAAACACGAGAGAGGAAGAATTTCACGGGGGCCGTCAAACAGACAAAAGAACTCAGACCTGAGCTAACCATCCACATCTGACTGTAAATTTAAAATCCAAAACAATGCTTTTATCGAGAAACAGAAAGATTCCTAAGGTAGAGAAGGACTTCAAACAAGGAGCAGATACATATTCGTTGCCTAATATTGCCGTTGAGCTACAACATGTCCTCCCGTTACTTTGTGTTCAGTTAAAGGCTACTGATTAATCGAGAAGAATGCCTTGATCAGATCCAGAAGTCACAGAAAACAACAACAAAAAGTGTTGGTATAATACAATGTCTATAGCCTATAGCTGACTTAAAGCTTTGCAGTAATCCTTTTGAAAGAAGCGTGGCGCTAAGTGTTAGCTTATTCCAAATTTCGCCTGGTAGTTCTATAAATATCTACAAATAAGTTTACAGGAAGCACTCGGATAAATACTCTATTCTTTTTTGGGTTTCATAAAAACGGAAATGTTACTACCAGCTGAGCGATTCACACAAACTCAGTAAAGGTTAGACTTCTTACACTTGCTGAGCGTTCAGCATACTTCACAAATCTAAAGACTGCAAATTCTCCTCTTTGAAATACATAGTCTTTCGATATGTATCGAGAATACGCCTACAGATCGTAAAGATGGAAAGAGGAAGATAAAGTCCCCACCGTTATAACGCATTTGAAGGGACAGTCGAAAATCCGCGTTAGAACAGGAGTCGCCTCCTAACCGTAGCTAACTTTTTATGCTCTTTTATGCGAAGATTTATCTAAAATCGCTTACAGTGGCTAAATTGCAATAGATAACGGGATAACGTTATATCCCACAGCTCTTAACCGGATTTGGTTTGTATTTGCGTAAAGGAAAGCCGGCCGCCCCTCCTCCCCCACCCCCCCCCCCCCCCCAAAAAAAAAACACCTATAAATCAGGAATAGCGCCATATCCGGAGGCGCTATAACGGGAGTGGATACTGCATACTACATGCTGATCAATCCCTGATCATATATATATATATATATATATATATACATATATATACATATATATATATCCACAAAAAAACAGAATAGAAGGAGGGAAGAAAACCAACGTGTACGCGAAGATAACCGGAATAACAAGCATGCTGTAGAGTGTTATCTGAGGTGAAAGATGCAGCATCAACGGATCCGTGAGAATAGCGTACGCCATTGCACCAATAATTCCCGCACCACCCGTACCTGATGACCACATCGAAATCACTTGCCTGGAAATTACAAATGGATAATTCATTATAAGGATAGGGAAAAGTACGGCGTTGCTCAATCCTCTTTGGGGATGCGCAACGCATTTTACTTCTACAGGATGTCATGGAGGCGAGTTGTACGCACATTTGGCCATGGCCAGCCGATGAACAAGTCAGTGTTTTGACCTTCACAGAAAAGTCTGGTACTAATTCACCGACACAAGAGGGATGGAAAGCTTGCATGGCCTGGGCGGGAAATCCGAACCAAGACCCTGGTATCGGGTGCTCGCGCACATAACTTATTATAATTACTATTATAATACACACTTTTCGTTTGGACCAAATTCCTCGTTCATGGCCTTGGAATGATGGAAAAAATGGAGTGAAAAGGGACAAATTCCAACCGATGTAGCTTCAATTAGGCTTTCATATGGCATAACTCAACTACTTCCACTTCGTCACAAACAATTACAGGGGCGGAGGAGGAGGAGGGGGACGCATGGAGTTGCAGTGAACTGCACTAGAGATCAAGAGAGAAAGTTCGAGAGGTCTCCGTCGAAGGCAATTTTCATTTTCAATTTTTAAAGTGCTTCAATAACCAGTTAAGTATGATAAATTGTTCAAATCGAGTAATATTTAGATTTCGAGGAGCCTCTAAACCGACTTTGACCCATTTTGCATCTACACAGTCCATTTCAGGACTCAACCAGTGTTACTAACAGATACAGTGGTACAGGTTCCCACCGCTGTACGCTTTCTAGAATACAATGAATGAATTGTCGGCTCTTCAGCACGATCCAAACTGATTAAAAGTTCGGCCCGACATGGACAACGAAGTCCTTCATGCCCTCGGGGTCCGTGAACTAGCACCAGTTGCCTGAGAAGGACTAAACATTGCACTGCCCGCCGACTGGTCAGGTCATTGTGTAGGCCAAATGCGCATTCAAAATGCCTCAATGATATCACGTCTAAGCTGAATACGTGCTGCGTTCAGCAAAGGAACTGAACAACAACAACCTATCTCCTTTATACGCTTCACATACAGGGTGGCCCATAAGTCCTGCAACAAAAATATAGGCGTATAAAAAGGCTAAGAATGCAACAAATTTGGTACACTTTTAAACCATGTTTGCCCATGGTTTGTAGATTATGGTGGAGCGGTATTATTCATAAGGGACCACTCCTGGATCGATAAGTGCCTTCAGATCGTGTGGGTTGCATTGCAGCTCACGTCGCAGCCCCTCTTACGGAGTTTTACTTCTTATTCGTTCCAAAGAAGATATTGAACAATAATTTTACCAAGCTTTATAGAGCAGGACATTTTCTTAAAGACGATTAATAAACAAAGATTGAAAATCTAAAGATTCAGGAATTTTACAGCTAGTCTTTCGTAGGTGCAATATTTTGCAGATGGACAGAGAACCGCTACCACGTCCTTTTCTTTTGCTGTTACAGGAATCGCCTTACCAGAATGTGCATTTTGCCTTTAAACAGCGCGATTGAGTCTCTAATATACGGTGTTAGGTTTTTGTTCCTATCAAACGAAAATTTTTATTGATTTTCACTATTTTTACACAAAAACCTAGGGTGTGCGGGGAGATGTTTTGGAAAATCGTGTATGACAAAAACCTGCCATGCGTGGCCGTTGTTTTTATATCACCAGGTTCCCGCAAAGGTAGCATTAAACGCACCATTATTTTGACCTTTCTGGGATCGCTCAACTTTGAGAAATTTTTCATCAAATGAGGCAGAGGCTGAAGACCCATTTCGAACGACGCGCTCCAACTGCGCTTACAAATTTTTCCTTCTACTCTCTTCTCCTCATAGCTGAGTCTTCGTCTCACTTGTGGGCTTGTAGAGCTTTCCTTGTAGTTTCCTAGAAACTGCATACTGCTTAGTAATAGATTACGCACACGGCTGAATGTTGCATTTGTTCCAGCTGGTGCTGCATCGTGTATGATCAGAAAATTAATAGCGTTCTTCTGTTGTAGTTCAGATCCGTTCATCCAATGTTCACTTTTGAGAAGCCTCTGCACTGCCCTACACAATACCATCATGGGCCGTATGCTCGTATTCCCCCGTTGGGGGAGAATCAATCAATATCAGCATATCTCATCACACCCCGATCCCCCATCGGGGGAGACTCGGGGTAGACGAGCATACGGCCCCACATTGCATGTTCAACAACCTATCTTCCGAAATTTACTCACATCGGAACGGAAGCGCCCCACCAGGGGCCAGAGAAGAATTTTCGGTAGTTTTACGTGAGAGCGCATTACTTTGTAATAGGAGCAGCTACAACCATGATAATTTCCAGAAGTATAGCACTAAGTATATCCTACATAACTGTTGGTATGCCGTTTTTTGCAATTGGAAAAAGACAACCAATAAGGTCTCCCAATTTTGTTTCAGGACTTATGGGCCACCCTGTAGATCCAGTAAAGGCTCGTGTACAATAAAATGGAATAAAATGAAGACGGCTATTTATACCCAAACGAATTCCAATGAATGATTTCAATTAACGGCGTTATGCAGTTTTAACAACACAAAATAAATATTGTGGAACTTACGAATCAAAATATGACGCTAAAGCCAAGTATGAGATTTCTCCTAGACCAGATCCCCAGCTCGCGACGACGACACCTGAACTCATAGACATGAACGATAATCACATAGAGATTTCATCTTACAGAACGCGGGAAACAACGTACCGAAGAGCGCGACAGAGACATTACTACTGGTGCCCACAACAATGAAGCTAACCATTTGTGCTAACACAACCAGTAGATGCCGAAGCCTAGAACGAAGCGACAACTTCACTAACGTCACAACTGCTACCAGTGTACTGACAAGTGAAGGATACTAGTTGATCATAGGACTTTGAAACGAGACGTATATCACTGAATGCGGCTTCGAACGCTGATTCCAAATGTGTGTTCTGTTTCAGCTGTGCGCATCTGTGAACGGAGTTATGGACCATTTTCATAGCAGGCTCCTTTGCCTTCTTGCTCCGCGCAGAGCGGGCCAATCACAAGAGAGCTAGCTTAAGTAGGGTTGAAATAGCGCTGCCGGCCGGGCAGTGGTGCGCGGGGGTAGAGGAGCGGCGTGATGAGACGGGGTAGTTCATGGTTCAATTCCCCCATGGTGCAGGATTTTTGCACTTCCTAAAAAGATCTGCCATTATCAGCCAAAGCTCTCTATGTCAAGTGGCGAAGTTTGGGCGAAATCGATTACCATGATCCACCACCCATACTTACAAGTGGGTGATCAGTGCCTTAAATAACCCCTCCGGCGATTTTTTCGACACACGGGGTCGGTAAGAACAATACTGCTGGCTTATCTTATAAACTATGTTCTCACCAGCTGTTGTGTTGGCGTGCCTTTTGGAGGAGTTCGTTCCCTTCGATACTGCCCGCGTACCAACAAGGCAAGCAAGAAGATGGCCAGCAGTTTCGCGTCCATCTTCCGAGATGCGGGAGCATCGAGGTAGAGGATGAAGAAGGTATCAGTGTGGAATCAGAAGAGGAGGATCCTACATGGTCAGTGAAGGAAGATGATGAGGAGCACACTAGCCAGCAACGTGGATATTTTCGTTTCGGTGAAATGGAGGTATCAAAGGAGAAGGTGAATTCTGCAATTTTGTATTGCTAGGAAATGCGTTTAATCTTGCAATCTACTCTAGGTGGACGAAGCGATCTCGCTCTACCGTTCTACTGAAAGCGGCGCCCGCCCGCTCCCAAGCATGGAGAGTAGATTTCGATTCATTTCTTCTGATTGCTCATGCTCAGCATATCTCAGTAAGAATAGAGTAGTATTGAGCTGCCTAGAACTGGATAACCATGCAAAGCCATGACTGTATGTCCAAGCATACGATTTTTCTCCGCGCGCACGGTGAGCGCTAACTACTAAGCGGGCTTTTACGTAAAATTTGCGCTCTAACAGGCTCACAAGCTACTGAGTTTTGCTACATTACATCTAAATACACGGCTCTCACAAGGAGAGCCTGCAAACTGACGGTGAGCTTTTGCAATGGAATTTTCACAAGATGTAGGGTTCCGTGTGAGGAGTCCAAAACCATAGTTACATTTTTCGGAATGCACTTCTTTGGCCGAAAAAAGCGTGTGAAGACATGGGCGCGCAGTTCATCACGCCCTTCATCATCAGGCCGAACGCGGTAATTTGCGGCAGTGGATAGTGTGTCGCCTCTCAGGCGCACCGTGTGGGTTTTATGGTTCGGTCCCCGGAGTCGCGAAACTTTTTGCGCACATCGGATCGTTATTATTATGGGTTTGCGTGATCAAAGGAGTCAATTTGTACACGATTATTGTTTTACTAAATAAATATATCCTTTATGGGCTTTCATTTGAGTTACTCCTCAATGGGTCGTAGTTGCACTGTACCATTTAATTAGATCGCTAATTTTTGTAAAAAAAAAATCAAAATTTTTTCTTGGTCACATGAAGTAACTGTTTATTGCTGACAATGAGAATAACAACTATAATATAGAACTATGAAACATCTAAAACATAATCGCTTAACAACGACGATCGACGAGTAAAGTAAGTAAAAGGCACAGAATACCATACGAACTGGATTCCATTCGTACGTGTTCGCTCGATTGCAGATTATAAGCCAGACTTACAGGCAGTTCTGCGCTCAGGTATTCCGCCCATGTCTGGCAGCTGGATACGTTAGGGCCCTTCTCTACGCCTACCGATTATGCCTTCAAGAAGAAGAAGTGGTGATACCTTGTCAGGAAGAGAAAGATTGTTCATCTCTAGCGTTTGTATGATGCTGCTGGTGTGACAAGCGATTTAGATGTTTCATAGTTCTATGTCATAACTGTTGACTTTCACTGTCAGCAATGAACACAGTTACTTCATATGAGCAAAAAAATGTTTATGTTAGAGATCCAATAGAATGATACAGTACAAATACGCTCCATTGAGAAGTAGCTGAAATAAAGGCACAAAATGGCTACTTTTACTTAATTAAATACATTAGTCTCGTAAAAATTCACCTCCCTGATAAAGCAGGCCCATAATAGTAACGATCTGATATGCGCAAGAAAATTGGCGACACCGAGGATTGAATCATAAAACCCAATTGGTGCGCCCGAGAGGCGACACGCTATCCACTACGCCAACCGACCACGATCGGCGGGGTGATGAAGGGCGTGATAAACTTCGTGCTCACGCTTTCATACGCCTTTTTTCCGCCACAGAAGAGCATTCCGAAAAAAAAGTGACAATGGTTTTGGACTCCCCACACGGAATCCTACATCCTGTAAAAAATGCATCGCAAATGCTCACCGCCAGTTTGGGGGCTCTCCTTGTTAGGAATGAAGCTTTTGTCATGAAGGGATCTCAATCATTCCACAATTGAAATAATTATCTATTTTCTTACTTTATTTACTTTACTCTGGACGTAGCTTAGAGACTACGTATAAAACAATAAAATCAGCGCAAACACCGACATAAGAGGACCAAAAGAAAAAAGACATTATGAACTAGTTCTACCGACTAGTTTCTAATCCCTCTCGAAATACAGTTTTTTACGATCAAGGGCAGCGGGGGATTCTTAACTAGCTGAGAAGAGGTAGAGCAGAAGAGCTTTATGCAGCTATAAGAGCATTAGACCCCTAACTATAACAACTCGTAGAAGTCCCGCTTGTCGCCCAGCTCTTTCGTATGTTCAGCTTGTTCCCCCAAAAGAAACCTTTCGGCTGGAAACCCAAACCATTGGATGCTAAATACACAAGAAAATTCCCCCCGCGACATCCCGTAAAAGTAAGATGCTTAGAGCATTCCGCAAAGGGACTGACTAAAGCTGCTTTTCTTTCCTTCTTTGGTCTATCGTTTAATTAACTGGGGTATTTGCTCAATCGTCACTTCATCAGTTTTGCTACATCCTGGATAAGAAATTCTGTGCAAGGAGCGTTCACCAGTTACAAGTTGTTATGACGCGTAGTTAATTCCCCAGGGCCAATGCCCAGCGTACGTATTTAGTTCAATGAGGTGCCACCATGCGCCCGTGTTGGAATGACATTGTCAGTTGCGCTGGATAAACTCTGCTGTGGAACTGCTGCGAGACAACTTGTGTGTTGTGGACGTGGTTGTACATGATTGGATCGAGATGCGATGTCGCTGACCCCACTTACATGCAACTAACCAGCGGGCTAGTTCTAGGCATTATAACTTACGGGAAACATCTTTTCGGTACTCTTCAATGGGTACCTAAAATTTACAATGAGCCTACGATGGGTTTGTGGTGTGTTGATTTACTTATCGTTAGTGTATTAGTGTTTGTATGTTCTTTGCGTCTGTAATTTTTGTTTTCGTTTGATTTTCTGATCAAACTGCGTCAATTCTTGCACTTACGATTGATTCTTTCAATGTTAATGTTTGAGCACACCTTCGGTGTATCGAATAAATAAACTATGATAGGTTAAGTTAAAGACAACCGAGCCGCTCGTAAGTTTGTCTCACTAGGAGCCAACTACCACTACTATACTACATGGTCAGCCACTCTGATGTGCCCAGTTCACACGAATGAATAGCTGCCTCATATGCCATACACTCGATAGTAAGAGTATGCTCTATTAGGAAATGAAGGCAAAACATCCAGATAGCGCTGAGTACCTACTGCTCTCAGAATGCATGTACATCCCAAAACCACCAATGGTTTACACATGGATAAATCAGAGAACCTACCCAAATGGGATCCTATGTATATAGAACGGGGCAGTTACTTTCACCAAAAGTGCAGGAATAATATCGGCTAACAAAACAGCGCCCGTTGACATTTTCTGGCATTGCCTATCAACAATTTCCTCCTGAACGAAGATCTATACATGACAGGAAACAGTGAACGAGATGGAACTTACCCGGCATGCATGAGTCACATTCATTGAAGGACTTCCACTATTTGTCTCCAGTATATCCTTCGCGGCGCTTAGCATAACAACATAGGCAAAGTTGTTGCACAGTCCGAGAATCCTAGAAATGCAGTTGTATTTCAACTATGTAGTTTTCACAAAGCTTGCTAAACAATTTAAAATTATTCCTATGGGTCACAGGTTTCTAACCTGCGTGAGATACGTCTCATCGAACCCCGCGCGGACAAAATGTGCCTTTCATCGTGGCATGCTACTGCAGCAGATGAGGCGCAGCGTCTGGAGTCAGAAGAGGTGACACCGTCATCGTGCGACGAGCGGCCGCACTCAGAATTCAGCACTATCCCATGTTGAACGGAAAATACTACCCGCGTGGGATACGCCTCTGCGTACCTCGTGCGGGCAGTGCTTGACGTTCAACATGGGATGTTGCTGCAGCACAGAAGGCGCAGCCTCCTTGACAAACGGCAGTTGCGAGCGTTTCTGAGCGTCCTGATTCCGAATACGTGTCACCGACGTCTGCCGTGAGATGAGAGAAGCACTGGAGAAGGGAAGTAAGGGAACCTGTAGGGTGACCAGGAGAGTTACCAGGAAGGAAAGGAACAACCTGGAGGAGGGAACAGGACGGAGAAACCAGCAAGAAGATACCACTGAGGGTGTCAATAGTGAAAAAAAGGAAGCGGGCGGCCAGGAGTTGAAACCAGGAAGGAGGGGTAAGGAAGGGGGAGGAAGACCAGTAAAGGCGGACCAGCAATTAGATCCAGTAAGAAGAAACGAGTGAGGGGAACCTGGCGTCTGGATTCGGGAGGAGTGTCAACGATATCCGGAAACACAAGCTGTTGGACCTGAGAACGGTTGCGGAGGAGCCACCTGAGGGCTTGATGCCAATAAAGTACGCAGCAGATCCTAGATGTTAGCGAATTTTAAGTCTTATAATGACTACTTTCCGTAGGTCAATGATGCTACAAAGTCGCGCAAAGCGCGCAAGTGCGAGACAGGCAGTTAGGCGTGTCGGAGCACGTGTAAATATAGTGTAGTATATTTAATACATGCCGTCTCGCTGTTCAAAAACACCGACAAGTTGGAAAAGCTGCGTCAAGTCTTGGCTGCATTTGTCAAGGTCCTTTGCTTTCACCTACTGAACTTATTGAAATTGAGAATGCGGCACTTGGGGCCTGTACATACTTCGCGACGGCAGCGACAACAGCGCAGCGCGCGGAAGTATGAACAGGTGACAGTAGCGACTAGAGCGACTAGAGCTACAAGAGCGGCTGGAGCGACAACGCCGGCGCTCGAATATGAACATTTCTGGCGGCGCGCGCTCTGTTTTAATCGATTCGCATGTTTTGCAGGGCGAGGGGCGACGAGAGCGTGGCGTGCGGGGTGTGCGCAGCGACAAGAGCGACAAGAGCGACTGGAGCGACAGCGCCGGCACTCGAGTATGAACACTTTTCGGCGGCGCGCGCTCGGTTTTAATCGACATGCATATTTTGCACAGGCGACAAGAGCGACAATAGCGGCTGGAGCTACAGATGTAGTGTGGTGTACGTAAATAATTACGCATTTCACACTACATTCGTCGCGGACGGAGTGTGGAATACGCAATTATTTACGTACACCACACTATGTCCGTCGCTCTTGTCGCTCCAGTCGCTTTTGTCGCGAAGTATGAACAGGCCGGCTGATGGCTGGATCGCACCGGTAAGACAGCTTAAAACGGGTAAGACCAGTTAGACTTCGATGTTCCTCCCCTTGCATACTTTCGCGCGATTGTTCTATAAGCACGTGCAATCTCGGCGCGGGCACCTGCCAGCTAAGTACCGAAAACGCAACTATGAAAGATAAACCTACCAGAAACCAAGTAGATTCCTGCTCGAGGGGCCAGGAGATGACCGACTGTTGCCAGGCGTTACCATGCCAGAATGGATATCCCTTTCCGGGTGACGGAAGGTCCCTGGCATGTCGCTTCCGCTGCGCACCTAGAAGAACTTCGTCAAGTTGCGTTCAAAGCAGGGCACAAAAGGATTGAATTTGCAGGGTCACAAGTAGGAAACAAAAGGGGAATGGGGGACTGATATGGTAACTACGCCGGTATAGATAGGAGTAAGTCGACCCACTACAGTGCCTACTGAACGCGCTAGACAAGTCACTCGCACATGATTCAGCAGCAATTCACGCGTCAGCGATGTACCAGCCGGAGCGCGCAAGAATTACAGCCTACTGTAGAGCAGTGGTCGGTACGTAATTGCGGCCCGCTGCCGTCGAATCGAATTGCGCGCGAAAACGTGCTATTCAATCTGCGCACTGTTTTGAGGTTTCTGGCCACTTTCCTTCATTTTTTCTTGTGTTTTACTCATGTTTTAGAAGCCGAAGACTAGTAGAAGGGTCTAATTGCTAGTATAGGGTTAGACTCGTTAGATACGAGTTGTGGGATAGGATTTTATGCTTGCCTAGCCACCAAAGCACAAGGATTGCTGTGGAGTGTTTAACTCTTGCAAAGTCGTCATGAAGGCTGGCTGAGACGTACTGCGTCATTTTCGACTATCATCTGAAAAGTGTGATAATGCACGGCCGCGGTAGGCGTGTTGGAGGTTGCGCTGCTACGATGATGACTTGCTCCTTTTTCTTACTGATGTTTCATAGGTGAGGAGGGAATAAATGCCTTATGGTTAGTTGCGAGTGGTCCCTTTCAACTACGACTGCACTTATTCATTGGTAATGGTAGTGATATATATTACGTCATATAAGACAAGCAAAAAAAGAAATTCAATTAGAACTGAACAAGTAGCAGCATCTGCAAAGCAAGGAGTACAAAACAGAGATTACATAATGCCTCCAAGTAAAGCAAAATCAAGGTTAAGTGGTGATCGTACACGAAAATCTTTCAAACAAAGAGAGCAGGAAGCAGCAGTCTTAATAAGCTTCAAATAGACTAATCCTTCCCTGACAGCTAATGGTTTCCGTCTGACTGATGTTCTAGGTCTAGAAAAGAGTTTAGTTCCATCACCTCTGGCTCAAGAATGCAACAACTCAGAAAATTGAGATGAAAATGGAGACTAATTTGTCGAGCAGTTTATGCACCATGCACAAATAAGCAACCTTTCGCCTATTTTCTAGAAAAGCTAGGCAAAGATACGCATTGCGGGATTTCGCACGAGATATACGCGAATGCAAGAACCCTTCTTATCTAGTAAATATTTTTTCTGGTAAAACTTTAAAACCCTTTCAAGAAGGGCTACATGCATTGTTGGCACTAGTAACTGTACTTTCACGACTCCAGGGGTCGAGGAGAGGTTTAAAAAAATTGACCAAACTTTGCCCAGAGGGCTTATTTGGGGTGCTGCTCACGGATCTGATATCCGTTTTGTTGTTGCGTTCGATCAAACGGCGCCGATGGTGTAATGGCGTAGAGCATTCCCGCCCGGTTAGAGGGAGGTGCTGGTTCGAGTCCCGCCTGGTGCTAGAAGTTTTGATCGCAACAAAACATCGTTATGACAGCTCACAACCTCGATACCAGCCACTTGAGGCTTAAGAACCTGATTCGAATCGTTTCTATCCGTTTTTCGTTTTACGTTGGAGTACGGTAGGTTTCGGTGGGTACGGGTGACTAAGGCTACAGTGACCTACCGTACTCCAGCGTAAAACGAAGAACTGATGTTAGATTCGTAATCAGCACCCCGAATAACCTCCCTAGGCGAAGTTTGGGTGAAATTGGCGTTTATGACCTTGGCTGCTTTACAATTAGTCGCCCGTACCTACCGTATCCTGCCGTAATCGGCCGAAATTTCGAAAACGGATGTCAGATTCGTGATCAGCATCCCAAATAGCCCCCCCCCCCTGGGCGAAGTTTGGGCTAATTTTTTTCCAACTCCTCCTCGACCCCTGGGGCCGGCCGGATTCATCAACGTCTAACCCGCGGGTATAGGGGTAGATATACCCACGATGAAGCCTGCGCTTACCTTATCTCTACACTCCAGCACTTCAGTAGTGGTGAAATATGATCTGTACACCGTTAACATTACACTTTTTAGTAGTTAACACCTTAAATATGGGATGGGTATGAGTAATAGATTTCCTGGATATATCTCTATAGTGAAGTGCGAGGTCTACCTTGTTATTATAATAAAACCCAGGATCTTATTTAGATAGACAGATATTTCATCGAACTCCTAGTGCTACCATGGCGCACTTTGACCGGCCTGACTACTGACTGTAGCTTTAGTAGTAATAGTAATAGTGTAAGCTTTGCTCCAAAAGTCCGTTTGCAATGAATCGATATTGTTGTGAAGCCTGCAAACCGGTCTTAACATCCGCGTGAAGCATTCCTTAACCCTTTCGCGACAACGTCGAACACTTATGAGCCTCATCAAACAGCTTCAACGCGATGGTGACGAACACTCAAGAATTTTTCCTGGAACAATTGTTTCGAATGTGGTTTCTTGATTTGCTTTTATTCACAAAGATATCGACAAAAAGAGTGCGAGACGAAAGTGAAAACACTTATTTTCGCAAAGGGTTTAGCAAATCGAATCTGGACAGAAATCGATAAAATCCTTAGGTAATGGTCGAGCAGTTAGCAATGGATGCTTTTTGCAAAGCCTGTCAAACAGAGATTAAGTAAACATGCTCAGGAGAAGTGCCTCAAGGCGGGTTGGGAATAGGCCCACCCTTGCAACCGCCCTGGCGCCGATTGATGATATCGACTCTGTTCTATGTAGTGAGATCTGCTCAACGTTTAAAACATGTCCAACGGCCTGATCTAGAGATTCGGAGTTTTTGTACCCCAGCGGCTGTGCGGCGACATGGCCGTTCCACTCCTGTTCAGTCTGCGGTGCAATTCGTCGACAAATGCAGTGCCCCAAAAGGTTTCACATAATAAGGTTTCACATAATATCCTACCGTATCATGGCAGCCAATCACTATACCTATCGAATACGTCTTCCTGCCTGTGCGGCGTAGCCCTGGCCGGGCTACTGGGCGCGATCACCGTCGGTTCACTATCCGTTTCTGCACCTGCTGCTATGCGCCTTCGCAACGTATACCAAATGCGATATTGCGCCTCCGGAAGATACGAAAACTCGACATGTATGCTGACCTGTTGCCGCACCTCGCGGCAGCGCAAGTATAATCTACGCCTCTTCAGGAGGAAGCGAGCGAGATGCGCCCGAGAAAGAGACTTCTTGACTCTCAACTGTCCGGAAGTGCCTCTCCCTTCTTAGCGGCGCGTCACGCCTAACTCTAGATTGGTGATTGGGCATGACGCGCCGCTAAGAAGAGAGAGGCACTTCTGGACAGTTGAGCGCCAAGACGGTCTCTTTGTTCTACGCGTCTTGCACGCTTCCTTCGGAGCAGGCATAGTTTACACCTGCGCCGACTCGCGGAGATGCTCCACGGGCATACACATCGATTTTTCGCATTTGCCGGAGGCGCTGCATCGTATTTAGAACATGTCGCGAACGCGCACAGCATCGGGTACGGGGACGACCGTGACCGCGTTAAATGGCCCTGCCAAGGCTTCGCCGGATAGGCACGGAGACGTATTCGATGGGTACTGTGATTGCCTCCCGTGATTATGGTCGGAGCAACGGCGCGTTCCCGCTTTCGCACGCTGCGGTATTTTCTATAAGTCGGTCATATCGCCTTCTGTGTAACAAATGATGGTCTTGCGATACACGTATATGGTTGCCTAGAATCGAGAGCTATTTGAAACAAAAATTCACCTCGGAACACCGCTGTCTTGTTTCAGGCAATGTCGGATGCAGAGAACGAAGTGGAATGTCGTCGTCGTTCATCACGACGACGGGAGAGCGCCAAAGTGCAGAGTCGAAGAAGTGCGCTAGAGGCCATGAAAGAAGCCCGAAAGCAGGGAAAAGTTCACCGCGTCGATGTGAGTTGTTGAGCGGTTTTCTGAACTGTAAACGCTGAAACTAATGGATTTTCGCTGCACAATAGACAATGTGCTTTGACGTCCAACACCTATTCAAATATGATACTTTATTAACACGTATTGACTAGGTTCAGATTTCTTCCATGAATTTGAATAGCAATTACTGTATTTGAGATTTGCTTCGTAGCAAATTAAGAATTTGCTCGGAGCGACTGAAATGTGTGGAGCGCCACTCCGTTGCGTACAGTCTCCGGTGTTTTCTGGTCATTGGTGCATGCCTATGAAATGGCATTATGTGGCCGCTCCCCACACACCTTTGTGCGGGAACCTCTCGATCTTTGTTAAGTAGCACTGCAAAAATGGAACTGATTAGCTGCTTTAGTCACTGTTGAAATGCGTATCTGAACTATTCAGAGCATTCCTATTCAGTTTTCGCAAAACTTTCACACATGTAGTGTGCAAGCCCGAAAACAACTGATCCGAAACGGTTATTTTTAATCTAAAAAAGAAGGATCCGGCACTAGTTAAAAGTTCCGATTCCACCGACACGACTTCGGTCGAAATTTTTTTTCGTTGAAACCTCATCTAGGGGTTATTTGGGATGCTGATTACGAATCTGACATCCGTTTTTAAATTTGCGACCGATTACGATAGGTTACGGTAACTACGGGTAATTAAGGCTGCCGAGGTCATAATCACCAATTTTGCCCAAACTTCGCCTAGGGGGGGGGGGGTGTTATTTGAGGTGCTGATCACGAATCTGATATCCTTTTTTCGTTTTACGCTAGAGTACGGTAGGTTACGAAAGGTACAGGTGAATAAGGGAATGGTCACTGATTTCGCCCGAACTCCAGCGTAAAACGAAAAACGGATGTCAGATTCGTTATCAGCACCTCAATTAACCCCCCCCCCCCTAGGCGAAGTTTGGGCAAAATTGGTGATTATGACCTCGGCAGCCTTAGTTACCTGTAGCTACCGAAACCTATCATAATCGGCCGCAATTTAAAAAACGGATGTCATATTCGTGATCAGCACCCCAAATAACCCCCCCCCCCCTAGACGAAGTTTCGGCGAAATCGATGACCTTGCCTGGACCACCCTTGATGTCAGATTCATGATCAGCACCCCAAATAACCCCCTAGACGAAGTTTCAGCGAAAAAAATTTTCTCGACGGAAGTCGTGTCGGTGGAGTCGGTATTTTAACCAGTGCCAAGGATCCTGTTCACGGATTTCCCGAAAATGATTAGAGCGTATTAGGAAGTCATCACACAAATAGTGTGATGGATGAGATGAGGATTGAACGGTGGCCAAAGTTCCTGCAAAAGTGCAACCGTTTTGCCGCCTCTTCTAACGCAGCTATTTTTGTTCGTTTGGTGTGTAAAAAGGTCTCCCCGTGTTACGAGTGCAATTCTCCTGTAATTCATGCCGTTTAATAAGCATTGATATTCGTGCTCTGCACTCTAAATACCCCTCCTCTATCATACGAAGTTTAGGCGGCATTTTTTGGACCTCTACAGTCGTGAAAGTACTGTAGTAAAGGTAAGAGGCTGTGTTCTGAAATGGGTACCCCATGGTATTCTCAAAATTCGGATGTGTTTCAACTTAAGACATTTAATGCTTTATTTTATAGCTGGACAGTCTCATTGGAAATGTGTACGAAGAGGTTGATGAGGATGAATACAATGAGATTGTGCGGAAACGTCAAGCTGCTGATTTCGTCGTGGACGATGGTTGGTTTACAATGCTTCGGTTGATTTATTGAGCCGCTACGGGAGGGCCGCGTATTTGGCACATTGCTGGCGGTGGCCCTTCTGTAGTTTAAAGTGCTTTTTTCGTATTAATGTTGAGGTGTCTGCGATAGTTAGCTATTTCACAGATGGAAGCGGATATGTTGACCATGGTGCGGACATTTTCGATGACGAAGAAGACGAATATGATGAGGAAATAGACAGAAAGAGCAGAAAAAAGAAGGACAAGAAAGGTGGCTTTCTGTGCTTACATTAGTTTCCTATGGATTGCAACCTTATTGCCATTAGAGAAGGCATAAATACATCAAATTTAGACGCATCGCAAAAGAAAGGTCTGGACAGCTACTTTACACCAGCAGCACACGTCCGTGGAAAAGTGAAGGACGACGTAAGCGACTCTTCTGTCATAAATATTCAAGTCCATAATTGCATTGCCCACGATCGGTCTTGATTATTATGGAAGATCGATCGTTACGTAGCTGAGGAAGATGCTTGCCTTTCAGGCGGAAGTTAAGCTTGATGAAGACGAGGAGCTGAAGAGAATGTTGGCAGGGATAACCGATGACGCCCTGGAGATGGACTTCCGTGCACCAGTGTCCCCCGCTCCAACGAGCAGTGCTACTAGAAATCCTTTCAAAAGAGAAGGTACGAAACAGAGTAGCCGTCTGAAGTAGTGGTTGCGCCTGAATCAAGCCCCTTATTTGTTCTTCATATACAGGGTTTCCCAAAAAATGTACATATACACTGTTTGAAAGGTGATAACTTTGTTCCTACTAAAGGTACTGAAAAAGTTAAGGGCTCATATGAAATCTTAAGAAAGTACATACTTTCTGACATATGAGAGGCATGGAATGCAACTTGCATTCGTCTGAAATTTTCCGTTTTACACTCGATTGATTGCGTTTCGTTTTAATACATGTTATAATTTCTTCACAAGGTGACCGCTTCGATTGATTTGTGCTTATTTTAGAGCTTAAAGTTTAGCTACACATTATAGCTTGCGAAAAGTGGAGGGTATTCTAAAAAATAAGGCTACTATGTGAAGGGTTGTAACATTGCCGCTAGTAAAGCATTTGGAGATATTTGAGACTCACATGAAAGCGCAGGGCGACGGGACTACTGTGGCGTGCAAATAGTCAGGATTGCGCCATGCTCCTGCCTGAAACCTTGCATTCCAGACTCGATTGATTGTGCATGGGCTGAATGCTTGTTACAATCTTGTTGCTACTTGGTCACATTAACCTGTGCTGTGCTTCTTTTAACGTTTTGAACATGACAACCTCGTGGAAGACACGTTACATGCGAGTTTATTGATTGCACGATTTAAATGTGAGCAGGTGCCGTGTTTTACAAGAAGCATTCTGTGGACGAATGAATCAACATTTAAGCTGAATGGAGGGGTTAATTGGCGTAACTGCAGCTACTGGACGACGGAAAACGTCTGCCATCGAGTCTGGAATGCAAGTTTTCAGGCAGGAGCATGGCGCAATCTTGATTATTTGCAAACCACAGTAATCTCGTCGCCCTGCGCTTTCATGTGAGTCTCAAATATCTCCAAACGCTTTACTAGCAGCAGCTATAATGTGTAGTTAAGCTTTAAACTCTAAAATAAGCACAAATCAATCGAACGGCCACTTTGTGAAGAAATTATAACATGTATTAAAGCGAAACACAATCAATCGAATGTAAAATGGAAAATTTCAGGCGAGTGCATGGCGCATTCCATGCCTCTCATATGTCAAAGAATTTCTATTTTCTTAAGCTTTCATATGAGCTCTTAACTTCTTCAGTACCATTACTATGAACAAAGTTGTCACCTTTCAAACAGTGTATACATTTGTTTGAGACACCCTGTATAATTAGTAGCAGAAAGTTTTTTTGCATTTCCTCCTTGGTCACCCAAAAAGGCATTTTCGCTGTCTCAATGGAGATAGCGGTCATGGAGGTCCACGTTCAGCTTTCCACAAATCTTGCGGCTTTGGAGCTGTATTTGATTAAAGTGGTTATTCATCTGGACGGGGATTCGTACAAAAATGATTGATGGGTGATTTTCACCCACGTTCCGTCCAGCTGGGCGACGATGGATCCACTTGTCTACCCATAATAGCTCCGGAGACGGCAACAAGGCTGGGACTAGCTGCATTATCACACTTTTAGCAACACTGGTCATTTCTTGATTATCGATGTAGTACTACTGAGCTGTCCACCAAGATTGTTAACGTCTTTTATTAGGCCGATGTTTCTGCGTTTTTCGCCTTCTATGGAGTCTGGAAAAGTCGGAAACATTCGTAAAACTACTCACTCAAACATAATTTCATACTACGGAATACTTTTCTTAAGGAAAAGTGAGATGAGATCAGAGTTGCAATGGACGACTAACCTTGCAGGTGGTTGCCAAAAAGGACCATTTCCGACTTTTCAGGCCTCCAATAAGGCGAAAATCGCCCAAAAGTCAGCCTAATAAAAGGCTTTAACAATCTTGGTGAACAGCTTAGCAATATTACATCGATAATCAAGGACGTCATGCCAAGATTCTTTGAAACTTGAACCTGGGCTGTGGTCATTTCGTTCATGCCAAAGAGAGAAAGCAAAAAGCTTATGCTGCGTCTGAATTGCCAGACAGTTATGCAGTGCATAGTACTTCGCTTAATTGATGGTGTGGAAGTGGAATTCTCCGTTTGAAAAATGTGTGAGTTTGCACCTGGCTTTGCTCAGATTGCATTTCAAGCGGCCATTTGGCTACCTAAGGAGACCTATAAATCTTAAGCATGATGAAACTGAACGCTAGCTATCCAAGTTGTTTCTGTGTTTAAAAAGCAACAAGGTTCTTTACTGAAGGAACTAATGAGTTTATGGTGCAGCATTGAATCACGGATTACCCACCGATCAGTTAATTGTCCTCATATTTAATAGAAATAATGTTCTACGTTTTTGTTTGTGCCTGTGGGGCTGTTACAAAGGCTATACCCTGTTAGAAGGATCTATGTTGTTACAGGATATTCTGCTGCGATCAAAAACCCTTGCGCCAGGCGGGATTCGAACTAGCACCTGCTTTCCGGGCAGCGACGCTGCGCCTTACACTATCAGCACTTGCTTTTGACCGCGCGGCATCCCGATATCATGGGTGGTGCTGACAGGCCTCGAGGATATGCGGATGTTACGTGCGATCAAGCAGCGCCGGTGGTGCAAGGCGTAGCATCACTTCCCGGAAAGCAGAAGGTGCTGTTCGAGCTCCGCCTTGCGCAAGAGTTTTGACCGCAGCAAAACATCCTGGAACAACATAACCCTCTATATCAGCAGCTCCATGCTTAAACCAATGTGTTAAAACATTGTTAGAAGGATGTTTTGTGACGGACAAAACTTGCGCCAGGCAGGACTCAAACGTTCACTTCCTAGTTGAGGGCAGGATAATGCGCCGTTACGCTACCGGCTGTGTTTGAGAGACTGCAACACCTATGTTATGCTCATTGTAATAATCAATCAGTACTCACACCTCGGGCGCGTGTAGCGCAGTCGGAGGAGGCGCGACTGTCGCGTGCACCCGACACCAGGTTCCTGGTTCGGATTTCCCGCCCAGGTCAACCAAGCCTTCCATCCCTCCGGGTCGGTGAATTGGTACCAGACTTGTCTGGGAAGGATAAAGCGCTGACTTGTTCATCGGCTGGCCACCGCAATTCATTGTATGGCCAAATACGCATTCATGTCGCCTCCACGACATCCCGTAGAAGTAGAATGCGCTGGCGCATCCCAGAAGGGATTGAGTAACGCCGTCCTTTATCCTTATCCTTATCCTACTCACCCCTCATATCCTACTATATATAAAATCGGCTAAGGTCAAGTGTCCGTCACGGGGAGGGGGAACTTGGGCCAAGAGATGCCTACGACAGTGCGGCGTATGGGCGGTCAACGCGTCACGGTATGAATGGGGACCAAATGCGGAGCGTAGGGATTCAGAAGACGTACCCTAGACGTCGTTCAACGTGCATCAAGATTCAGAAGACGTGCTGAAGACGTTCAACTTGCGTAGTGATACCGATAAAGGGGACCAGTGAAGAAGGAGTCAGCAGAGGAAGACCACAAGAGGGATAATAAGGGGACCAGTATTTCCCTCAATATCGTACAGTGTGCGTAGGGATTCAGAATACGTGCGGAAGACGGCGTCCAACGTGTATAGGGATTCAGAAGACGTGCGGAAGATGTCCAACTTGCGTAGGAATTCCGAGTAAGGGGACCAGTAGGAGGGGACCATTGAAGAGGGGATCAGCAAAGGAGGATTACTAGGGGGACCAGTATTTTCTCTCAATATTGTGCAATGTGCGTCGGGTTTCTGAAGACGGGTCACAGATGTCGTGGCCGTGTGTCGGGGTGTAGAAGTGCCATAGACGTTGCGGCAACGTGGTGACACGTGAGTGGGGACTCAGTGTCACATGTGCTAAAGGAGAATGAAGGAAGATTGGGATTGCTCTATTCTCGAGGTTTGGAGGCGAAGTCCCCAACCAGACATTTAGCGGCCGCTAGGCCGCTGAACGTCTGGTCGGGATATAAAGCACTGTTTCTAGTACGGCCTTCAGCTTAACCGGTTCCATGCTGATATCAGATATTGCTTATATTTCTTAAAGCCGAGTGCTGCTGGTATAGGTATAGGATAAGGTTAATGGAGCCTTTGGCTCAACCGGTTCCATTCTCAAATCAGCTGCCGGCTATCCGATATCGAGAGTGAGCGTGCCATTGTGATAAGGATGTCGTGTATGTTGCGCTCTATCAAACAACAGCGGTGGTGTAGACATACAACCTTGTTCCATGAGAGCAGATGGTGCGGGAGAGGTTTTCAAAAGCTGGGCAAGTGCATGGCGCAATCGCGCAGCACCAAACGCATCGGCAGATTTTCGCTCTCTCACTCTATAAATGAAGCCATACAACTTGGCAGAAGCTAAAAGCTGGTAGGATTAACGGTTATTCGTACGCAGCAACCATTTTTTTGAACTGCCTGGAGCAGACCAAAAGTTGAAAAAGTAATTATAGAATTGAAAATTTTCAAGACGTTATAGTTGTAATAAAGCAATACTCGAAACAGAAATTATGGAATTAAAGTTTTTTAAAAAGTAAAAAATTACATCAAGATGTTGCAATAGGTTTTGAGCTAATTTTATTTAGCATCTCCAACAATCGCTCCACGAAAAGTGAAAGTGATGAAGTTGGCGACACCCGTTCAGCGAAGTGCTCCAATCCGTCGTACTCAAGATGTTCCGCAAAATCCCGTCAAGGTCGAGCAAGAAATGGTGAGAAACGTGCCCCAAATGATTTACCACGCTCTTTTCGAGCAGTAAACGTATCCTGGAAGGCTTCGGCTATTTTGGAGTTTTGGCGTTGTCTTTTTTTTGTTGAAAAATGTGGGTAATATTGTGCTTTCACGACTCCCAAGATCGAGGGGGGTCGAACGTTTTCCCCAAACTTCGCCTGGAGGGAGTTATTCGGGGTGGTGATCACGAATCTGACATCCGTTTTTGAAAATTCGGTCGATTACGGAAGGCTGCGGGTGACCAAAGCTGTCTTGGTTATAATCACCGACTCGGTATTGATATTTGATATTTATTACAAGGGTAGGCACTATTGTACTTTAGGGACTCCAGAGGACGAGGAGAGGTCGAAAAATTTTTTTCGCCCAAACTTCGCCCGTGGGGGTTATTTGGGGTGCTGATCACGAATCTGACATCCGTTTTTCGTTTTGCGCTGGAGTACGGTAGATTATGGTAGGTACCGGCGACTAAGGTTGCCGATGTCATAATCAACCGATTTCGCCCAAACTTCGCTTATGGGGATTATTTGGGGTGCCGATCACGAATCTGACATCCGTTTTTCGTTTTACGGTGGAGTACGGTAGGTTGCGGTAGGTACGGGTGATTAAGGTCATGGTCACTGGTTTCGCCCAAACTTCGGCTATAGGGGTTATCTGTGGTGCTACGGGTGAGCACAACATGCAAGCGTCCCGCAGCGATCGCCTGAGAATTCGCAAATCAGCAGGAAACCATTTTTGCGGGAAACTTCGATAGGCGAAGGCTTAATCGAGAGATAGCAAGCTAAGCATCATGGCCCTCCAGGCACTGTTCCACAACCGCCGCCAGGAAGAACTACGCGACTTCAAGCTGAAGGACGTCTTTGACAAGCTAAACATATACGCATCCGATTTCCAGGAACGGCTTAAGAAGGATGGGATTGCTCGCAATCGGTGACCATGACCTTGGCAGCCTTAGTCACCCACACCTACCGTAACCTACCGTACTCCAGCGTAAAACGAAAAACGGATGTGAGATTCGTGATCAGCACCCCAAATAACCACATAGGTGAAGTTTGGGCGAAATCGGTGATTATGACTTCGACAGCCTTAGTCACCGGTACCTACCGTAATCTACCGTACTCCAGCGCAAAACGAAAAGCGGATGTCAGATTCGTGATCAGAACCCTAAATAACCCCCACGGGCGAAACTTGGGCGATTTTTTTCGACCTCTCCTCGTTCTCTGGAGTCCGTAAAGTACAGTAGTGCCCAAGGGTACGTACAATGGTTAGAAAAAGAAAAACACAACAAAGCAACCAAAATAGGCTAATAAACAAAAACTCGTGATCTGTAGAAAAGGAGAAGAAAGAACCAAGCACCGCGTGAATCAGCAGAGTCTAGTCGGACGGTTTTCCTAACGAATTTCCTAAAAGCGGGAACAGAAATGGGTAGTAGATTGTTCTTGCTTAGGCGTACACACTCAGAGCCCGCTCGGTTTACAAAAAACACTTCAAGTGATTGTTATTTGGGGTGCTTATCATGAATGTGGCATCTATTTTCGTATTACTCTGAAGTACGGTGGATTACGGTAGGTGCGAGTGACTTATGTCATGATCACTGATTTCGCGCAAACCTAGTAATCACTCGTTCCTATCGTAATCTACCGTACTCCAGCGTAATACGAAAAATAGATGTCGGATTCGTGATCAGCACCCCAAATAACCCCATAGGTGAAGTTTGGGCGAATTATGACCGGTGATTATGACTTCGACAGCCTTAGTCACCCGCATCTACCGTAGCCTTCGGTAATTGGCCGAAATTTCGAGAACAGATGTTGTGCGTGATCACCATCCCAAATAACCCTCCTGGACGAAGCTTGGGCGAAATCGGTGATTATGACCTTGAAAGCCCTAGTCACCCATACCTGCTGTAACCTACCGTAATTGGTCGAAATTTCAAAAACGGACGTCAGATTCGTGATCACCACTCCAAATAACCTCTCTGGGCGAAGTTTGGGCGAATTTTTTTTCCGACCGCACCTCGACCTCTGGTTGTCAATGTGCAATACTGCCGAAATTGTGTGCCCATAGAACAGCTCTCTGAACATCCTTCGTATTCTCGGAATCATGGTGCATTTTTGGATTCTATTGTGATGAGCATTATGTGTTACAGTTGAGAATTTTGTGCACTTAAATATAGCGAAACAGCGTTATACTTGACGGTTCACTTGTCAGGATGATGACGACTATGGCGTGCCAGATTTTGAAGACGACTACGAGCCACCGCTTCCCAAAGCTCCGCCTCCGACTCCTGCCTCGTCTAATTCAAACGTTACGATCACCAATGCTATCAAGAAGGAGAAAAGACTTGAGGTGTGATTAACTTGGTGGTCCTTAGGTCGTTATTGAGAGTTTAGAAATTGTATCCATGCTCGTTTTTAGGTGGAAGAAATGGAGTCAGAAAGTGAAGTTCAAGCTGGGGATGTCAAGCCTACACCGAAAACTGCTCCGGTAATGATGTCGGCTGCCGACTGGGACGATGGAGAGGCGACGTGAGGGATTCATTGCTCATAAAGCATTATGTGGAGTCTCAAAGGTTGCGTGTTTAGATTGAGTGAGCCAGCTGTAGACGTTGTCGCTGGGTCTGAAGCCTTCTATGTAAAGGAAGACGGGCGGCAGATGATCCGAATGTACTGGTTAGACGCGTACGAGGATCCGGTAAAGCACAGTGGTGGGAAAGCATTCTTCCCCCTCTAGGGTCGTACTCTTCTAAAAGTACGGTGTTTAGGAACAGTGTACCTGTTCGGTCGCGTGAACGTGGGTGGTAGCCAGTGGGCCAGCTGTTGCGTTACAGTGAAGAACATATTCCGCCAGGTGTTCTTCCTGCCGAGGGAGTCGGTGAGTATAGGAAATCGGTAGCTTATGCAGGAGTAGAAGTGGTCTTCAAATGAATTCGTGCCATGATTTGGTATCAGGGAGAACCACCACTTCAAGTGCGACTGTGAATTCGATCGTGATCTGTATCATGGTTTTCTCACGCTTGTCGCTAGATCATCGCGAAGCGATTCATTATGCAGCCGGGGAAAACTTTCAATCTCGTGCGAATATGCGCGAAGTTGTCTTAGTTACCCGGACAGTTGTAGAGTTTTAAAAACAATTGGAAGAAAGTGCAGAAGTGCTGGATATAACATTAGTTTTCCAGAAGTTTGTTCGGGGTGCATCAACCAACGAGCCCGTCAAGGAAGATGATGTGTTTGCTGAACTGAAAAATGTTGTCAAGCGGCATTGCGGGACGTCGACGTTCAAGTGCAGAGTGAGCCTGTTTAGTTTCATAGTTGTGTTGAATGTGGTGAAAAAGTGGGGAATGCAGAATACTATGAAAATATATCGAAGGGGATCTTCAGGAATTATTGCGCAAGTTTTTTTTGTGAGGGAAGCAAGAAATTGTTATGTGAATACAATGGTATTCTATTTTACTGCGCTCTTAAATTTAATTGAAAAAAGATTGATGTTATTTCTGGACATTTCGTGGTTGGAAGCGAAGTTTGACAGAAGCTTTGGAAAGAATTGGCAGTTGCCATCTTATAAATTGACCAGACGTTCAGCGGCTTAACGAGCTGCCCAAACGTCTGTTTGGATTTTCGCCTACAAACAGCGAATAGAACCGCTAGCTGTAATTGTTTCATTTGAAACTTATGCAGTCCACATCGCATGAGTGCGTTTACAAAAAAAGGATAAAGGACGGCGTTCCTCAATCCCTTTGGGATGCGCAACGAATTCTACTTCTACGGGATGTCGTGGAGGCGATTTCTTTGCGCATTTGATTTATACAATGACTTGCGGTGGCCAGTTGACGGACAAGTCTGGCTTTATCTCTCCCCGACAAGTCACGTAGCAGTTCATTGACCCTGGAGGGATGAAATGCTTGGTTGGCCTGGTGGGAAATTCGAGCTAAAAACCTGGTATCAGGTACAAGCGACAAGCGGCACCTCTATCCGACTGCGCTACACTTGCCCATGAGTACGATTACCACTACTAAATGCCTAATCTAACTGAAAGTATGCCCCATAGATTGGACTTCGCTCCAGATTCCTAATTATTATACAATGACTGAACTGGTATCGATATATCGTCGATAGGTTTATCGACGTTGGTGACACGCCTTCTGGGTTCTGACGCATGTGATGCGACGTTTGTGACACATTCTGAATGCACGGTTCACAACGTTGGCTCAATTTCCATGACGGGTCTTCTGAGTTGCAACGCTCGTGGACACGACATCTACTACGCGTTTTCTGAACCCTGGTGTTAGCGGTACGACTTCCGCGACACTTCGGAGTCTGAATGCATGGGTCGCGGCGTTGGTACGATCTCTATGGCACGCCTTCTGTATACACACGCACGTTGAAGGGCGTCCGTTCACGTCCTCAGAACCCTGACGCACGTGGTACGACGTATATGGTACGCCTCCTGAACCCCAATGGCAATGGGCGTGGTGCGACGTTGGTGACGTCCATGATATGTCTTCTGGGTCTTCTGAATCCCGACGCTCATGGCACAAGATCTGACGCATTTTCTGAATCCGGACGCTGCACGATCCTCATTCATATCCCATCACTGTGTGTTGAAGATACAGCAATCTGCTTCCGATAATTGCCCATAGTGGACACAAACTGCTTCGCCATAATACCTCATGCTGTAGTATCCTTCGGTCTCCCTCAGTGCGTGACACAGGGATTAACTATTGTGTATGTAGTGGAGTGCGGTAGTTAAACTGAAGGGCTGATAGTGCTCTTACGCTTGTTTTGAATGATGTAGAATAGATTATCTTCTCAAAAATATGCTTAAGAAGTGGAGAATAGCATCCATATAATCTAATTCGTGTTAGAAACGAAAAATTGTCTTATGCAAGCTTTGCTATTGAGTTTGCTTTGCAGATTCATTGCATTTTTCCTATTTCAGTTAGGGTTAACACGCTTGACATCACACTGATTCTGTATAAAGTGGTGTTCAATTGCTCGAAGGTGATATGTTCTTATTTAGCAAACCAAGAAGAGGTTCATGAATGATGGCACCGTTGTCGAAGATCACTCTACAGATGGCGTATCTGTCGTTGAGGTTCAGTATGAGGTATGACTCCCAAGAATCTCGGTCTCGCTAGCTAACACAATCTTGTGTTGCAGAAAGATGTTTTCTGGTTATCTTTCATGCGCTTTTTCAGAGCAACCATCCAAAGCTGCCCTCCGATCTTTCGGGAGAGACGTTCTCCGCCGTATTCAACACAACTGCGACTGCGATGGAGAGGCTGCTAGTGGAGAAGGGAATGATGGGCCCTGGATGGCTTGATATAACAAATTATGGTAGGCGTTTTTATCGGTTCGTTTTTGTCGTTCCACTCTCGACACTAATTGGTAGATGAGAGATTTTGAATCTAATTCTTTTGCGGTTGAACGAAATATGAGACGGAAGACGGCGTCTCGTGTATATAGGCCAAGTAGCAAGCAAGGCATCTAGCTCAGTTGGAGAAGGCCCATGTCCTTATGTACATCAGCAATTCAATCCAGGAGCCGGGTTCATTAACGACTAAGCGCGGGTATAGTGGTATAGATACCCACGATGAAGCCTTCGTCCCTATCTCTTACCTTTCTATACGTCTTGTACCCCGCATACCCACGGGTTTAATTGCTGATGAATCCGACCACAGGATAGTTCTCGCCCGGATCAACCATCCTTTTCGGTCCACCATGGTCGCCGATTTAGTAACAGATTTGTCTGGGAAGGAGAAATCACTAACTTATCCATTAACTGGGCTCTGAGGTTCATTTTATGATCTGAATAGGGGTGAAAATATGTAACAAAGGTCGGCTTTAATCAAATTCTTTGTGGAATGCCCCAGGCATCGTATTTCTGCGAGTTATCATAGACGCGGTTTAAATGCGTATTTGGGAAATGCAGTGACTTCCGCTGGCCAGCCGATGAACCAGTTAGTGTTCTATCTTCCCCCCCCCCCTGGTAGACTGGTAGTAGTCTGATACTATTTCGCTTACCATAGAGATGGAAAGCTAGATCGGCCTGGACGAGACCCATACCGAGAGCCTCTATTCGGAGTGCACTCGATGGCCGGCGCCGCCGTGGCCATAGGGTTGAAGGTTCTATGCTTGGATTGTAGTTTAGCCATTGTACTATACCATTGGTCAGATCTGATATCTCTAGAAGGGGTCTGCTACTACGTGTCGTACAAAGTAGAAAATGTGGCTAAAACGTGATCAGATTGCCTCAGAGAGTGACTGTAGAAGTAGAATAGATGGCGTGTTTCCAGAGTGTGCTGATTATGCCGATGTTCATACATTTTAGGTGTGATTGTCATTTTCAAGGATAATTTGCAATCTATTTTAATTAAATGATAACGTCAATCAATCACATTAGGGATGCGCCAAGCATTCTACTTCTACGGGATGTCGTGAAGAGAAGTCGAATGGGTTTTTGGCCTATGCTATGACTTGTGATGGCCAAGAGTTGTAGGGGAATAAAAAGTCGGCGATTTGTCGTTGCTGGATAAGTTTTTGCCGATTCACCAATCCCGGTAGGATAGAGGCTTGGCTGACCTGAGCAGGAAATCCCAACCCAGAACCGAGGACCTGAAAACGAATGCAGGCGACAGCTGTCTCTTCGACAGCGATTCTGTGCGCGACCTGATTTGGCTTCTAAAATGGGAGGTGCGATTTATCCCTTAAAACAAAAATGTCGGTTACGTGTGCAACGGTTTCTGTGAAAGTCACACCGATGTTGGTGTTTTAAATGGACACGTGTTTAGTGGAAGTCACGGCGAAGCTGTCCTACTGCGACTACGAGTTCACCGTGGATATGGAGCGGATGAAGAATATCACCTACAACACCTCAGTAAATCAGCCGGCACCGCCTGTTCGGATGCTCGTCCTTAACATGCTCACCACATTGAATGAGAAGAAGGAGAATGAGGTATCTTCTGTGCGAACCCTATATGGACCGTGGTAATTTCTCGGTATTCCAGATCTGCATGATCTCAACTCTCTACAATCCTAACTGCAATTTGGTTAACCCGAGCACGAGTCAAAAGGATCTACAGCGATTGTGTTGTAAGTATTTGAATGTTTGCTCAGTTTTACTACAGGACGAAATTTCAGTCGATTTCGTTAACTCTGTTTATTTCCAGTATTCACGAAGCCAAACGGTTGCGTTTTACCGTTCGATATAAAGGATCAACTGGCTAGACGTGGCTTATCCGAATTCGTACAGACGGCTGGTAACGAGAAAGCTCTTCTTTCATTATTCCTCGCTAAGCTTCAGAAATACGAACCTGACGTGATAGTGGTGAGGCTTTTGTATTATATTAAGGCTGGTACCTCAGTAATTTGTCGAGGTTGAAGTGCTTGCGAACGTTCAGCAGCGAAATATGCTTTAGGGACATGATCTATCGGCTTCGGTATCCGTGTTGGTATCGCGCATGGACAAGCTAAAGGTGGCTAATTGGTCACGAACTAGCCGTCTGAAGCGCACTGTCAATGTGGGGAAGGTGGCTCACAATAAAGCTGGTCACTGGGAGCTAACGGCCGGTAGACTACTTGTGGATTCGAGGTGAGCGTAGATGCTGCTTGATGAGAGGTTTGGATCCTCAAGATGGTCTGCTTCAGGTTGTCTGCTATGGAACTGGTCCGCTGTCGAAGCTATGACCTCACTGAGCTTGTTTCGCAATTGCTGGGTGCGCAAAGGGAGAGCATCTATGCGAACGAAGTCGGCGCAAAGTTCAGGTTAGTTGCCGTCTACACCAGGTGGTTTGGATGTGTATTATATCCTTCTTCTTGCAGCAATTCGCAACAACTTCTGAACCTGATTCAGTGGAGCTGGATGGATCCGTGGCTATCATTGCGTGTGATTGCACACCTTAACGCCCTACCGCTGGCCATACAGATAACTAACATTGTCGGCGGCGTCGCAGTAAGTTGGCTTTGAGATATCGTAGATCTTTCACTCATTCAAAGTCATCTGCAGTCACGAACGCTAATGGGTGGTCGTGCTGAAAGGAATGAGTTTCTGCTGTTACATGCCTTCAACAAGGCGAACATCCTTGCGCCCAATAAGTATACGCCGAGCTTCAAGAAGGGTACGTGTTGTGTGGGAATAGCACCCTAATATATTTTCTAAGTGTTCAACTTTTTTACAGCGCCCGTAAAGCAAGAGAAGGACATCGATGATGGAGAGAACGCGGACGACGGAGAAAAGGAGACAAAGTCGAAGAGCAAAGCACAGTATTCTGGTGGATTGGTCCTTGAGCCTAAGAAAGGTGGGCTATCTTTGATATGCACAGCCATAGCAGCGAAAAGGATAGTAAACTCCGGGAATCCTTGAATGACAGTTCATTTTGTTGAACTATTCTGTTGCAAGGTGCTCAGTGGCGCAGTCAGAAACGCCAGCTGTCGTTTGCACCCATTGTCAAGATTCTTGGTTCTGGCTGCGCCCAACTCAACCAAGGTTTTTCTTATGGGGTCGGTAAATCGGTTAATTGACTTGTCTGGGAAGAATAATAAGGGCACTGACTTGTCGATGCCCGGCCACCAAGTCATTGTATAAGCCAGACACGAATTCAAGTTGGCCCATGATATCTTGTGAAGGGATAGTTCGTGGTCCACCCCACAATAGAAGTAGCGCCAACCTTTATCCTTATCATTTTCAGCCGCCTTTCTTCACTTGGTTAGAGTACTGATGCTTTGTGGCGATTTGTTTTGTTCATCAGGTCAAGTAATCAAGGAATGCAACTCCTAACAGGACTGCGAGAACGCAAGCGATTCACTGTGCGTGTTAACCCAGTGCTTGGTTTTACCCTTACCCTTTAGCATAGCTTATTTTAATACTCTTCGTCAAGCTACCACTTTCTTCACTGATAAATGTGGCAGGGGCGACGTTATGCAATCCGTGTTTGGGATAAACCACCTACTTTTTCTGGATAACGTGGTGATTTGTGCGCGTAGTTAGTCTATACAGAGGGAGGCTGTGATTAGCCGATGAATAGATCTTTTATCTTCTCTGGGCAAGCGTGGCGGCAATTATTCGATACCAAAGGGATAGGAGCTTGCATTTTTCTGCGGAACTAGAATAAAGAACCTTAAGGGCCCGCAACACAGGGCATCTCGGGGATCGCGCTGCTACAGTATGTTGAAGATATGATTCTCCGACGTTGCAGTTCGCATGCCTTCCGGTCGCTAAACACTTAGCGTTTATAGAACGGTAAAAAAAGAAAAAGATATGCGCTCATTCTAAACTGCGCGCTCGAGCATTGTGCTCAGCAAGCAAATGGGTATTAGGACTGCTGCTTAATCGGTCAAAATTGCGTTATGCTCAACTGTACATAGAACTCGATTCTACGGTCTCGAACAGCCTACATCAGACGTCTGTTGTTTGAATAAATATGGATTGTATCATAGTCGGAAGAGGGCACCGCTAAGACGACAGTTAAGTCCAGCATCCCACGACACGACTCCACAATCCCTGGCTCCGCATAACTATCACCGTATCAGTTGACTGTATTTAAAGCTCTGGGACAAATTCAAGGGAAGGAAAGGAGGAACACCGCATGCCCCCGTCCGACTAGGGTAGATCCCAAATCTGTCCGTGTTAGGTTAATCTGCTTCACTAGCTGTTGTTCTCCAATTTCATGTCCAGTGGTTTAGGCCTATATGATACCCTGATACTGCTGCTCGACTTCAACTCGCTGTATCCAAGCATCATCCAGGAATATAATATTTGCTTCACAACGGTAGCTCACACCAAGGTGGGTCTGCGAGAATTCTTTACAGAGCAGTATTTCCGTGCTTGCCTAAGAGATGCAAGGTGAAGTTTCCATTCTCAGATAGTGACTGGTAAAATAGTAATTGAACCTTTGAAAATGAAAATGGAAGAGAATCTCGGTCTGCTGAACTGGAGAATTTCATCTGACTGTACAGATTGGGAATATAGGAGGTGCTCAGATTGGGAATATAGGAGGTGCTTGAGGATCGTACTGTAGACCTCTTTTAGGACAGCGATGAGATGCCAGAGGTTCCTTCATCAAGCTTGGCCGAAGGTGTTTTGCCTTGCGAAATTCGAGGCCTTGTTGAAAGAAGAAGGCAAGTCAAGAAGCTCATGAAAGAGGCTCCAGAGGCCAAGAAGAAGCAGGTGGGTACAGGAAACTCGAAAACAAATGAACAGAATAAAAAAATGTCCCGTCTACGGCACTGAACTCGTATACTTTCAGTACGATATTCGACAAATGGCTTTGAAGTTAACGGCTAACAGTATGTATGGGTGTCTCGGATTCCAGCAATCGCGCTTTTATGCGAAACCGCTGGCGGCACTGATTACATCAAAAGGACGAGAGGTCAGCGACCATAGATATGTTCGCGGTTAAAAAGATTCACAATAGTACTTGCTTTTCAGATTCTGATGCACACGAAGGACCTTGTGGAGAAGCTCGGCTACTCAGTTGTTTACGGTGACACCGATTCGATCATGATTAACACCAACAGCACTGATTTGAAACAGGCTAAGAAGCTAGGATTCGAGGTCAGTGCAAGCGGAAGTGCTAGCGATTTAAAGTAAATGATGTTTTTCTACACAAGAGAACTCAATCCATTGCCGCTTTTTCTATCAACTGCGACTTGGAAGGTAAAATAGACGGGTTATTTGTATTGCTTTATTTGCCATTGCACTAAGGCCTTAAGTTGGGAGGTGAAAAGGTAACGGTTGGCGTTATGGAGCCGATTTGAATGTGTATTTGGTCCATAACATGTTTTGGGATTGGTAGCTAGCCGGTGCGTTCCCAGACTGTACTGTCGGCGTTCAGTTGGTCCGTTAGGCTGTTGGGCATAAAGACCTACTATCTCCAGAAGCGATCTGGTACTGGGCTTGATTGAAACTAAAAAAAAAACATCTAATTGAGAGGCCTTCCAAGATCATTAAATGATAGCGATGTTCTGGCACAATACTTGAGCATCTACTCGTCACTCAATGACAAGAAATCCAAGGATGACAAAACAAATGATCCAAAAATTCGACTGACCGTGTTTTACGATACCAGGAATATATACGAGGTTAATAGCGGGTAAAGAACGGAGCTATTCAATCCACTCTGGGAGACGGGACGCATTCTACTTCTATAGTTATCGTGAAGGCAAGTTGAACGCGTATTTGGCCTTCACAATGGCTTGCAGTGGCGGGAAAATGGAACATTCAGCATTTTAACTTCCTGGTTCCAAGGAGGAATAAAACAAGAGTGATTTTCACCAGATTGGATTTTTGGATAGTTCAGATAACGAATTTTGATCAGAAATCTGATGTACCACCCGATTCGGACATCCGATCTAAGATCCGAAGGCAAATCAGTTATTTGGATCATCCGAAAATCCTCGTTAAAGCTATTTGTATTTGAATCATCCTAAGGTCCGGGGTTTTTCAAAAATTTCATTATTCGCATATTCCGTTTAATCGAGTTTGAAAAAATTGACGGTTTCGAATTGTCCGCATCCGGTATCAGATCCTAGGCATTGGATAGCGGCCCAGGAGGGGTGGGAGAGTTGATTGGCCAGGGCGGAAAATCCACCCAAGAACTTAAATTCGAGATGGTGCGACAGCTGGGGCTTCACCTGACTGCTGTGATGGTCTCACACCCAACCATGAACCCATTATGATTCCCTAATTACTTCGCGCTGTTAACAAGCTGCAGATAATAGCAACTAGGGTGACGTCTCTTTCTACGTGTCGCAACCTACATGAGAATTTAGATCAAACGACAAGTAAACCAGTGCCACCGTCTGCTCGAGCTAGAACTGGACGGTGTATTCAAGCGGATGTTGCTTCTGAAGAAGAAGAAGTACGCCGCCCTGACCGTGAATCCAGATAATGAACTTGACACGAAGAAGGAGCTGAAGGGCCTGGATATTGTGCGAAGAGACTGGTCGCAGCTGGCAAAGGAGGCCGGAAAGTGAGTACTAAGTAGTTGTTGGAATAGCTTTCTATATTAATTGAGTATTTTAGCACCGTGGTAGATCTGATTTTGGATCCACAACTTTCACGAGATGATTTGGTTGCCGAAATTCATGAGTCACTACAACGGCTACGTGTTAGGTTAGATAATGGTGATGTGGACAAGACGCTGTTTGAGATTAGCAAGGTACTGCTTGGTTGAGTCTTCTGTTCGTCTGCTTTGAAAGAGATTCATTGTTTCAGCAACTCACCCGCAACCCCAAGGACTATCACGACTTGAAGTCACAACCTCACGCTTTAGTGGCAATGAGGCTGAATGAGACAGGAAAATTCTCCCTACATCAAGGAGACATTGTGGAGTATATCATATGCGAGGTGAGTGAAATATCGTTGTTGTTCTTCTCGATAATCCCTTTTTCTAAAAACAATATCAGACGGTTTGGGCTATTGTCTGCAGTATGGTGTGAACCCTAGCTGTGATAGTTATTGGATTCTGGGCGTATGTAATCGAGTCTGAACGTTATCCTTAATATCACCAATGCACAGCACCTGTATCACCTGTCGTCCCGTTGATCATCGAGATGCTCGAGCGAGCGCCAGCAGCGCCTCCATGTCGCGTGTCAGAGTGCTCCACTGGATCCTCTCGCTCGAAGGAGTTCACTTGACGAGGCCCTTGTGTTCTCTTGATATCTATTGAATTCAGTCGGTGATCGGCGCAGTTGCATTGGACTGTTACTGGGTTATGGACATCATAGGGAGCAGATTTGTAGATTTTTGTGATTAACGGTACTGAACTTGCACGCACTTCGGTGTTTAAATACCTGGGATCAGCAATAGCGTCTGACGGCGGCCTGATGTTTGAAGTGAACTCACGCGTGAGTGCAGCTTGGTCCAAGTGGCGTTCGCTGACTGGCGTGCTCTGCGATAGGAAGATACCAGAGCACCTGAAGTCGAAGATTTACAGAGCCGTCGTGCGCCCGGTAGCGATGTACGGCGCTGAGTGTTGGCCTGCGACTAAGGAAGTTGAAACGCGCCTCAGCGTCATGGAAACGAAGATGCTGCGCTGGACGGCTGGAGTCACCCGCATGGACCGCATTCGAAATGATGCTATTCGGCAGAAGTTCGGTGTCGCGCCGATAGCGGACAAGATGCGCGAAGCTCGCTTGCGATGGTACGGCCACGTTCTGCGTGGGAAAGGAAGATAGCGTCCGCAAGATAGGCCTTGAGTTGGAAGTATCTGGAAAGCGGCCTAGAGGACGCCCGAAGCAGCGTTGGTCCGATACGTTACACATAGACTTGAAAGTAGCTGGTGTCCACCCTGATCAAGCGCAGGATCGGGAAAGGTGGCGTCGTAACACCAGAAGAGCGGACCCCGCGACGATGCGGGACAAACGCTGAAGAAGAAGAAGAAGAAGATTTGTAGATTTTTGTGGAATGTGCGAGAGAGCAGATGTGTTGCTCATTAGACGGTCTATCGCGTTTTAGGTGTCCTGCATTACGACAGCTACGACGTCATGAGGTTTCCTGTGACAGATATAGAAAAAGTGGACCTTCCGAGGCTAAAATGAGAGTTTAGTTGGTTACGGTTAAAAAGCAGAAGGACATGCTTACGGTATTGTTTTCATCGATGAGAGGGCCTTTTTGAATCACAGTGTTTAATTTTATAAAGCAGTTTCTAAAGAGATGTTACGTCCAATTCTATATTAAGCCTCGAACTGCTTTTAATGAGATTTTAAGTTTTTATTACGTGTTTTTTGGGGATCGAAACTTTAGCGGGCAGTTGGAACCCGCACCTCCCGCCTACCGAATAGGGTGCTCTAGATCATTACACTACTGGCGCTGCTTGGTGGTTTGGGTTTTGCTGCCTTTTCTCCAATTATTTCGTCATTCTAGGATGGTACTACAAACTCCGCCATGCAACGTGCTTACCACCGAACGGAATTGGCTGCGAATCCTGACTTGAAAATAGGTTCGTTTTCCGAGGCGTTACAGAGCACTCATGGCTCTTAGCAAAAAAAAAAAAAGAAGAAGGAGAAGAAAAGAAACCGCGAATAGGATCTCATTTCTCGAATGCACTGCTATTACTTCTACCTCGTTTTGAGTGTTATTGTTGTACTTGTTCATTTACATAGGCTATGGTTACAGATTTGCACTACTACCTGGCTCAGCAAGTCCATCCAGTTGTTTCTCGGTTGTGTGCTCCTATTGAGGAGACGGATGCCGTACGAATTGCGGAGGCATTAGGTTTGGGTTGCTCCGGAATTCATTTAAAGAAGCTTCTTCCCATTATTAGTTTCGTAGTGGTAGCGCTTATGTTAAGGAATGGATCCGGCGTCCTATCGCCGCTCCGCGGCTGCTCATGCCTCGGACACGACGGCTGCCGAAGATGAGTGGGCATGGCAAGGTCCGCTTACGTATGATCACTGCGAGTCGTTGTCGTTTACGTGTCCTGGTTCGGGATGCGGTAATGTCCTTCAGATCAGGAAAGCCGTTGAGAGAGAGGTAAGCACTGAGCGCAGTTTGAGCACGATTTTCGAGTTGTTTTGGGATTTTGTAACCTCAAACTAAATGCTTTCTAGGAGTCAACGTTTCGTTTATCGCTGGAAACGTGTGACAAATGCGGCGTCGAATTGTCGCACTATTCAGCTTACGTTTGCAATAAAGTACACAGGACTTTGAAGGAGTTTGTCGCCAAGCACCTACTGGCAGCATTCAAGTACGTTTCCCCTTCATAGACTTCTACTGATAAAAGAACTCCCCACAAACGGCAGTCATTATAGATGCGACGATACTGTGTGTGAATTCAGTACGAAGACACATCTCCTCAAATGGTGCCGTGAAGGACTCGAGTGTCCCAAATGTTCTGGCGGAGTTCTACGGAAAGAGGTTGGCAAATCGTTAATTTGGCTGACGCAGATGGGTTTGCAATCTTGAGGTTGGTATACTAGCAGGAGGATCATAAACAGCTCAAGGATCAAGTCATTTTCTTAAGGTTGGGCTGTTACTGAGGTCGTAAGCTGTTACAACTATGTTTAGTTGTGACTACGACTTTAGCGCCATCCGGGACCTGAACTCGCGCCCCCTCCTAGACAAGCACGATGCTTCCAGACATTACACCACTAGCGCTTTTTGATCGAATGCAACATTCACATCTAGTATGATCAATCACGGTATACGGATGGTGTTGATTGGTCGTACGAGGAGTGAGTGTTGCGTTCGATCAAACAGCGCCTGTGGTGTAATGGGGTAAAGCAACCTGGTTAGCAGGGGTGTGGGTTCAACTCCAACCTGACGCTAGAGTGTTGAGGCAGCGCGTCAGAATGTACACCCGCCTCATGCTGGGGGCGTAGTCTCAGTAGGTGCATCCGCTGCTCTGCGGACCTGGAAATTTGTTTTGCGTCGCAAAGGTTTCGCAAGGCAGCCGTTAGACTCTCGGTGAAGCCTATGGGGTTGGGGTGAGTGAGCAAGGGGATGAGAGGAAGATCGCACGCTCCCCGGCGAGGGGCGTGACCATTTTTCGTACATTCTGACCGTCTCCCGAGTTTTGATCGCATTAGAACATCGCTGAAACCCCAACAATCGGTAAAATGAATGTCGACCTTGTCTGCTCCCTTCTGTTATCAAGCCACCGTAGGCCATAAATACTCAACTGACTCTGTAAGGCATCGGGAAAGTAGAATGCGTAGTAGTTAGCTGAACCTACCCTATTATCCACTGATCGTACTATCAGTTGATTTGTTTCAGTACTCAGCCAAAGACTTGTTTGATCAGCAGATGTTCTGGAAGCAGATCGCTGATGTGCAGGCTGCACTGGAGGAATTGAAACCTGAGCAGAGGAGTGAGTCTTGCGGTGTTTTTGTAAAATTGATTGTTTCTCATTTTGTCGCACCTGTAATTCACATGGCTACATATGTGATGGGATGGAGGACCTTTGAGATGCTATGGTTAATAGCTGTTCACTTTCACTTTATTTCATAAGATTACTTCTATAATTCGCTCGACTATATGTATGGATCGAGCACGGAGCTTCAGAGGAGCTGTGGTTAATGACTGTTCACCTTCGATTTATTATGTAGACTGCATATGGGGATAAAGCCGTTACGGAAATTTCGTGAGCTCGTAAATTAGGATTTCGGCTCGAGAAAGCGTTAAGAAGTGACATCACCTAACTTGAATCTGCAAAAGATCTTTGAACTCTAGAAATGCAACTGTGATGTGTGGTATACTGCAGTGATTGTGGCGTTCTGTACAAGGCGTAAGTTGGATTTGTAGAAAAGGATAAAGGTTAAAGACGTCGTTACTCAACCCCTTTTGGGATGCGCCTCGCATTCTACTTGTACGGGATGTCGCGGAGACGAATGAATGCGTATTTGGCCATGACTTGAAGTACCCAACCGATGAACAAGTCAGCGCTTTATCCTTTCCAAACAAGTCTGGTACCGATTCAGCGACCCTGGACGGAGCTTGGGTTGCATGGGCGTGAAATTCGAACCAAAAATATGGCAGGCATCGGGTGCACGCAACAGTCGGCACCTAACACTACGCTACATGCGCCCAGGATTTGTAGTCGTACCAGTAATCCGTTCCCTAGAGTTATTTCTGTGTGATCGTTCTCAATAAGTGATACTGCCTAATTTTGACAACTATTTATGGCCATAATACGTTTGTACCACAATCGGAGGAGGCGTCGGCTGTTGCGTTCATCCGAATCGAGCTTCTCGGGTCGGCCCCCTCCAAGCTAACCAAGTCTCCGTCCCTCCCGAGTCCGTGAATTGGTAACAGACTTGTGTTGAAAAGATAAAACACTACATTTCCTACCTGGGATCTTCAACGAATTACATAACTTTAACAGAGAATTCACAGCGCTCAGATAACGCGGCTTATCGCTCTCCATATCGTTTGATAAACCGCGTTATCATGGATTTCGGCTGTAACTTTCTCCGTTGAGTTGCTGTGAGTCGTTGATGAATCCGGCCCCTGGCTACCGCAAGTCATTGTATGGTCAAATACCTATTCAAATCGCCTCCACGGCATTTCCTAGAAGTGGAATGCTTGGCACATACCAAAATGGAGTGAGCAACGCTCTCCTTTATCTTGTGTCCTTTAAACTCCACCATTTAAGTTCTTATTATTGAGGGTAGCCACTGGCCGCAAAATTATGCTGCTTCGAGCAGTCCTCGCGTATTTGAAAGCACTAGTTCTGCAACAAAGTTTGCAGGATGAATACACATCCAATTCGGTTTCGCGACATCTGTAGAAGTAGGATTCGTTGAGCATCTCAAAAGGGATCGATTAGCGACGTCTTTTATCCTTATGCGTAGCCACCATATATTACCTTTGCCATTCTTGAAGTCAAGATTTCCATTCTTTCGAGAAACAGTATTTTTGAGCACTGTTGCTTTGATTGTTGCTATATACCAGGCTGTCCAATAATTCTTGTCCCAAAATTTCAACATTTTTAAATTTTTCAACTTTATTGAAAAACAAGTCTAATCAACAATATAATCACCACAGTTATCCACAACAGTGGCCCATCGATTGGGCAGGTCGCCGATGCCCTTCGCCCAGAACTCCGGGGGCTGCGACTCGAAGAATCCGCGATGTCGGATTTGAGGTTGTCGTAGTTGGTGAATTTTCTTCCGGCCAAATGGTGCTTCAGCGGGCGGAACAAGTGGTAGTCGGAGGGGGCGAGGTCCGGGGAATACGGCGGATGGGCAACAGGCTCCCAGCGGAGCGTCGCCAACTTCTGCTGGGTCTCCTTCGCCACGTGGGGGCGCGCGTTGTCGTGCAGCCGGTGGACCGAGGCCCGTCGATGACTCTTTTCTCGGATGGCGGCGGCTAGTTTCTTGAGCTGATCGGTGTAGATGGAGGCGGTGACCGTCCTGCCTTGCGGGAGCAGCTCGAAGTACAGGCTCTTGGCGTCCCGCCACCAGCAGAGCATGGTCTTCAGCGGGTGTTCCCTGTCCTCGAGGCTCGTGTCGCCGCTCTCGAGACGATTGAACCAGCACCTGACTGTGCGTTGGGACACTGCATCCTCCTTGCACGCTCTGCAGATGTTGGCGACCGCGGTGCCCGTGTCGTTGCCCAGCAGCCACTCGTAGTACACGAACATACGCATTCGACCTTGGTCCATTTTAGCTTGAGACTACGCCTTATATACCCCTAGCGTGGAACTCTGGAGAACCTTCTAGAAGGTTTTTACACTTGCCTGATATTATAACACTTCTAAGGAAAATTATAGAGTTTTGAAAATTTTCGTACAGGAATTGTTGGACAGCCTGGTTTTTTATGTGGAAGCGTGCGTTGACGTTGAATACGATTTTCCAACATTTTTAGTTGTTTAGTCGTAGGACCCTTGAGGATGGATTGGGGCTTGTACTCTCGGAAAAGTGATGTTGCTGTAATTTAAAGGATATGGCCTATTCTTACTGTTCTATTTCTAGCTGCTTCGTCATTCTGAGGTCTTTGTGCTTTTCAGGAGTGCTTCAATCAAAGCCGAACTTCCCTTCTGTGATGTCTCTGTACAATCAGCTGTCGACAACTGTCAACCGATACCTGGATATGAATGCGTACAGCAAAGTTGATCTCGCGTTCATTTTTGCTCCGATGATGAAAATAGAGTAACCTTAATCAGAATCCTTTTCTCTTTACTTTTGTTGAGCATTGCCATTTTGTATTTTTTTAAAATACTGACCTGTGCTTTGTACTGACCGGCTTCAGCGCTGTGTGTCACAATCAGATCAAGTGCGCATTGCTGTCTTCTTTGCTACTGATTTTGCCTTCAACACTTTGCTAATGCATTTCATTGTAATAATTGTCGTGACTAACGTAAATGTAGAATAGTGTGCTAATTCTGAAAGCAACAACAACTACCGGATTTTCAAGCCTCTGTTCCTCCAGGAGAAAGCGTAAACCAACGGGTTTTGTATCAAATTACAGATGCTGTCGTTCGTAACCCTGTAAATAGTATGACTTAGCTACACGTCCGTTGTAATTTAGAGCTCATTTAAGGTGTCTTCATTTGTTCACAACTGTCTATAAAGATCTATCTTATTTCTTCTATTACATCTTGGCTTGCCTATCGTTATCGTGCACGAGTACTGCGTTCAGCCTGGGTCGATTTCTTCGTATGAGTCATTCTCCTCCAGCTCCGTGCGGCCGGTTGCCAAGGGTGCATAGAGCATTGGGCGTGCAGTGATCTCTTCACACGTTGCAACGTCCTGTTGAATACCATTTGTGATACATCGTTTTTTGGTTTTCCAGCATATGCCGTTTGCACATCAAATTGGACATTTTTCACGTCAAGTTGAACACTTTTAAATCTTTTTGAAAAGGCGCCTTTGAAATCAAAACGAGCTCCTTTCAAATTCAACTAGAGACTCCAAAAAAGGTGGAATAATTTTTTGTTCGGGGGAAACCTGGCGTGACTTCGTTTGAAGTTTTAATTCTCCTACCCAGTAAGTGAACACGTGCGATATTCGTAAATTTCTGTTTTTCGAGGAAAATAATGGTTTAAAGCTTGTTCTAAAAAGCACGAAAACGGCTATTTTACAGTGGCAGAAGAAGAGGATGCGCCATCTCGTCGACCAGGATGTTCTGGTTTTAATTCTATGCATGGAGTTTCGTACCTGTAAAAGATGCGACAAAAACAGTTGTAAAGAACACACATATCCTGACTCCGATGCTTCATGTGAGCAGCAATTACAGGGTGCACCAAAATAAGAATTTTTCAAGATTTTTTTCATCATAAAGCAACCAACAATTCGAGAAAACAACTAAATCAAAATAATACAAACATTGAGGTAGGTCGTGTTCAAATGGTTTCGTAGTGGTCTCCCTTGGAGTGGATGCACAGGGCCAGACGCTCCTCGAGGTTTGGGGGCGATGGGCCGTAGGTCATCAGGAAACAATCGTTCCCACTCCTGGCGCGAGGATTCCTTCAGGGACTCGAGACTGCGGTGGCGCTTGACGCAGACCCTAGTCTTGAAAATGCCCACACACAATAAATAGTCCATCGGATTGAAATTCGGAGAATACGGCGGCCGTTCCGAAGGCGTGATGGAATCGGGAAATCTTTTCGCCATATGTTCGGGTGCAGAGTCCTGTTGGAACGTCCAATGGGCATCACCGAGTGCTACTCAAGTGCTACTGGACCCGAGGAAGAACTACGGACTCAAGAATGTCTCGCTGGTACATATCTTCGTCGATTTTCACTCCTTTATCCACGAAAACCGGATGGGTCCTGCCAGTGGTATGATTCCGCCCCAAACCATGACTGATTGTGGGTTTTGGCGGTGTTCGACGATAGCAGAGCTGCCTGGAGCCTCTGTAGACCTGATCTTATCATTTTGGCGATTGTGCTCCTGCTCCACGGTGAACAGCTTCGCATCTGTGAACAGAATCTGTTCCCAGCCACGACCTGCGGCCTATCGCCCCCAAACTTCGCGAAACGTTTGGCACTTTGCATCCGCTCCAAGGGAGGCCACTTCGAAGCCACGTCAAGATGGTGTACATTGATGTTTGTGTTGTTGTAATTTAGTCGTCGTTTTTTCGAATTGTTGGTTGTTTTATAATTATGACGAGAAAATCTTGTCCACGTTATTTTGGTGCACCCTGTACACTATCAACCAATTAAAAATCGAGGCGAGCTTTTGGGTGCATGGACCGATCTCGTCAAATGTCCAATTTGACGTGAAAATGGTATATACTTTCTAGTCGTGAAGAATGTAGAGTTCTTCTGCGTTTCGAGCACTTCCGCTCTGTACATTATTGGTCATGATGGTATTGAAGGGTGAAAAGGTGGGGTGACTGCTGTAAAGGGTGTTTGAAAAAGTGTATACACTGTTTGAAAGGTAACAATTTTGCCCACAGTAAGGATACTGAAGAAGTTAGGGGCTCAGATTTAGGCCTAGGAAAATAGAAGTTTTCTGATATATGGGCGGCATGGATTGCGCCATGCACTCGTTTAGAACCTTGTTTTTACACTCGATTGATTGTTTTTCGCTTGACTCCTTGTTATAATTTCTCCATAAAGTGGATGTATCGAATGATTTGCGCTTCCTTAAGGTTAAAGCTTAAAAACACACTACGATTTCGGAAAAATGCAGCGTTTACCAAAAAAATGCAGGTACTATTTGAAAGGTTCTAACATTGCTATTAGGCAAGCTTTTGAAGATGCTTGATACTCATATGAAAGCACAGGGTAACGAGATTTTTGTGGCGTGCAAATAGTCAAGATTGCGCCATGCCCTCGGCTGAAACTTGCATCAGACTCGATTGATTTTGCATGGTTGAACGCCAGATTATTTTTGGTCGATGTCGCGAATGTGGGCAGCATTTGGAGGTGAGAGTGCGTTAGCCAATCATAGCCAACCAGGACAGTGATAGGACATTCATCAACCATTCCGGGTACCGAGCGTACACATTCTATCTTACCTGTACTCGATGTGGCGTGATGGCTTGCTCGTTCTCACCTCCGAATGCTGCTCACATTCGCGACTAGAGCCTGTTTTTCCCGTTTGCATTGAAGGGCAGCTAGCTTGGCTTGAAGGTGGAATAAAAAATAGTTATATGTTGACCCGCAAAGCTAAAGTCATTTGGAGCCACTGTATGTGAATAAATTATTGACCGCCTGAAAATGAGAACTTTCCTTTAAGGTAGCAACAAGCTAAGTGGTTGTAGAGCCCGAGTCTTTGCCTCGAAAACCACTACGATGTAAGCTTCCCGAATTAAGAACCTGGAACCGGGTGCTCGCAAAGGTTGGTGCTTCCGTCGACTGCGCTACCACGCGCCAGCTTAGATTAGAACAGTATTTTATACGACTTGTACGTCAAATTGAACACTTTTCAAACCAAATTTGGCACTCTTCTGAGCAAGCTTGACGGTTTTGAAATCAAAATGGACTTTTTCCGAACTAAAACGAGCTTCTCCCACAGTGCTATAGAAGCTCTCCCAAGGTTATAGTTTTTTTTTGTCTAAAAATTATTATAACTTTTTTTTTGAAATTTTTAAAAATCTAGTGGTCCCAATAAATGTATGCACCATTTAAAATTTTGTCAATTTTTTTATCTTTAAGAAAAAACAGTAGTTACAGCTTATTCTAAAGTAGAAAAATTTAGTATTTTCAGCGTACTTCTTCTTCTTCTTCAGCGTTTGTCCCGCATCATGACGGGGTCCGCTTTTCTGATGCCATGTCGCCATCTTTCCCGATCCCGTGCTAGATCAGGGTGGACACCAGCTACTTTAAAGTCCTTGTGTAACGTATCAGCCCAGCGCTGCTTCGGGCGTCCTCTAGGCCGTTTTCCAGACACTACGAAGTTAAGGCCTATCTTACGGACGCTGTCTTCCTTTCCACGCAGAACGTGGCCGTACCATCGTAAGCGAGCTTCACGCATCTTGTCCGCTATCGGCGCGACACCGAACTTCTGCCGAATAGCCTCGTTTCGGATGCGGTCCAGGCGCGTGACTCCAGCCATCCAGCGCAGCATCTTCGTTTCCATTACGCTGAGGCGACTTTCCGTTTCCTTTGTCGCAGGCCAACACTCAGCTCCGTACATCGCTACCGGCCGGACGACGGTTTTGTGGATCTTCGACTTTAAGCGTTCTGGCATCTTCTTGTCGCAGAGTACTCCAGTCAACGAGCGCCACTTCGACCAAGCTGCACTCACGCGTGAGTTCACTTCAACCATCAGACTGCCATCAGAGGCTATTGCTGATCCCAGGTATTTATACACCGAAGTGCGTGCAAGCTCAGTACCGTTAATCTTAATGGAGCCGGACTCATTTACGTCAGTCGTGAAATACTCGGTCTTCTTGACGTTCAATTTGAGTCCGAACATGGCCAGGCGGTCGCACCAAGCTTGCACCTCTCGCTCGAGCTCACCTTTGTCTTCGCAGGCGAGCATCACGTCATCAGCATATAGCAACGTCCAAGGGACGGGCTTCTGAAGATCTCGCGTAATGGCATCCATTACGACAACAAAGAGGAGTGGGGAAAGCGCAGATCCTTGGTGCACCCCAACAGAGATGGGAAACTCCGTCGAGATTCCTGCTGCCGCTTGCACACGACTCTTTGGACAAGAGTATAGCATTCGCACCCACTCTACAAGTTCTTCGGGAACACCGTGCTGCCGTAGGGCGTACCATATAACCTCACGCGGTACGCGATCGAAGGCCTTCTCCAAGTCGAGAAAGGCAAGATGCACCGGCCTCTGTTTCACGCGATGCTTCTCTACCAGAAGACGGGCGGCATGTATGGCATCGATAGTGCCACAACCAGCCACGAAGCCGCACTGATTGCTGGAAAGCTTGACGATATCGCGAATTCGGCTATCGAGGATTCGCTCGAAGATCTTCATGCTGTGCGAAAGCAAACGAATCGGACGGTAATTTGAGCAGTCTGCAGGGCTGCCCTTCTTCTTCCAAATCGGGATCGTCGTACTTTCCTGCCAAACATCAGGCACCTTCTTCTCCGCTACAACCTGGTTGAAAAACTTGGCCAACCACTCAGCAGAGTACCAGAACTTCGACTTCCATAAGTCAGCTGGCAAGTCATCTGGACCAGTCGCCTTGCCCGGTCTCATCATCCTCAGAGCCGCGTCAGTTTCCTCCACAGTGATTTTGTGGACGGGACCGTGGATAGGAGCCACAGAAGGGACGGCCGGATGAGGGAACTCTTCAGTCGAAATTCCCTCGAAATAATCGCACCATCGCTTCAAGGCCTTTTTGCGCTCTCTCAGAAGATGGCCGTTCTCATCATTGATGCCAAAGAACTTCTCTATATCCTCGGATTGGCGATGACGGTTTTTCGCAAGTCGGTACAGATATCGCTCGCCATCGCGCGACTCAAGCTTTTCGTAGACATCATTGTAATGAGTGGCTTTTGCTATGGCCACAGCCTTCTTGGCAGCTTTTTTCGCTTCGTGGTACTTTTGCCAATTATTGGCGGTCTTGTCGCCGAGAAACACATGATAAAGCGCTTTCTTCTCTCGAACCTTTTCTTTCACATCGTTCGTCCACAGCCATGCCTGCATGTCGACCTTTCGTCGTCCAGGCTTCGTAGTGCCAAGTTCTGACCTCGCAGCTTGAAGTATCGCGTCGGTCGCTTTCTTCCAAGTTTCGTCGACAGTCGTGACTGTCGGTAACCGTACGCGAGAAATCACAGCTGCTTCTTTCTCTTTCATTCGCCACCACTTGATTCTCGCAGCACCGCATCGCTCAACCTGTTGCAGCCTCGGAGGAGCGATCTTCAAAGTACAGATCAGCGGACGATGCTGTGGGGCGACCGTTTCATACGGCACGATCTTCGCGTCTGTGACGAGATTTCGGTCACGATCTCTCACAAGGACGAAGTCTATCTGCGTCTTGGTGTTCCCACTATAGAACGAGATAAGGTGGGAGTTGCGTTTGCGAAACACGGTGTTCATTATGGTGAGGTTATGCGAATCCGCATATTCAAGGATACGCTCACCATCTGTGTTACGCAACCCATAGCCGAATCCACCATGACAGCTGTACCCGTCTTTCGTAGCGCCTACGTGCCCATTGAGGTCACCAGCGACGATGATGACGTCCTTCGACTGTACCTCTGCTGTCTTCTCATCAAGCAGGCTCCAAAACTCATCCTTGGCTTGATCGGAACAGCCAGTCTGCGGAGCATACGCAGAGAAGAAGTGGAAGAGTCGCTCCTTAGCGGCGACAACGATCTTCATCAATCGATCGTCAAAGCGCTCGACGCTTACAATCGAGTCTCGGAAACGCTCGGAGACGATTATACCAACACCACTGGTGGTCCTGGGACTTCCACATAGAACGGCCTTGAAGCCACGTCCTATATCTCTTGCCTTGCGGCAGGACCACCTCGTCTCCTGCACCGCACAGAAATCAACTCTTCTACGCTCCAGTGCTTCTACCAACTCGCACGAGCGGCCCGTCAACGTACCCACATTCAGCGTTGCTACGCGGGTCCTGCTTACGTTACGGGACTTTCGGACTAGCTCAGTTGCCCCCCGATGCCGTCCTCGCACCAGGGACCCTCGCATACTTCTCACACTCGCCGGGCTTTGCGAGTGCGCGTCGGCTCCCGCGGACGCCGTAGCATTATCTCGAAAAACATGAACTGACATACACCCATACTATGTGACAATGGGTTGTTCGTAGGCCGGCCTGTCACCAGGGCCTGTCGCCTGCATTCGAATGTCCGTGCTTGGCTTAGCTCGCAGAGGCGAGCAGTTTCCAGTGGCACCACGAGGAGGAACGGACATCGCCTACGTATTTTCAGCGTACTAAAAAAAGAAATTTTGTCATGTACTAGTTTAGCTTGCTGCGATTTTAATTTGAATGGTGGTGTGATTGCTGCATACTTGAATCAGCAAAAATGAAGATATACGGGGTGTCTCAAAAAATGTGTACACTGTTTGTAAGGTGATAACTTTGTTCATAGTAGAGGTAGTGAAGAAGATAAGAGCTCATATGAAAGCTTAAGAAAATAGAAGTTTTCTGACATATGAGCGGCATGGAATGCGCCATGCACTCGTTTGAAAGTTTGCATTTTACACACAATTGATTGTGTTTCACTTGAGTACATGTTATAATTTCTTCACAAAGTGGCCGTTTCGATTGATTTATGCTTATTTTAGAGTTTAAAACTTAATTACACATAACAGCTTGCGAAAAATGGAGGGTATTCTAAAAAATAAAGGTACTATGTGAAGGTTGTAACATTGCTGTAGTAAAGCATTTGTAGATATTTAAGACTCACATGAAAGCGCAGGGCGACGAGATTACTGTGGCTTGCAAATATTCAAGATTGCGTCATGCTCCTGCCTGAAACCTTGCATTCCAGACTCGATTGATTGTGCATGGGCTGAATGCTTGTTACAATCTTGCTGCTACTTGGTCACATTAACCTTTGCTGTGCTTAATTTAACATTTTTCGTCGTCCAGTAGCTGCAGTTATGCCAATTAACCTGTCCATTCAGCTTAAATGCTGGTTCATTCGTCTTGTAAAATGCTTCTCCTGCTCACATTTAAATCGTGCAATCAATAAACTCGCCCAAGCTCAAAACGTTAAAAGAAGCACGGCACAGGTTAATGTACCAAGTAGCAACAAAATTGTAACAAGCATCCAGCCCATGCACAATCAATCGAGTCTGGAATGCAAGGCTTCAGGCAGGAGCATTGCGCAATCTTGACTATTTGCAAGCCACAGTAATCTCGTCGCCCTGCGCTTTCATGTGAGTCTCGCATATCTTCAAAAGCATCACTAGCAGCAATATTAAAACTTTTCAAATAGTACCTGCTTTTTTTAGGATATCGTGCATTTTTTGCAAGTTGTCAGGTGTTTTTAAGTTGTATGCCTTAAAAGAAGCACAAATCAATCGACACGGCTACTTTTAGAGAAATTATAACAAGTATTCAGATGAAAAACAATCAATCGAGTGTAAAATGGAAAATTTCAGACAAGTGCACGGCGCATTCCATGCCTCTCATAAGTCAAAATTTCTGAAAATTTCTATTTTTTTTAGGTTTTCATATGAGCCCTTAACTTCTTCACTGCCTTTACTGCGAAGTAAGTTATCACCTTTCAAACAGTGTATACATTTTTTTGAGATACTTTGTGTGTGTCTTCTATAACTTCTTTTCCGTTGAGAAGTGTGTAACTCGGTGCAAACAGTAACTTTGCTCAATTGAAAATCGCGGTGTCGTGGATGAGCGCACGGCGTAGCATTTCTGCGTCACAACAAAAAACGTCCTCTCTTTAACAATAAAAAATCGCTGTCCTTCTGCAGTAATTTGTAATCCATTATTTTTCATTAAAAAACATAATTTTTGTAAGATCTGTGTTCACTTCTTGGGCGGGTGAATTAGGAAATATCAAAGAGAGTCGCACTAGGACTTCTTTGAGCAAAAAAAAAATCTAATCTCAGAGAGCCTGCAGTGAAATGGTTAAGAATCTTGATTTAATTTGGAAGACGTTCAATTTTGTTTGAAAAGTGTTGAATTTCGATTCAAAAGTGTCCAGCTTGATGTGAAAATGGTATATGTGTACCAGGGACTGCAAAGTTGTATTATGACAAACAATTGGAAAAGGCGGATAATGTTCTCCTCGATTTTTCTGTTGAAAAATCAGCCAGCCGATCGTTGTCGATGGACGTGAGTTCACCCGGGGAAATAGGCTTCGCATCGAAACGACCTGGCGACGTGAGGGTTAGCTCAGTGGTTGCGTTCGATCAAACTGCCGGTGGTGTAAAGGCGTAGAGCATTCCCGCCCGGTCAGAGGGAGGTGCGGGTTCGAGTCCCGCCTGGCGCTAGAAGTTTTGATCGCAACAAAACATCGTTGTGTCAGTGGTTAATCCTTTCTATGGAAATCTGCTACCACTTCAGCCTTGGACGGACGACAGGCTCTGTTGGCCTGGAGAAGAAACGAGCCTTGAATCGATTCAGGCTGCCAGCAAGAACCAGCGTCTTGAGCGCTCGCGCGCTTTGCTGTCTTGTCCCTAAAATGCAGCTGCTGCACATCAAATCAGCTGCGTTGTCAAGCAGCGTTCCACTGTTGATTCCTAAGCCTCCACTAGAACATCGGTTGGTCTTGACCGAAACTCCTCGAACTGTGTTTCTTCAGATTCCAACAGTTGTTATTCTGAAGTCATGTGTTTTCCAGTTTGCTCTGCCTCTATCGCCGACTCCATGGATGACGAGAATGAGGATTTCGACTTTGACGTGACTGCCGAGAGCAATAAAAAGGTGCCTCTGATCCTATAGAAGGCAACTGTGAACAGCGGAAAAGTATTCACTTTTCAGTACACCATCTTTTGGATCGATGGCGGGGCCAATATGTTTGAGGGTGGAGCGGATTGTGATTTCAAAAGAGCTATGAAGGTGAGTAAAATGTTTCGCCGACGGTTAGCCATTTGAGCGAAATCCAGTGTAAGAAAGGCATGTAATTTACATTTGGGGGAAAATAAGGGCTGCTCACGCTAATCCACAATCTCATGCCAGGGTCGGCTTTTCTAAGTGAAGCGTGTCCTTCTTTAACCCGATAGCTTTCTGTTAAATGCGACTGGCAACAAGTATCTTCAGGCTGTGTTTAACCAGTTGCTGAAGATCGGCTGCTCGGGCTCACGAACTCATCGCTATGGACTCTTCATTGCTAATACGGTACGAGAAGTGCTATAAGCTTTCGCCTTGCATAATAATTGTTTGGAGATAAAAATGTCGCGAGGGGAGGGCCAACATCCCTCTGAGAAGGACAAGTTGAGTCCGGCTGCCACAGTCTCCTTACCTACCTATTTCTTCTTCTCCTGCTAGGGTGTCCAGAATGTGTCTGCAGAAGACTTCTTAATGTTCCAGATTTTTTCTAGAATGTTCTGAAGATTGCAGCATAAGTGCTATATAAAGACACCATCCTGCTGTATCTGCATAGCATATCCAGCTCCGTCTTCCTTGCCTATTTCACTTTACGATGGCCGAACTGTCTACCCATATTAGACACATACACCTTTACGAGTTTGAGTCTGGGCACTCCGCTGCAGAAGCCTAACGAAACTTGTGTCGTGTATTCAGCTCTGAAGCTCCTTCTGTACGGCCTGTGTATAGCTGGTTCGAACGCTTCAGAAGCGGGAACTCGCCACAGGAGACGAGAAATGGGTCCTCTTCGTCAGCCACGCTCGTAAACGTGATCGCAATGGTGCCAACGCGACGAAGTGCCGAAATCTTTCGTAAAAGGTGAAATTCGTGCGAGGAATGTCATGCTGAGCGTCTGGTGGGGAGTTTATGGGATCTACCATTTCGAGCTGCTGCCGACAGCACGACGGTCACTGCCGAGGTCTACGCTACCCAACTGCAGGGACTGACCGACAAGATGCGCAAGGAACAGCCCAGGCTCGACAACGTTCGCTTGCTGCACGATAACGCGCGCCCACACACCGCGAAGACGACTTCTCGGAAAATTCTGGAACTCGGGTGGGAAGTTCTGCCGCATTCACCGTACAGCCAAGATCTGGCCCCAAGTGAATACCACCTTTTTCGACCACTTCAGCGTCATCTGGAAGGGAAGCGTTACGAAGATCGTGACCACCTCGAAAATGACTTTCGAGCTTTTTTCGCCTCCAAGTCGCCGGATTTCTACGCCAGAGGAATTCGAAGTCTTGTTGAACGTTGGGGGAGAGTAGTCGATGTTGACGGAAATTATTTGGTTGATTAATAAAATGTTGATAAAAAATTGTGTTGTTTTGAAAAAATTGTCGTATTTCTGCAGATACTTTCTGGACACCCTAATATTTCTTCAGGAGGTTCAGCGGCCAACTCAGCCTGTTGATTAACATGTGCTGTGTTCAGTTTGACGCGTATAAACTGTAAGGCTGTCCCTCTCGAGCTTTCTTGACGGCTGGCGAATAATCTGTCTTCTGTGTCGGCTAGGCTTAGTGGAATCAAATTTTCCTGCCAATATGATCACAGTGCTGCTCGATCAGTGCAAACTCAATTCTCGGTTCTCGCTAATCGAATAGACGATATGTTGACTTAGCTTCAGAATGACACTCCTTTTCCACTATTCATCAATTCTGCGTTCAGGTCAAGTCGGAAACTCATCTGCCAGGTGCGGTGAAGCATTGCGTGGAGTGGTTCGATTTGAAAGTGCACAACGAATCTGGAGAAGATCAACGTCGTGTTTGTGCACTAAAGGAGTTCATTGATGAAGGTATTAGGGAATGATTTTGTTCAGAAATAAGGGAATTTTGTACGTGGAGTACACGACTCATTATTAATTTTCGAAAAGCGGAAATCATTAGGGTGATGTTGGGATGAGCATAGTGTTCTTCAAATGAGCGCTGTGTGCGTCAGGGGAGGGGCACTCCTTCATAAATAAGGATAGGGATAAAAGTGGCGTTAATCAATCTCTTTCGAGATATGCGCCGCGCATTTTACTTCTACGGATGTCGTGGAGGTAATTTAAAAGAACTTGGAAATGGCAGTGCCTTATCCTCAACAGACAAGTCTGACACCAATTTTCTGAACCGGAAGGATGTAAGGCCTGGATGGTCCAAGTGGAGCTCGAGCCAAGAAACTTCGCATTGCGCGCGAGCGAGCTCTCTCCGAGCATGAGAGCGGGTGGAAGCGCAGTCAGAGGAGGCATCTGCAGTCGTCTGCACCCTTGAATCGTCGTTCTTGTTCGGGTTTCCCATCCAGGCCAACTAAGCATTCCATATTCCGGGGTCAGTCATTTGGTACCGCGCTTGTCCAGAAAGGATAAAACATGACTTGTTCATCGGCTGGTCACCGTAATTCATTGTAAAGCAAGTATTGTTATTGATATTTGACATTTGTTACATGGATACCCATGTGTGCAATGGTAAAAAACAACCACAATCACCCGAATCACCTATTGTCCTGTTGATCATCGAGTTGCGCGAGCGGGCGCCAGCAGCGTCTCCATTCGTCCTTGTCGCGTGCCAGAGTGCTCCAATGAATGCTCCTCGCTCGAGGGAGACCAAGAGGGTCATATCGTTCGTTCAGGGCTTTCACGAAGAAGTCCGACCAAGGCGTTGGTGGGCGTCAGGTGTTCTCTTGGCATTCTGCGGATTCCAGTCGGTGACTGCTCTCGTACAGCGCGTGTATGTGAAGCTCATCACGTTGCCAGCCCACATAATTTTCGACAACTTGGCCCATGCAGCAGCGTCTCTGATCTTCGAACGTAGAGGAAGCTCGTAACTCCTGAGGCGTTCTATCACTTACGCGAATCATGTCACTCCGAACATCGTCCACTCAATTCCACGCTGCGCGACGCTGATCGCGTGTTCATCCTACTGTCGTATAGTCCAAGCCTCTGACGCGTATGTTAGTTGCAGGAAGAACAGCGGAGTCGGATAGGTTGGCACGGAGTTGGGCGGTCTTCGCCTTCTTCACGACTTCTTCGACGCTCTTGAAAGTTTTCCAAGCCGCTCGTTTCCTACTGCGGAGCTCCGGCACCAGGTCGTTGGCCATGTTGACTTCAAGATTCAGACACATGTAGCTGGAGCACTCGGAGACGTTCGTTACGTTGAACGAAACTGGGGCATCAGAAACGCGTCCGTTCCTCATGAACATCGTCTTCGTAACGTTCAGCTGCAGTAATCTGCGTTGCACAACTACAATCAGAGCAACAAAACAAACAAAACAAGCTAATGAACAAAACACGTGATACTTAAATGCGAAATATTTGTTTAAAAACGGGATTCGTTGACGCCTTTCTTTATCCTCTATCCTATTACGTTCGAGAGCCAGCGCCTCTTCCGACTACCATGCGCCTCTATCCTTTAAGGACAAGATTATCGATAAGCAATGCTATAGTTGCGGATTAGGTGCGTAATCGTCATCCATGTTGTTACTCCCAGAAGACTTATCCTGTTATTATTTTAGGGGATGTTTATATGTAGCTTCATTGCCGCGCGATGTGACGTGACGATAAGCTCCCGTATCGACTGGGCGCACGATGAATCGATATGGGTGTTTGTTGCTAAGTCGCGTCGCGCCGTGAAGGAGCTGTAGACATCTTAGGCCAGGCGTACTGCATTCTTGGATGGAGGGATAGGAAATATGATGATCAATAGCCACTGGCGTAGCGAAGCAGTGGAAAGTGTTTGCGCCTGGTAGTGAATGGACGCTTAGCACGATGATGAGTGGTATTTGTACCGAGTTGCTAAGAGACGCCATCGCCAAACCGAGGATATTGAAAAGTTTTTTGGCATCAATGATGAGAGCGGCCATCTTCTGACAGACCACAAAAAGGCGCTGAAGCGATGGCGTGATTACTTTGACGAAGTTTCCACTATGGAATTTCCTCACCCGGCCATCCCTTCTGTGGCTTCTGTTCACGGTCCCGTTCACAAGATCACCGTGGAGGAGACAGAAGCGGCTCTGAGGAAGATGAGGCCAGGCAAAGCGACTGGGCCCGACGACGTGGCAGCTGATCTGTGGAAGTCAAAGCTGTGGTACCCTGCTGAGTGGTTGGCGAAGTTCTAATCCAGGTTGTGGCGGAGTGTTGGCGCTAAAGCACGACGATTCCGATTTGGAAGAAGAAGGGAGTCCTGCAGACTGCTCCAATTACCGTCCGATTCGCTTACTTTCGCACAGCATGAAGATCTTTGAGCGAATTGTCGATGGACGAATTCGGGACATCGTCCAGCTTTCCAGCAATCAGTGCGACTTCGTGGCTGGCTGTGGCACCGTTGATGCCATACATGCCGCCCACCTCCTGTTAGAGAAGCACCGCGAGAAACAGAAGCCGGTGCATATCGCCTTTCTCGACCTGGAGAAGGCCTTCGACCGCGTACCGCGTGAGGTTATATGGTACTCCTTGCGACATCATGGAGTTCCTGAAGAGCTCATGGAGTGGGTGCGAATTCTCTACTCCTGCCCAAAGAGTAGAGTGCAAGCTGCAGCTGGAACCTCAGTGGAGTTTCACATTTCTGTCGGGGTACACCAGGGTTCTGCGCTTTCTCCACTCTCTTTGTTGTCGTGATGGACGCCATTACACGGGATCTTCAGAAGCCAATCCCCTGGACTTTACTTTATGCTGATGACGTAATGCTCGCTAGCGAAGATAAAGATGAACTCGAGCGAGAGGTGCAAGCTTGGTGTGATCGCTTGGAGCGGTTTGGACTCAGATTGAACGTGAAGAAGACCGAATATCTAACGACGGACTTTACTGAGTCCAGCTCCATCAAGGTTAATGGCATCGAGCTCCCACGCACTTCGGTTTTTAAGTACCTGGGATCAGCAGTAGCATCCGATGGCAATCTGATGACTGAAGTGAACTCACGCGTGAATGCAGCTTGGTCCAAGTGCCCCTCGTTGACTGGCGTGCTCTGCGATAGGAAGACACCAGAGCAGCTGAAGTCGAAGATCTATAGAGCAGTCGTCCGGAAAGTAGCAATGTACGGCGCTGAGTGTTGGCCTGCGACCAAGGAAGTTGAAACGCTCCTCAGCGTCATGGAGACGAAGATGCTGCGCTGGACGGCTGGAGTCACGCGCATGCACCGCATCCGAAACGATTCCATTCGGCAGAAGTTCGGTATCGCGCCGATAGCCGACAAGATGCGCGAAGCTCGCTTGCGATGGTACGGCCACGTTCTGCGTGGAAAGGAGGACAGCGTCCTCAAGATAGGCCTTAACATCGAGGTAATTGGAAAGCGGCCTAGAGAGCGTCCGAAGCAGCGCTGGTCCGATACGTTACATATGGACTTGAAAGTAGCTGGTGTCCACCCTGATCTAGCGCTGAATCGGGAAAGGTGGCGTCATGACACCAGAATAGCGGACGCCGCTACAAAACGGGACAGACGCTGAAGAAGAAGAAGTGTATGGACGCTTAGCGTTGGTAGCAGAGGAGCACATGTAAGGGATTGCCGACGTTTTCTTTGAACGAGAAAGACAGAGATTTATGCTGAAGATGTAGTAAAGTTGACGAAGGGCTTTCTATGAATCGCAGTGTAAAAGTTTTTCTTTGGTTGTAGCCAATTTTTTGTACTGATATTCTGCAAATATTTTACAGTTATGACCTTGAATATCGAACAGTGTAGTTGCCGTCAACCTTTGTTGAGCATTTTGATACTTTGGGACTGAAACGGAGTTCTATTTCAGAGGACGTCAAGGCAGCTTTTAATGAACGCTTCGGAGGGCACTATAAATGCGACTTGTCCACTCTGTTGTGGTACTCGAGAAAGATTTTCATGGAGTGAGAATTGCACTTTATTTGAAAAAGGAGATATCGCTTCCACTACCATACCAGGACGAGATTTTCAGGCAAGGGGTTTCGCAACGCCAGCAGACAATTGTCTACATCACCAACGATACGAATCCGTTTGAGGAAAACTGGGCGACGCAGGTTGAAGGATACTTTGTGAGTTCTATGTTCAATGCTAGAAGAGATGCTGATTATCGAGCGACCTAGCATGATAGTCTCCATGTTGCAGACTAGAATGAAGAAGGGAATCGAGTCGTTCCGCCATCAGAAGGGAAAACGAACTGCTGGAGAGTTCTCAGTTGTGCTGCTTCGTAGAGATGAAGGTGATGACGACGACAGTACCTTTGAGAGGGATACTAGAGTTTGGGTAGGATTCATCTTTTCTACCAGAGCTTCATCAATTACTATCACTACTATTACGGAGACTTCTCGTTTGTCAGCGATAAGCGTCGGGTTCGTTATGGTTTGAAAATTGCCAAAAAAGAACTGTTCAAAGATAGGGCCGCGCGATCCTTTAATTTTTTCTTTTCCTTAAAAGTTAAATGTTAAGAAATAAAAAAAAACATGGAACAGTTACAAATCCATCGCCGGCAAATGAGAAAATTCTGTGATTTGATTAATAATTAATGTGGTCCCATTTTAAGCGGAATAACACTTCGTGAAACATTAGTTAGACAATATATTATTGTTAGACCGTGTCATTAGTTTTTATATACAATTTTCACGTCGAGTTGGACACCTTTCAAATCTAACTGAACACTTTTCAAATCAAATTGGACACTCTTCTAAGCTAGCCTATGAACTTTGAAATCAACTTGAACGTTTTCCAAATCAAGACGAGCTTCTTACAGGTTAATCTGAAGGCTCTCTAAGATGGTAAGAATAATGTTTTGTTCAAGGAAAACTTAGAATAACTTTTTTTTGAACACATTAGTTTAAGCCTGGGGCGGCTGATATAGAGGCCATAAGTTGTTACAGGATGTTTTGTTGCGATCAAAACTCTTGCGCCAGGCGGGACTCGAACCCGCACCTCCCTCTAACCGGGCGGGAATGCTCTACGCCATTACACCACCGGCGCCGTTTGATCGAACGCAACATCCACACCTCGTGGGACCGATCAGCACCCACCCGTATCCGGGATGAGCTGGCCGCTGATATCAGCATGGAACCAGTTAAGCTGATGGTCTTGATAGAAACGGTTCAAATCAGTTTCTTTAAGCCTCAATTGGCTGGTATCGAGGTTGTGAGCTGTCATAACGATGTTGTGAGCTGATTTGAACCGTTTCTATCAAGACCATCAGCTTAACTGGTTCCATGCTGATATCAGCGGCCAGCTCATCCCGGATATGGGTGGGTGCTGATCGGTCCCACGAGGTGTGGATGTTGCGTTCGATCAAACGGCGCCGGTGGTGTAATGGCGTAGAGCATTCCCGCCCGGTTAGAGGGAGGTGCGGGTTCGAGTCCCGCCTGGCGCTAGAAGTTTTGATCGCAACAAAACATCGTTATGACAGCTCACAACCTCGATACCAGCCAATTGAGGCTTAATGAAACTGATTTGAATAATAAATTATTTTTTGTTAATGCGCAGCAAGTCGGCAATCATGTCACGCATCAAAATACTGGATCGTGCCGTGCACTCAAAAAGTTCAAGGCAACGTTTATTTGGTTGGTGGTGTAAATACTGCTTACATGCAGCAAGAAAGTTAGGATATGTGTATTTTTTACAATTGTTTGTGTTGCACCGCTTGCAGGTGTGAAGCTGCATGCGAACAGAAACTTTGCTATCAATCGAATGAAAATCGCGAAGTTTCGGACGGGGGCGTGGCGCAATCATTGTTTTGGCAATATAAAATGGCAGCCTTCCTTCTCTTTAAAACAAGCTTTAATTCATTGTTTTTCCTCAAGATATAAAATTTTTATAAAATTTCAAACCATGTGTTCTCTTATTGGGAAGTAAATTAAAACTTCAAAGAAATTTATACTAAAACTTTCCTTGAACAAAAAATTATTCTAACATTTTTCTAGAGTCTCTAGTTCAATGTAGATGAAGTTCATTTCGATTTCGAAGAGTTCTCTTTGATTTGAACAGTCTTAGATTAACTTAGAAGAGTGTCCCATGTGACGTGAAGGGTCCAATTTGATTTGAGTTGTGTCCAATTTGATTGTAAAAGTGTCCAATTTGATTTGAGAAGTGTCCAATTTGATTGGAAAAGTGTCCAATTTCATTTGAAAAGTGTCCAATTTGATATGAAAATGGTATTTATAAATTGGGAACATTCCAAGGAGATAAAAGTTGTTGCATAGCAGCTCCAAATTGACTGTAGAACTTCCACACTCTGAAACGAGGATTCTGCAGATTTTAGAGCGATGTTGTGGGGGTTTCTAAAGCACAACACTGTCGAAGTATGTATTGAGAATCCAATGCTGCAGTGTTAATATCACCTCAAAAACGAAACCGCATTGGTTTCCCAGCGATATTGTGAGAAGTTTGAAAAAAAAATACGGTATTCGAGAAGTTACCTTCGTTCGGTGGTCTTGGTGGCACAGTCGGAGGATGTGGACCGGTCACTTGCACCCCGAGGTCGAGATTCGTGGTTCGGATCTCGCCCACGCCAACGGAGCTTCAATCTATACCGGGTCTGCGAAATGTTATCGGTTTTCGGGAAGTGGAGAACACTGACCTATCTATCAGATGGCTACCGCAAGTCACTGTGTATGTTAGACGCTCAAACTCATCCACTATATCTGGATAGAAGTAGATTGCACGGCATATCCCAAGCTGGATTTTAGCCGACGTCATTGTTTATTTTCATCTTTATCAACTAGTGTGCCGAATGATTCAATTCATTTTCTTCAAGCCTCAAGTCGCTGGTATGGAGGTTTTTTGTTGTAACAAATATCGTTGTGTGAGTGTACCGAATGTCTCGAAAATGCATGCACCCCTTGTGTAAGAGGTTATAGCTGTCTTCCAGCTACAACATTGTTTTATAGCTATTTCTAAAAAGCTCTAAAAACCGAAAATGCATAATTTTCTGCTATTTGCATTGTTCACCTTATTGATAAAAAGTAAAAAAAAATAAAAAAAATAAAGGTAAAATAGCGGTTACGAAAATAAAGTAGCAACTTACTCAACATTCAATGATGTCTTATTCAACAACAAATTGGCGTCTGAACATTGGGTCCTGTACCTTTTCGTCATCGCACCCCTCGTTTGGGATATCCGCTTTAGCTGAGCTTTATCGCTGTCATTTTTCTGGAAGCTTTGTTCTTTAGCTTTTAAGGATCGATCGGTAATTAAAGTTGCATGGTACAAGTCGCCACTGGGGTGTGGGTCGGAAATGCGAATCTTACAGACCAGTCAGGTAGCATAGAATAGACACAGAGGCGGCATGCATGTACGGTCCGCACTCTGATTGATATGATTGGCTGGAGGAATAACGTTTCTCAATGTAGACTACATGAACGAGTAGAGTAGATTATCGTTTTTGACGGGAACCACCTCATATTTTATTCATTTTATTTTATTTATTGTACGTGGCAATCTTCACAAAGAAACACAGCGCAAAAAATCAACTCAGAGCAAATTGAATATAATTAACAGAAAAGTAGGAGCATAAATCAACAAATAAGGGATAATGTATCAAGGACGACATTCAATTCATTTTGGGATGCGCCACGCATTCTACTTCTATGGGATATCGTGGATGGAATTTTGAATGCGTATTTGACTATAGTATGTCTTGCGGTATCCGGCCGATTAACAGGGCAGCGCTTTATTCTTCCCAAACAAATCTGGAACCAATTCACCGACCGCGGAGGGATGGAGGGCTTGGTTGGCCTTGGCGGGAAATCCGAGCCAAGAACCTAGTACTCTTGTGTACGCTGCAGCCGGCATCTCCTCCGACTGACTACACCCGCCCACAATCAATCAACAATTCAATCAACAAACAATACACTAAATCGATCGACGTTGACATACTACTAAAGAATCTTCTGAAGATGCCCGTCAGTGGCCTTATGTATTTTTGTGTCACATTTTTTATTTGAAAACTTCAGAAATTCCTTGTTAACTTTCTCTTTATTGACTACCCTCTATTTTTCAGCGCCAGTTGGATCCAAACATCGGTGCAAGTGGTTCCATTGAAGATCTGGAGACTCAGTCAGTTGTGGTTTTCACATTGCTCCAATAGTTTGCACGTACATTTCCTCGCAAAGAAGCAGTCTAGGTGATCCTTTCCAGGGTGTTCCAAAAGACGTTCTCGTTGCGGGCGTTCAGCAATATACCCTTCGAGCTTGGTCCGGGTGTGAAGTTCAGCGTTTCAGTGTACGACTATCTCTGGAATACTTGTTCTTCACTGAGAAAAAGATCACGAATTGGAATGAAATTCCTTTAGGTATGCGCTTGCCAGTGAAGCTCGACCGCCTCCAAAAGAGTACCTGGACTACGAAACTGAGAATCCGATTGAGAAGCGTCAAGTCTGGCTGCCTCACGATGTAGGTCACGAACTGTGGGATCAGCCACTGAACTTCTAATATTGCTTGATATACTAAATAATTTCTACCCTAAGCTTTAGACCACTAATATTAATACCCAAGTTAATCAAGGTTTAATTATAACTAGTGGTCTAAGGTTTGATTACCCAAGTTTGAGCAAAAGCCAGCTCAATCATGCCGTTGGCTGTCGATCTGCTTCACTCCGATCCGGAAACTGAGCGCCAGCGCCACAGGCTGAAGCGACTCGTTCAACAACCCAACAGTTATTTCTAATATTGCACTGTGTTCATTCAGAGTGACGCTCAATTACTGAAGTGTCCATTTTTCCAGGACGTTCATAAATCAGGTGGGGACACCACGTCTGGAGAAGAGCATCAGTTCGACACTGATCTGCTTGCCGAGACAAATTGGCTAGGTAGGTGAAAAATCAGTTGTTTAGGTATGGTAGTTCTGTCCTTTATATGTAACTGCTATGGGCTTGGCGTTCCACAGCAAAGGATAAAAGGATAAAGTACGGAGTTAATAAATCAAATTTGGAATGCGCCACGCATTCGACTTGTACGCGATTTCGTAGACGCAATTTGTCCTGCACAATGACTTGTGGTGGCCAGACGATGAACAAGTCAGCGCTTTATCCTTCCCATACAAGTCTGATACCAATTCTCGGACCCCGGAGGGGTGAAAGGCTTGTTTGGCCTGGGCGGGAAATCCGAACCAGGAACTGGTATCGGGTGCACGCGACAGTCGGCGCCTCTTCCGACTGCGCTACACGCGCCCATCTGAAACCATACGTTATCGAAATGATGAAAAGCAGACGTAGACGAGTAGCAAGAAGGGTTGGATAGATGAGCAATGGAAATTGATTTAGAAAAGGCTCAAAATTATTATAAGCATAAGAATACAAATACATATAAGCTTAAGAAATAGGTGTGCAGTAAAGAGAATGACGAGATTTTCTACTGCGAGGCCTATTACTTGCGAGGTGATGGAGCGAGAAGCACCATACAACAAACAAGCTAGGGGCTTCAGGGGCTTCGTATTTAAGGTGTTTGTCATGTTTTGTCAATCCATATGGTATTCCGATTGTTTTTTCCGATTTTTTTGTGAATTCCGTCAGTTTAGATTCTATTTTGTCTTCTAAAAGCCGTTCTGTGAGTATTTGGTGAAATGGTTATATAATTTATATTTATGTGATCCCCCTCCAACTAGGATAGATCCCAATAATCTAAGGGAATACAAATTTCTTCTAATCACCTTGCTTGATTTTAGAGAAAGAGGTGGAGAGCCGAACTCGAGCCAAGTTCGAGCTGAAAAAGGCGATAAAAATTGGAGGAGAGTGCATTGTGAGCGAGCAGAACGAGATCGAAGAGTTGGGAAGGTTCGACGCGAAGGGTACATCTCGACAATTATTGTTTTCTCCCATCACATGGACATCCTACTACATATAGCTACTTAAGGCATCGTCCTTCTTGGGTTCAAACCGTTATCGGAGCTCAACCTTCAGAATCACATTCAAGCGTCGCGTTTTCTATATCCTGATGAAACTGTGAGTTTTCAGCGTTTTTCTTTCTATCTTGCTGAGTTGAATCACCGAGAGAAGGAAGCGTGAAGAGTGGCGCGGCTCGAGCACGCTTTGGGAGATTGACACCATATTATCTCATCTAGCTTGCTCTTCAGCTCTTTCTATTAGGTTGTAACGAAATAAATGGCACTGAACCACTGTAAATTTAAACAGTTGATATCTCGGCTTGTAGGTAAGTTTGTTAATCGAAATAAAAAACTTCTGATTCTACACATCTTTGCCAACGTGACACAAGCTTTTTTATCCCAGTAGCATAAAAATCAGAAGTTCTGGAATTGACGAAATCTTCAAAGGCACTTTCGGCATCCTGTTGGTATTTGAATATTTTCCCTACCAATAGAAATAGTTGTAGATTTATGTATAAAATTATTTATATATTCATTAGTTATCCTTTAGTGAAAGTAAAATTGTATTTTTTTTAAAGAAATCGCTAAGATGTCATCAAGATGCTTGAAGAAATGGTAGTCTGTTGGGGGAGAGGTCGGGAGAAAACGGAGGATGTGGTAGAGTTTCAATGCTCAGCTCATTCAATTTCTGCAACGTCATCCGTGCTACATGGGGGCGAGCATTGTCGTGCAGAAGGAGAACTCGCCTTCGGTTTACCAAGGCCGGCCGGATATCCTTCAACTTTTTCATCATTTCTTCAATTTCAATGCAATACTTCTCTGCCGTGATGGATTCACCGGGAGGGAGGAAGCCGTGGTGAATAATTCCCAGCGAACACCACCATACTGTCACCGTTACTTTCTTTTGGTGCAATTCCGGCTTCGCTAAAACCTTGGGGCTCTCATCGCTGTCCACCCACTGTGCCGATCGTCGCCTGTTGTCGTACATTATCCATTTCTCGTCACAGGTTACGATGCGATCAAGAAATGGGTCCGTTTCGTTCCGTAGAAGCAGTGCGGACAAGATCTCATATCGTCGGTTTCTTTGCTCCTCAGACAGCCCGTGAGGCACCCATCTTTCCAGCTTTTTGGTCTTTCCAGTTTCCTTCAGATGCCGGGCAGCTGTGTTGTGACTGACGCCAAGAACCTTCGCTATCTCCCTGGTACCTTTGTGTGGATCCACCTCTACCACATCTCTCCGCTTGTCCTCATCAACATCACTATGCCTCCCACGACCTTCATGTTCTTCCAAGCTCTCATCTCCATTCCGGAACTTCTGATACCAACGATACGCCGTCCGAATTGTGGAACATCCTTGACCGAATGCGGCGTTGATCTTCTCGTCCGCCTCCTTAGCTGTAGTGCCCAGCTTGAATTCATACAAGTAAATGCCTCGGACTACCCTTCTGTCCATCTGCAAAAAAGTCAATAAAACTCCAAAGTTTTCCCACTTTTACATAGAAAATTTGGTACTCACCGGTAGAGCAAAGTTTGCGCTTCTAAATGGTATGCCACATGTTACGGCTTGTTCTTGATCAAACGCGTAAAGACGCGCCAAAAAATGCCGCGAGCCAGTGCCATTTAATTCGTTACAACCGAATAGAAGCGACCACCACTTGGCTGTAATACTAGGTGGTCACATAAGTTCTTTCCGATTCCGATAGGCGTTACATTGTGATTCATTTTTTCATGCATAGAGAAAGTAATTGAATATAAGTTGTATGCTATTTTGTAGCGCTTTTTCGCTCTATAAAACTAGGTATAATGTTTTTAAAAACTCGTGAACATTGCATCGTTCTAGGAGCTGGATGAACCATGGAAAAAATGCTCTTCTGGGTAATAATGCTCCATAAGTTTAAGCTTCGCCACAGTGTGAGCGAGGCAACTCAAAAGATCAAGATGGGATGGAGAGATGATTCCACTAACGAAAGCCCGTGCGCGGATGTTACCAGATGTTCCACGTTGGAGACGTGGACCTCTAAGGCAAGGGCCTTTCAGGACTACCACCCAAGTGGGATGGCGGACGTTTAAAAGAAAAAGTGAAAGCTGATCCGCGTGGAACTGTACATCAGATGGGCAAAGAACTGGCACGCAGTCGTGCAACCATATCGAGACACCTAGATGCGGCAGGGAAGATGATAAAGCTGGATAAGTGGGTGCCCCACGAAGTCACTGAGGAGCAGCAGAGGTGTCGTCTGGAGATCTGCTTCCCTTATTATAAGGAACGAAAACGATGACGTTCTCCCACATCCGCTTATTAATCGGACCTAGCCCTGGCGGACTTTCACCTTTTCAAACATTTCGATGATTTACTCACGAAGAAAAACTTTTCCAATGAAGCAGACATCGACATTGCCTTTATGTGTTTCATTGCTCCTAAGAATTGAGATTTCTTCCGAAACGGAATTAATGCTCTTGTATGTCATTGGCAGAAGTACGTTGATTGTAACGGTTCTTACTTTAGTTAATAAACCTTATTTTCTGCTGAGATGTTACACCTTAAAGTTGCCACCGAAAATCAGGCAGAACTTATGTGACAACCTAATAAATTTCTCTAGCCTATTACTTCATCCAGCTTGTTCCAGTCTGTTCTCGGATCGGCATGCCTTTATCGCGCACTTTTGGAGCGGTGTTGGGAGAGGAAAATGGCGATGGTTTGTCGGTTCTGTTCTCGAGCCAACCAAAAAGTTCGACTTGTGGCACTCGTGCCTCAGATGTCCACGAAGGACGAGGTGAGTAGCAGTGCCATTTGGAGTTGTGCCCCTATTTGGTCCTACCGTTGAATTTAGCGCCAGAGATACGGTTCCGTATTAGCCGGTACACACTGAACCCGACGCCGTTTTGGACAATTCGGACCCGTCATTTTTCGAGCCCTGGTTGAAAGGATTTTGCGAGTAATGGAATTTTTGAAAAACTTTGATTTTACTATTAGGACGATTCAAGTTGGGGTGACTATCACCAGGGGCCAGACTCATCGACGACTCACAGAGGTTTAAGGGAGAAAGTGTGGTCGAGATTCCTGATTACGCCAATATTTCACCATATTGCCTGTTGATAAGCCGCGTTAATTCGCGTTTCTTTTTCCAGAAACTTCGGCTGTATTTTCTTCGTTAAAACTCTGTAGGTTGTTGATCAATCCGGCCCAGGTCGAATTTTCGGAAAATACAGATAACTGAGTAGCTCCCAACTTCTCTCTTCTTGAAACCTCGGCATTGTAAGTTGTTAGTGTTAATATATATTGTGCCACACGAGGTTTGTAGGTGGACAGCTTTATTCAGCAGGGCCTGACGTTTCGACGTTCCGTCGTCTTCAGAGGCCTAAACATGGTGTGAAGGTTCATTAGGTCCTGTACACATCCTCACGGCAGTGAGGATGTGTACAGGACCTAATGAACGACAAGAATCCTTGCGACTAGCTGCAAATATAGCCGCCTCGAATGGCTACGTGGTATCAGGTCACCAACGAAGACCTCACAATAATCGTCGAGATCGACCCCGTGTGGATAAGATGCCTCTCGTTCTTCCCTTCATCTCCGACAGAGTTACTGCTGATATTCAAAGAGTTCTTGTTACAGCACAGCTGCAGGACGATGTAGTCTTGGTAAACGTACCAGGGAACAACATCAGAAAGCAGCTGGTCCGAAATCGACTCTATGACAAGCAGTGCATATCGGAGATATGTGTTATTTGCCCAAACGGTGGTTTAGGAGATTGCTCAAAGATAGGAGCAATTTATCAAATCGAATGTTTGAGCTGTAACGCAAAATACATTGGGGAAACGGGAAGAGCTCTGGCGGTACGCGGAAAAGAACATTTAGCCAGTAAAAGACGTGGATTGCAATCCAGCCCACTTGGCAGACATAGAATTGATGCGCATGACGGAAACGACTTTGAGGTGAAATGTACAATATTGGCCATTGAGAACGACATCTCAGCACGAAAAGCCTTAAAGGCATTCTGGATTTTTACAAGAAATCCAGTGATGAACAACCGAAATGAGCGTCTAGCCGTAACAAGTTACTTCTTGCCGTTTGTGCCTCATTGTGAACTGTAGAATGATCAGAGGGCGATATCCACACAGTGTGGTTCCTTCGCCCTTACTGGGGTGCGAACATACGCCCTTAACGCGGACCTTGGTGAGTTCGTCTCTCTCTCATTTGGTCTCTCTGGGGTGGTTGTAGATGTACGTCAAAAATGCTAGAGTAGTTGAGGCGCTTGGTGGGGTAGAGCGCAAGTGTAAAGCTTCACACCATGTTTAGGCCTCTGAAGACGACGGAACGTCGAAACGTCAGGCCCTGCTGAATAAAGCTGTCCACCTACAAACCTCGTGTGGCACAATATATACTAACACTAACAGATAACTGATTTTGAAATCTGTCATATCCGATTGGGATATCCATTGTGAGGTCAGAGGATAAATCAGTTATAAGGATCATGCGGAAGTCCTTGTTAAAGCTACGCGTATCTGAATCATCCCAAGATCTGAGGCTTTTCAAAAATTTCATTACTCGTATAATAATTCTAACCAGGTTTGAAAAAGGCAAATCCGAATTATCCGAATCGGTGTCGGATCCTATGTCATTATCTAGTGGTGGAGGTGAAGCGAATAGGTCATTTTTTGTGGGAGCTAAGGAAGGCCTTGTTCGGAGTCTGTGCAAGGAAAGTCATACAAAGACATTGGACCACACTACTCTTTACTCGCAGCCTGAGATTCTACAAGCTCTCTCGAATAGAGCGTCTGTACTGTTTGCTTAATCCGTGTATTACTCACAATAGATTTGTCTATAATACTAAAAAGTTTGTGGCTAGTTAGTGCGCCCTGAGCACTCGTTCAGAGCTCCAGGATTTTCCTGTATTGGTCGTGTAAATGCTATGCCATGCTGTTGAAAATTGCGAAAATTTTTTGTATTCGGCTTTGCCGAGCCTTTATTTTCGATGGCAGCTAGAAGTATGTAGCATAGATCATAGAAAATGGAACATTTATTGAGCCAAAAATTATACAAGATCAGTTGAGCATAAAAGAATACAACAAAAGTTGTCTTTGTAAAGGTCAGTTAAAGCGAAGAATAATTTCTGCGCCAAAAGTGATACAAAATCAGTTGATCAGAGAAGATGACAAGAAAAGGTTGCTTTTTAAGATTTGCAGAAAACGATTTCTTCCATGATTTGCGTAACGCGAAGAGTGCTTTTTTTCAAAGAGACTCGGCAGTTCACTCAATGAAAGACGCACACTACCAAAATATCGTTTATAAGAATTTAAGACCGTTTGTTTAACAATTTCGACCAGAACATGCTCCTCGAGGTTAAGGAGTCACCCTCTGTTTAAAAAGAAGTTTCTTGGCCGGTATTGACTCCAAAATTTTCTTGCGTATACAGCCGAGGGTCCTGTCCTGGTTAGACCGTCTATTTGGGATAATTTATAATACAATATTTTAGGCTAGAACTTGTCGTCAGTTATCCGCATCGACCATCATACACTTGTTTTGGCACCGAGAATGCGATAGGCTCAGTACGCATTCAAACTGCGTCCGTTATATCTTACAGAACTAGGAAGCATGGTGCACTAAAAATGGAAATTGAACTCCGACCTTTATTCCCTTGTCCTTGTATGGATAACTTAACGTTGGAAGCGTAATCATCAGCTCTCCTCCATCATAATAGAGTAGAAAATGAGCGGAGAAGTTGTCGCGAGGAACAGATCAGCCCAATGTTGAGGCCCATTTTGAAGCATATTTAGCTTAAGCGGCGCATGTAGCGCAGTTGTAGAAGGTGCCGGTTGTCGCCTGCACCCAATACTAGCACCCTTGTTCGGATTTCCCGCAAAAGCCAACCAAGCCTTCCATCTCTTCGAGAATTGGTCCCAAATTCGTCTGGGAAGGATAGCAAGGCGCTGACTTGTTCATCGGCTGGCCACCACAAGTCATCGAAGGGCCAAATGCACATTTTAATCGCCTCTACGACATCCCGTTGAAGTAGAATGCGTGGCGCATCCCAAAAGGGATTGGGTAACATCGTCCCTTATCCTTTGTCCTTTCTTTGGCTTAAAGCCTTCAATAGGACAAAATAAGTTGGGTAGGCAATCCAGTTTACCGTTCAAAATCAAGGCACGGCAGTTCCTATCGTAAGACGTTAAATCTACAACAGAAAAGATGCATGAAATTAGGAATTGGGCTACCAATACGACAAGAGTCGTAATATGCTGGACAAGAACATGGCGTAACCTCGGATTTCAATGCCTCTTGAAGATTCTAACACTGTTAGCTTTAATGCTCTGCCAAGGAGTTGTAGAGATTTGGTGTGGCTAAAATGACAAGCATTTCGTGCAGCAATGCAGCAATATAGCACAGTAGTTCATTTTCTACCCATCCAGAGATTTAAGTTGTAAGACGTAGACGAATACAAGCAAGTCTAATAAATGATATATGGTCCAAGGGCGCGGGATAGTGCAACCGGAGGAGGCGACGACTGTCGTTTACACGCCGTTTTGAGGTTCTTGATTGGGGTCCAGTCCTGGAATGTGCCTCCCTTCCTAACGGGATCGGTGATAGATGTGGAATGCTTGGCGCTCCACAAGCAAGGGTCGATTACATCGTGATTTATTCCTTATCATTATAAGGTTGAAAAGCGTTAGGTGGAGGCCAGGTAGGTTAAGACTAGAGATAGCTCGTTTATTCAGGTCTACTGGAGTCCAGAATGCAATAAAAATAGTGTCCCATATTTTATTTTTATCTCTTTATTTTATTTATACGTGAAATTCACGCGAAACTTAAACAATTCGTGGGGATTCAAGAGAAATGTCAATGCAAAACAACTCAAAAAAAGAACGTGATCAACAAGAAGTAAGATCGATTGAACATAGATTTGAGGGTTTTTACACTCACACGGGCGCGTGTAGCGCAGTCGGAGGAGGCGCAACTGTCGCGTGCACCCGATACTAGGTTCCGGGTTCGGATTTCCCGCCCAGGCCAACCAAGCCTTCCATCCCTCCGGGGTCGGTGAATTGGTACCAGACTCGTCTGGGAAGGATAAAGCGCTGACTTGTTCATCGGCTGGCCACCGCAAGTCCATAAACGTTATAAAATAACCTAACAATATTCGGCTGTTGAGCGCTGGTTTGCTTGTTGTTTCTAGAGCCGTTCGGACGCGATTCGGGAGTACAATTTCGACGGGTTCCACGTAGTATTTCTGCCATTCGCTGAGGATGTTCGTGATGTATCAGAGAAGATGAAGTGTCCTCAAGGAGACTGGCCGAAACGTAGGTTTGCTGTTCCATTCGAAACAGTACAGAACATACAACGGGACAGGCGACCGATAGTTTGTTGTCTGTGCTTCGTTCTTTTCTTCAGATTATTTAGGCCTCTCGTGATAGAGAAAGACATCTCTTTGTTGGCTGGTCAGAAGTCTTGTTGGAAGTGAAATTTGTGTCCACTTGTTTAATTGCTTCTAATCTGGTATCATACTGCACAGTTTGCTCTCTTTCTAGCGTCGTCGTCAGACGTTCGAGTGGCGTCAGCTTTCGTGAAGAAGCTCACTGGCTCCTATACTCCATCTCAGTATGAGAATCCAAGTTGGTTCTTCTCTCAGCGTTATATTTTCGTTTTTCTTCAGTTTTCCACATTCACTAAGTCTCAGTGGATGGGTTTTTAGTCAGTCTCAGTCTCCTAACTGTGTCCGATACCGGCCTTTAGAGATTCAAAGCGTCGTCCGTAAACGCAAACCTTTATTCCTTGTTGGTAGCCAGTCTCAAAGCCAGAGAAATCCGAGAAATTTTGAGAGCTACGGATGAGAGTGATAGGCACAACATGAGCATTTACATTTGGTTTTCTTTAGGGCTGCAGTCATTCTATGCGATGATCGTCGAAAATGTCGTGGGCGAGCAGATCGTGCAACCGACGGATACACTATGTGAGCTGTGTTACTCCTACTTATCAAATTCCCAGTGGTGAGTAGCGCAGTCTGACAAGACGAGTCAAGGATCGGCCTCCGCCTGGGCCACGTAAGCTTTCCATTTCTCCGGGGTTGGTGGACGGCTATCAGATCTGTCTGGGAAGGACAACGTTCTGACTTGTTCTACGATTGGCTGTCGTAAATCACCATGTAGATCAACTACGCATTCAAACTGCTTCCACGACATAGCGTAGAAGTAGAATGTGTGGCGCATCCCTAACCGGGGTTGATTAGTGCCGTCTTTCAAAGAGAATTGGGTTCAGTTCAAATTTATGCTCCTGTAGCTGAAGCTGTTCGCGTGGTGGTGCTGTCGAAGGAGGTGCCGGCTGTCGCTTCAATCACAAATCGAGGTTTTCAGTTCAGCTTTGGTTCAGGCCGTTTTAGCCTTTCGCTCCTTCGGGGTTGATGAATTGGTGCTGGACGTGTCTGCTAATTGTAAGGGTAAAACACTGACCTGTTTATTGGCTGCCAACGCAAGTCATTGTATAGTAGAAAATAAAAGAAAAGGTAAAAGCCTCTAGAGGAGAAATAAGGGTAAAGACAGAGGGTAAATAGTGGATTCCCTTTTTGGATGCGCCACGCATTCTACTTTTAGGTATGTCGTGGAGGTGATTTCATTGTGCATTTAGTCATACAATGACTTGCGGTGGCCAGCAAGTCAGCGCTGTATCCTTTCCAGACAAGCATGGTACGAATTTACCGGTCCCGAAGGGATGGAATGGTTTGCCCGAGCGTGAAATCCGAACCTGGAACGTGGTATCGGGTGCAGGCGACAGCCGGCACCTCCTATGACTGCGCTACACGCGCCCATACGGGAGAAAGACGAAACATAATTACATATTAAATAAATAAATAAAAAGGTCCGTTTCACTAATGTCCTCCTCCAAACGAACTTTTGTGTTATGCTACTACTGTGGCTATTCAGTCAAGAGGATCATGTTTTAGATTATCTTTCAAATCCTTCTACATGTTAAAAGAATTAGGAGCTGGAACTAGGTAGAAAATGGAAGGAATATACGTTTAAGTGGGCAGTGGAGGAGGGGACAGAAGGTAATGGAAAGGTAAGGAATTGGAAACGATTGGGGATATAAGGATCCCTGAGTAAAGTAGTGCTGAATGTAACAGTAGAAAAATTCTTGAAAATAAGAAAAGTTTTTTAGAGTAAATTACTTCCTGTAAAATAATACTTCCTTTTACTAAAGATTTCCGTGCAAAGGAGCAATTATGGGTATTCAAAAAGTTTTGCCGCTTCCTGTAAAATACTACTTTTTTGAAGTAAAATACTATTACTTAATAATGATCAAAGTAAACTGACTGAAAAAGCTTTATTATTTGTGTATTGGATTTTTCAAAATCGAAATACTTACTGCCAACCTTTCACTACCCTTGCAGCAGTACACGCCAAATCCGCAACCAGAATTGCCTTAATCTTAAAGTGAAATGCGTGGCGTATTGATGATTACTTTTATTAATGCTCTATCTTGTTTCAACCGATTGTATAAAAAATAACAACAAAAGGCAGTTTGATGATCAATTATGCACTAATTTCTTCGTTTGTACTGCAGTGCCCTACCATGCACGGTCCGAATGGGCAGGACGAGTGAAAAAGGAGAGCGCTGAACTTGTGAAGCACTTCCATCTGGACCAGCTAGACAATTTAGCACCTGCTCCCGGTCGAAAGCGAGGCGAAGGTCAGTATTCTGCCGTAACCGTTGTCAAAATGTGTGCTGTTTTTCCTATAGTGGTGTCAGTCCTTCCATTTTCATGCCAGGTTTGGCGCTCTTGTGAATACGTTTGAGGCTTTTGAAATCAAACTGAAATCAAATTTAACATCCTTCAAATGAACACCAGCGTCTTCCAGAGTAAAGTGGAAACCTTTACAAGGTTAGAATAAATTTTCTAAGGAAAATCAGTACGACTTTTTTCAAAATGTCAAAACTCATCTGCCCCAATAAGCAAACGCACTGTTTGAAAATTGTATAAATTTTTTATTTTCTAAGAAAAATTATGGATGGTAAACATGTTTTAGGGTACATAGATATAGCATTTTTAGCATGGTAAATAGGAAATCACAGCATGTGCTCGTTTAGCTCGCTGCGTTTATAATCTTACAGCAAAAGTTTTGCTTGAATGGGATCACACACACGCACACACACACGCACACGCACACACGCACACGCACACACGCACACGCACACACACACACACACACACACATACACATACACACACTCACACACACATACACACACCTGTGAACGGTAGAACAAGATCATTCGTAGAACACACACATATCTTCACTTTGCTCCTTCAAGTAATCGGCATTTACACTATCAATCGAACGAAAATCGCGGCGTCATCTGTTGTGTTCGTTCAATAAAAATTTCCTGATTTTTTCACTCTATTAAAGGCTTTAGACCATTGCTCTTCCTACGTGAATAAAAATTTCATAAGATTTCAAACATTGTACTCACTGATTGGGGAGGATGAATTCAAAATTTCCGAAAATTTTTGTGCAGAATTTTTCTTAAAGAAGATATTATTCTTACATTTTTGGAGAGTCTATGAAGTCTCTAATTGGAGAGTCTTTAATTTGGAAGTTTCAATATTAATTTGGATGACGCTCGCTTTGGTATGGATGGTGTTCAGTTTGATTTGAAGAGCGTCAGGCTTGTTTAGAACAGTGTCCAATTTGATTTCTGAAGTGTCCAATTTGGTTTCAGAAGTGGCCAACACTAGATAACTGTACGTCTCTTCCATTCGGTTTCAGATAATACGGAAGGCTCTCGATCGAAAAAGGCGAAGCCTGACCTGTCGCAGCTCAACGCTCGTGAATTGGCTGAGAAAGGCATGGTGAGTTATGAGGGTCGAGAATCGAAAATGAACAGAGTCCTATATATTCGTGAAGTAAACCTTAGAGGCTATATGTTGTTACAGGATGTTTTGTTGCGATCAAAACTCTTGCGCCAGGCGGGACTCGAACCCACGTCTTCTGCTTTCCGGGCAGCGATGTTCGCCTTACACCACCGGCGCTGTTTGACCGCACGTAACATCCTGATATCAGCGGCCGGCCCATCCCGTATCACGGGTGGGTGCTGACAGACCTCGAGCATATCGCGGATGTTACGTGCGGTCAAACAGCGCCGGTGGTGTAAGGCGAACATCGCTGCCCGGAAAGCAGAAGATGCGGGTTCGAGTCCCGCCTGGCGCAAGAGTTTTGTTCGCAACAAAACATCCTGTAACAACATATAGCCTCTCTACCAGCCGCTCCAGGCTTCATCAAATGTGCTCAAACCTTAGAGGGTTGCTGTAGAGATAATAAGCAGTTGGACTGATGTTTAGTTGCGACCAGAACTCTTGCGCCTGGTGGGATTCGAACTTGTACCATGTGCTTTCCGGGCAGTATGCTGGCCCATTGCACCACTGACGCTCTTTCACTGAACCCAACGTCCACGATATCATGAGTGAGTGCTGATTAGTCACGGGGATATCGTGGACATTGCTTTCGGTCAAATAGCGGCGGTGGTGTAGGGGACCAGCATCCTGCCCGGAAAGCACGGGGTGTGGGTTTGTGTCCCGTCTGGCACAAGAGTTTTGATCTCAACAAAAAACTCAAATCAAATCCATCTATCAATGAAGGGAACATTGAAAGTATTGGGAGTGGGAAGATTTACGTCGATCGATTCGTGTTTTTCAGCTCGACAGCCTCACCGTAGCACAGCTGCGTGCAGCGATTGCTGAGAATCTAGCGTGTACCGTGAAGCAGGGCACGAAGAAAGCCGACATGGTCGCCATGCTCAAGAAGTACTTTGGCGTTTGAAGAGCCGCCACCTCAGTCTGGACCTCACATTCGAACCTCATTTGATCTTGAATAGTTGCATGGATAGCTGTTATCGTCTATTGTTGTCATTTGTGAAATGCTGACTGCATTCGGAAAAATCACCCTGGAAAGTATCCTAACTGCTTCAAATCTGCATTATTGTTACAAGGAAAAGCATCGAATCCATGTGTAGTCCTTGCTGCTTTTGAATTTGTACATGCTCTACTATTTCCATGCTTCGTCAACCTTTTGTTGCATGTTTTGTAAGCGTACCTCAAAGTACGGTTTTTATCTCGAATCTATATTCTGGTGAATTCTATAGCGTGTGATTAAACGTTAATACTACTGCGATGACTTTGTATTTTTTTTCTACCAAGACGACTGCTTTATTTATTAGGTTGATGCAAGAGTTCTCGGATATTTTCGACTCTTAACTGAAAAGGATTTTACCGCAAATTTGGGCACTGGTCAAAGCATATGACCAGCCAATCGATAGAGGAAAAGAAGCTCTAAAAAATCGTTCTTAACGGTCGCTTCAATACGTCTACAGCCAACAATTATGGCTTCGCAATTCATGCCTTCTGATGCTCACATCAGCAACATGATGTTGGTTCTCCTTTCTGGACTCGACGCTAACCAATCTTGTGGGCCTCTGAAGAGGGGGGGGGGGGGGGGTTATCAATGCCCGTTTGAGATCTCGAAGTTCAAGGATGGCGATTATTCCATGAAAGATGAAGATAGGTCGGGGCGCCTAAAAAAGTTGGATTTTGACGTGTTTCGAAACCAAGTTGAGGCGGATCTATAGCAGTCCATCCCGTCACGCTCGGCTTAACCAATCAACTGTTGTCCGTAGATTTAAGTTAATTGCCAAGGTTAGAAAACCTGGTCGATGGGTACCCCACGTGCTGACCCAAGGCGACATGGATAGTAGAGTCGACGCAGCACTTTCTTTCCTCACCCTCAGACGCATCCACGTCTGGCTGGACGATCTCATAATTGGGGATGAGAAGTGAATACTGTGCACTAACGTACACGGCCGTGCTCAGTGGATCGACAAAGGAGACTGGCAGAAGACGTCTCGAAACCCGACTTGCACGTGAGGAAGGTGATGCTGTGCGTTTGGTAGAGCGTCCGTGGAGTAGAATATTGGGAGTTATTGGACGAATGTGCGACGGTGACGCGGAGATCTACGTTAGTCAGCTGCGGAAGCTGAAAGCTCATCTCCAAATTACACGCGGAGAGCATGCCAATGCATCCTTCTAACATGAAAACGCTAGACCACACATTGCAAGGTCGGCGAAAACTGAACTACTGAAGCATGGCTGAGCAATCCTTCTCCATCTTTCCTATTCCCCAGACCTCGCTCATCCTACTGCCATCTTTGCTCGAATCTCCAACGCCATTTGGAGGCAAGATTTCACGAACCGGGACGACAACGATGGAGCACTCGAAGCGTTCTTCAATGACCAGCCTGCTTCGTTCTGGAGGAAAGGCATCCACGACCATTCTTGCTTATTTCAAATGATTCGCTGTTGTTGTTTAGATATTATGAAATAAAATATTGTGCGCTTCAAATGTCCAAAAACATATGCATCAGCCTAATATATAGCATTGGAGTGGTGCTGCATAGAGACTCCGTGTAACCTTGTCGTAAGCTGTTCATCACAAAACTGCAGTGGATAATGGTGGCTCGACCGGGACGAGAAGTACATACGAGTGGGTGAAGATTGCTGCCAAATGTTCGTCTTGCTGTCGATAGTACTCTTCTCATATTCCGCCACTGAACCGGGGGCGATGCTTGCTGAGGTAAACGAAACAGGGAAGAGGGTAGAAACCAACTGGAGAACCAACTGGATGAAGACACAGTTCATGATGAACGTATAGTGCGATGGAGAAGGATTTCAATTGGAAGGCTCTCAACCCGTACGTATTCCTCGGACGTTTGATCGACATGGAGAACGATGTGAAAGACAAGCTGATTAGGAAGCACAGTCGCATGAGCCGCTTTCGGACCTCTCAAGGAGGCTAGAGACCATCTGACGATGCAGATCCTTTCGACTTGACTGTTCTCCCTTCGCTCTGTTGTGCTGCCTGGGCTGACCTGCTACGACGTCTAAGCAGCCAAGGAGCTCTCACAGAGCGCTAGAGCGCTGCCTTCTGAAGCACAACCGGCGAACTCATCATCGAATCGGACTTTGCAATTCCGGCATTAGAAGAATTTCTAATCTTCGTGACCTGGCGGACTACGTGTAGAAGACTAAATGCTGATGGGACGGTCACATCGTGAGTGTTGGCAAGAAGACGAGCAAGAGGGTACTGGATTGGATTTCATTCCACCGCAGTCCTCTAACGCGTTGACCGACCTCCAACCAGGAGCCGGATTCATCAACAATTGAACCCGTGGGTATGCAGGGGATAAGGAGTAGAGATAAGATAAGAATCAGGTAGAGATAAGGTAGGAGTCAGAGACGCAGGCTCCATCGTGGGTATCTCTACCCCCTATACCCGTGGGTTAGTCGTTAAATCGAATCCGGCCCCAGGTCGGTCAACGCGTTTGTTGTTCGACTAACACAACTCAGACCCTGGGAACGAGCCAAGCCTTTGACCAACGTCACCGAGTTCAAATGACAACAGTATCTGGATGACGATGGCAGGGCAACGAAACGAATGAAAGCGATGACACAGCTAGGGAAGACGGGTCACAAAAAGTATCTTATGTAGGTAATTAAGTGTCTTTCGGTGATTATTCATGAAGTTTCCGTGCATAGCTTTTAGATTTTCGATCATTTTAAGTTCTTCCGTTCAGCCTTCTGTTTCTCAAGGAACTTTACGCACATCCTCGAGTATCGGGATCCGAACCAAAAAATCTTGAATCTCTATTCGGAATGCAGGCAACAGCCACCTTCTTCTCTCAGGAGGCTGCACGCGTCGTGGTTGCGTTTAGTACATATATTGCGGACAATGAGTAAACTATGTATGGGCAGGCGAGACAATCTTTAAGGAAAGAAATGCTGTCTTCTAAGAAGCGCATTTTAGTGCAGAACAGCTGCTACGCCGCAGAACCCTCTCATCATTCCAGCTCCTACTTTTTCCTCATGGTATGTAGGTGTGAAACAGAATCCATGGGCCGTTAGTAAGCCGCGAATCGCTTGTTAATCAGATAATTATAGCGCATGTCGTCATAGATACGGGCGTGACCGGTTATTGCCACAGCGGGAAAAGCTAACACACCAAGCGGAACGACGTCGAATTGGAACGAGACGCAGAGCGAGCGGTGGCGGCGATCAGAAATCCGCGCCCTGGAGGAGCTCACGAGGAGACGAGTCTTTGCTCCGCGATGTAGACAAGGACGAGTCAAGTGCAGCTCCGCCGGACCTCGGCCATGTCTCCATTATCATGCTGGCGCTCACAACCCAAAGCCATGCAGTTCTCTGGAACTTTTCATAACGCACTGGACTTCAGTATTGCCTCTATAGATAGGATACAAATGGTCTATGCGTTTGTCAACTGCGAGCTTCTTGAACTTTAACGCCGGATGCGTGATTCCAAACTTCTGAGTGACAACGCACTTTGTTGTTACCACATAAAGCGAAATGTCAGACAGTGCGCCACGCATTCTATTTATAATGGATATTAGCAAAGTCACTTAGCATTTGGTCTTCAGAATGACTTGTGACGGTAAGACGATGGACAACTCACTGTCCTATTTTTCCAAGTCAACTGAGGCAAGTCTGTTATCAACTTAGCGACCCTGAAGGAATGGAAGGCCTGGTTGGTCTGGGCTGGACCCATTCCATGAGTCGGCTCATGGCGCGAATGCCTCCTCCTCCGCCTACATTCCTGCACCCTTGAGGACTGCTGTCAAATCTTTCGCGGACTTCTTTTAAGTAATGAGAACTCCTAAGAATTCACTGTATCGATATGATCTACTTGAGAACAGCCTCAAATAGCTTCAATCTAAGTTGAGTGGTGTTCGACTGTTTATTTAGGGGGCTACGAAATCTATCCTAGCGGGAATAGATTTCCTAGCCCCGAAATAAACAGTTGAAAACCACTCAACTTAGATTGAAAGTTTATTTGGCTTAGATTTAAGCGGGGAGGTGAAAACTTGAAATTGTAGTTTCGTTGCTACTCCCAAGCCGCACCGATTTCTTCATCTCTCCTAGAGACTTCACATGACTGAAAGGCCACTAAATTCTCGGGGAAGTTTAGAGGGAGCCTCAGGATTAGGTTGGGAAGCCATGGATAAGATTCAGCACTTCTTACTTACTTCTAACTTCTGCTCGTTGTCATCAGCGCAGATGACTGGTTCAGCATCTATTTTCGAACTGTTTATAGATTTTCGAATAAAAATCTAGCTATTAATAATATAATAATAATAATATAAATTTTATTATGAAATTTAAAATTACCACAACTTTTTCGAATAAAATTTAGTCCATCTTATTTTTCGAAACGCATTCTATTTCAATTTCTAATTCTTATTTTCTATTCCTCAATATCCGTTAACAACTCTGAAACAGGAATTCACGTTAGGAAATGTACTTTTTATCGCTGAAGAACCACGGAAGGAATACTCCACACAAGCTTTTCTGAAAAGCGTGACAAGTAGATCTTCTCTAAATCTACTATCTAGAAATCTATTCCTTCACTCGTATCACTATGGCTCACTCTACACAAACACGTCGTCGACTGCAGTGACCAACTTCTGCACAAGTAGCGATAAATCATTGTAGCTATTCTGACGTTCGTTCGAGTGTGCTGACGCTTCTTCTTCTCTTTCATTGTTCACGAATACTTTAGAAACATGACGCGAGTCTCGGACATTGTAGAGTACAGTCCAGTTCGGTCTCATTGTTCCACTGGAGCATGGACAACGATGTAAAAATTCGTGAAATTCTTGTAATTCGGCCAAGGCACTGGAGCCAGAAGCGAGAAGCGTTAGCGTCAATCATGTTTCTCTGACAGATTAAGATTAGAACGTTGTTTTTAATCGTGATGAACACAAAGTTTTAGAACTGGATAAAAAGGTAAGGGACAGCGTTAATCAGTCCTTTTTGGGATGCGCTACGCAGTCTTCTTTTACGGGATATTGTGGAGGCAATTCAAATGAATATTTGGCAGATACGATAATCCTTCAACAAATTTTTAAGAGATACTCCACACAAATATTTAAAACTGCATGTTTTACAGCTTGTTTGTGTTTTCTAACTGCATGTGTCTAATATCAAAAATTCCTATCAGGCCACTGTATATAAACCAAACCCAGGAGGGAACAATGAATGCACTAGAATGGCGAAGACTTTTGTTCCGAACGAATACATAGGTCCACACCTAAATTCTCATATAATAATCGGAATGGTTGTTTTTATAGTTCATAAAGGCATGATCGTGTGATGGCTAATAATCTCTTTATACAGGGTGTCCCAAGAAATGTAAGCACTCTTTGAAAGGTAATATAACTTTGTTAAGAACTCGTAGGTAAGCGGAAGAAAACATAAATCCTCTGACATAAGAGCGGTTTGGAATGCGCCACGCACTTGTACGAATTCTTACATTTTACACTCGTGTTTCGCTTGAATACTTGTCATAATTTTTTCAGAATGTTGCCGATCGATTGATATGTGCTTCATTTAAAGTTTGAAACTAATCACACAACATATTACGACAAAGTGTAGGGTATCCTAAAGGAATCCTTCAAACAGTTTAAGCATTTATAGAATATTCTGAATTTTGTTGCAAGCTGTAGTGTGTTTTTAAGTTTCAAACCTCAGGAGATGCCAAAATCAATCCAGAAAGTGGTCGTTCAATTGATATGTGCTTCAATCGCAATGGCCGAATTATTGAGAAATTGTGACAAGTATTCAAGTGAAACACAATCAGGTGAATGTAAAATACAAGAACTCAATGAGGCAGTGACGACAAGACAAGAAGCTTGCGCTACTAATGACTATGATAGATGTGTTTTTTTTAACAACGGAATGGCCAATACTGGTGGAGATCTTCGCCTACGTTTTGGAGTTGTTGTCTTCTCCAAAGCCTGGGAAACCTCAGAAGACATCAGGTAACCATTCGAACCCTTCACTCTACACAAACTTGACCAAAGGACCTTAAAATGAACGGTGTATAAAGTCAAAGAGACTTTGAGAATGGTCCGACCATGCATTCTGCGTGGTGCAATTCCCACTGCTCATACGTCAGAAAATTTCTATTTTCGTGCACTCTCTTATGAGCTCTTAAGCTCTTCACTATCATTACTGGCAGCGAAGTTATCGTCTTTCAAACGGTGCTTATACATTTTTGGGCGCCCTATAACAGGATTCTTATACTTCTTTATCAGGGGTGTTAGAAAACTCATAAAGTGGGCCCATTACTTTTCACAGAGGCATGTACATGTTACTCCTCACCTTCGTATGGCTGCTACACCTTTTCCGATGAAGCACGCCACAGATGCCAACATGGACCACCTCTAATTAAAATACACAGTGAATTTCTGCCTAGAATCCTTTCATGTGCCCAATAGAGTGCCAGTTCTAGGTGCTTTAGTCCTCAAAGCGGAGTCGACTCATCGGCCCTGGTGGACCCCGTCGGCGAGCGCCCGCAGCGTCCCTACCGCCTCGTCTGCTCGGTCTGTTTGCTCAGCAAAAGCAGCTATTGTGGTGCGTCCACATACGCAGCACACGAACGTAACATGCGCTGTGTCCGGTAGCGCGTAACAATGCTCCGCTCTCACTTGACAGCTGACGCTGCCGTTATGCCACTTCTTCTCTCTTCCACAGTCGCTTTCTGATATGCTGTTCTCGACTTTATGGACGAGTCCTTGCTGTTTAGTTCATTGGTTGCTGTATTCTTGCTAGACTATCTCTGAGCAGTCTATTTAGCCTTGAGGGCTTATTCTAGACGCGAAGCCTGTAGTAGCGCAGTCGGAGGGACACTGACCGGCTGCTGCGTGGATCCTATTCCTGGTTTCTGGTTCAGCTTTCCTTCCTGTGCCAAAAGGAACCTCCAATCCCTACGGGGTCGGCGAATTGGAAGCACACTTGTCTGGGAAGGATAAAGTGCTGACTTGTTCAACAGCTAGCCACCGAAAGTAATCTAATACGCATTCAAATTACATCTATAATTCCTCGTTGTAGTTAAATGCATGGCAGATCCCAACAGGATTGATTAACTCCTTTCTTCCTCCGCTATCCTTAGTCCTAGTCCGGAAGCGCGTAACACTAAAGTAATCTAAATAAAACTTGAGAAATTGTCACCTTGTGTTACTCCTTGGTCTTGTTAGTTTCTCTACATTTCATTCGGTTCTGTTAATTTTATTGGGATAAAACCTAGCGCTTGAGTACTCCTCTCCTCTCACGTTCTTCTCATGGCTGAATACTAATACTGAATACTTTCCCTAGCATAATGCTAGCTCACGGCATCCGGGTAATGAAGCAAGACGCTTGAGACCCTACCGCTTAGGATAGGTCTGTATTTAAACCCAACGGTGATCAAAATTAGTCAGTCTTTCTAGTTTTGGAGTTGTTGTCCTTTCCAGAGCATTGAAGACTTAGGATGACATCTGAAATTAACCTTCCAGACCCTCCATTCCATAGGGACACGACCGAAAGACCACAAAGGGACGGTGGAAAATGAGCAGACATCTAAATATTGAGAATGGTTCAAATAATTTAAGACAATAGGATCAGAAATAGTTAGGGCTCATTGAAAATCGCACGTGCACGACAGTATACTCTTTGAATTCTCCAAGTCTCTCTCTCTTCGTGAAGCCTCGATATTTCTTTACTGTGTCAATAGTTCTGCGGCGAGCGAGGTTGTAAGATGGATCAGCTCTACCGGACGCGATGTGTTCATCGTCGTCAGAGGCCTAAAAGTGGTTTGAGACCTCAGATTTGTTGCCCACCCGACAAAGTTCCTCCTCAACCCCTTCTGACGTCCTTCTGGATGTTCAGCGAAAGACTTCAGCTCAAGAGAGACTCTCCAACTGATGCACGCTCACGTCGGTACCGCTGACGTGAAAGATATGTGCTTCAAAATTTTTAATTTAATGCTTTTTGTTGATGAGCAGCAACTATCTGTCTGTATTGAGATACTCAATTTTCCTGCGGTTTTACTGTAGTATAAGACAATGGTGTCCTGCCCCATGCTGTTGACCGAGCGAACTCCTTCCGAACTCCCCACTGCATTTTCAGTGCTGTTCTTGCCTCCTCAGTGCTACGGACGAAGAACACTGTGAATTTGAGTGAGCCAAGGAATTGCTATAGAGTGCATGAACTGAGAGCTCTTGACTTCTGGAACAGACGAACATCTGATACATACTTCATGCCTTTACCTCAGCGCTTCATTTGGTCTGCTTTCTGCTTTGCTAGTTATTCTTGTATTTGATATTCTCTTTCTGCACTGCTACGCGTCCTGCAACCCAATAAGTGCTGAGAAATGGTGTATTGTCTGTCTTGGTGTTGGATCTACCCACAGTGGTGGCTTTCAGGTGCAAAAATAATTATGACATGTCCTATAAAGAGAAGGGCAGATAGAGCCGTAGGGGAAGGGAGGAGGGGGGGGGGGGGAGTGCTGACACCCGTGTAGAACTCGGTCATGGTTTAAGGTACGAGTCCCGTCCAAAACAACTTGGCCTTGTCGCCGTCACCAAATTTATAGCTGCCAGGTGCTGACATGCCGGGTCTAAATATCTTACAGAAAGACGGTCTCTTCAAAAAACCTACAAGATAAAAAGCGTCCAAGAATACTAATAGTGTCGAGTGATTATGATGCAGTTTGTTCTGACTTTTTATTTTCTACTCTTCGTTTGATGTTCTTTGTCCCGCCCAGTTCAGCAACTGTATTATTGTATTAGCATTATTGGAGGGTGAACGATTGAAAATCGACTTTTTGATCGACTGGTCGTCACATATTTTATTGTACGACTTTCAGTGCACCCTCTCCCTGATAGCGCCAGACCTCATTTAGCAAAAGCAATCCAAAAAAAAAACGTGGAGCTGGGCTGGAAGATCGCTCTCCGTCCGCCATATTTTTCTGATATAGATTCAGATTATCCACAGTTCACAAGTTTGAAGACTTAAGTCGGTCGGTCACCGATTTCTTCCTCGACTCCCGGTCTTCCCAGTTCAGGGAAAAGGAGATCACTGTCCTGCTCAGTATTGCATTGTACGGTGAATAATGAAATACTTGCTTATTTTGATACTTTGATGGTCCTTTTGTCGGTCGAAGATCTTCTCAGCGCTGACCCCAACTCTTCCAGACCGCTCGATCTCTGGCAGCTTGCATCCAGTGAGGCAGACTCCGCTCTCTGAAAGATCTTGAGAATGAGTCTGCTCATCGCGTAGGCGGTCGTCCCAGTGTTCTCTTGTTGTCTCTTGGGAGTCATTCTGTGACACGAAGACTCCTTTCGCCGAAGCAGGTGTCCGGCCCAGTGATATTTGGACTTCTTCATGTACTGCAGCGGATCTGCTAATCACGACTTCTCCCTTAGCTCCGAGTTTCGTAGACCTTCTTGCCATTGCTGATGAAGGCTTGTCCTCAGAAGACATCTCTCCAGTGCACGATGCGTAGTTTGCATTGCTCTGGCGATTGTCTTGTTGTCGGGCCAGGTTTCCGTCGCGTAACACATCGCAGGCGTTGAATATCGAGGTATTGAGGCCGGCATTCTTGACCTGATCGATGACTTCACGAATCGAACTGAAGGATGCCCATACTGCGCGTCTCCTGCCGGCGATTTCAGGAGCGAGGTCGTTATCCATGTTCAGCTCTCTTCCCAGATAGACGTACATAGGAGTCGACCTGTTGTAGAGCGACTCCATCTAACCTTACGAGTCCCGTGTCACACCACTTGATGACCACAAATTGCGTTTTGGACATATTTAAGTCCAATCCGATCTTCATACCTGCCACATTGAGCTCGTTCAGCATCTCCTCGACTTCTGCCGTGCTGGTAGAGATGAGAACAACATCGTCGGTAAAGCGAAGGTTGCTGATCCGTTTACCGTCGACAAGGTAGCCTTATCGTCCCAGTTCAAGTAATAAACAAATAAAGAAGAAAAAATGAAAACCCTCTCAAGAATTTCTGAGCAAGCTAATTTATTGCGTATACGTACTCGTACTGCTTCCACGATATCCCACAGAAATAGAATCCATAGCGCATTTCGATCGAAAATCTATTAAGGTCGTTCTCCACTCTTTTATTTCCTGCTTTCTTGCAATATATATGCGGGATTGTAGATTCGTTAAGCTTCCGCTTGACGTAGATGCGTGCCAGAAATAGCACGTAGCGATGGCATTTACGAATTCGCAACTATGCGATCTGAATCACCTCGCATCGCTCCACTGATTCCATCGATTCTTCAGCGCCTGATAACACTTCAGCACGGCCGTCTCGCCTGGTGCTTCTGTAGCAAGTCTTCGACACGCAACCTGGAACACCTTTACAGCTGCTAGGGGCCATCAGTGTCTCTGTCGCGGAGTGTGTACCTTCTGTGTTCGCCCCTTTTGTTGTTTTAGAATGCGAATTCAAGTTTAAAACAGAATGCGAGCATACTGTCAAAAATGGTTGTTCGGCTTTTACATTTCATGGATCTTGATATCTTATCTACATATTGTAAATGGATTGCATTCGAATCATGTATACTACAGAAGAAATTGGGAACTAAAGGAGAGGAAATAAGGGAGTTTCTAAAATACTTTTCATCTCGTTTCTATATGTAAAACAAGAGCGGTAAGAGACGCATCGACAGCCAGTTTGTACAGCAATTTTAATCGCTATTGTTCTGAATACGGTGCCATTCAAGAATTGCTGGTCTTCGCACCGACACACCGTCGCTTCATCACGCGCTCTCGGCAAACAATGCCTGTTTTGAATTGATCCAGCTGTGAAGCGTCCGTTTGTTTAAGCTTTTCTGTCTCCAGGTACGCTTAGAGGTTAGAAGCCGAAGTCTGTGTAAGCGTTCCAGCTCACACTATTCACTGCTTTTGTTCGAAAATGTTTGTCTTTGCCTGATTCTTTCTGCCTCGATACAGAGCGCTCATCGGTGCCTTGTTATTCCTTTTATTTGCTTCTATCATGTTCTATGTACCTCCTTTAAAAAGCGTAATACCCCTAAGAGGAACTGCGAGCAACTCTCACAGAGCTTCTGTATTCCCTGGAATCTGATCGGTATATTGCATCGTCCATATGGGCGCGTGTGGCGCAGTCGGAGGACGCGCGACTGTCGCGTGCACCCGATACCAGGTTCCTTTTTCGGATTTCCCGCCCAGGCCAACCAAGCCCTGTATCCCTCCGGGGTCGGTGAATTGGTACCAGACTTGTCTGGGAAGGATAAAGCGCTGACTTGTTCATCGGCTGGCCACCGCAAGTCATTGTATGGCCAAATACGCATTCATGTCGCCTCCACGACATCCGAAGTAGAATGCGCTGGCGCATCCCAGAAGGGATTGACTAACGCCGTCCTTTATCCTTTATCCTTATATTGCTTCGTTCATTAGGCATATGATATGCTTCAAATAGAGTTTTTACAGAATTTTTTTCCCGGTAAGGATGAAGAATAGAACTCAATGTTAGTAAATCCTTTTATTTAATGCGCAATGCATTCTGTACTTCTACGGGATATCGCGTTGACGATTTGAATGCGTATTTGGCCTTTACAATGACTTACGTATCCAACCGATGAGCAAAGCAGTGTCTTATCCATCTCGGACCGATCTAGTACCAAATCACTGACGTCGGAGAGATGAAAGGCTTGCCTGGCCTGAGCGGAAAATCCGATCCAACAATCTGCAACCAGGTGCATGCGACATCCGGCGCCACCAAAGACTGCGCTATCCCACGCCATAACTGAGGATTCTTCTACGATATGTTCTGCAAATGGTAACATTTACTGCAAGGCTGGAATCACCAAGATTTAGGATAAAAGGATAAAGGACGGCGTTATTCAATCCTCTCTGGGATGCGCCACGCATTCTACTTCTACGGGATGTCGTGGAGGCGTGTTGAATGCGTGTTTGTCCACACAATGACTTGCGGTGGCCAGCCGATGTACGAGTCAATGCTTTACCCTTCCCAGACAGGTCTGGTATCAATTCACCGACCCCGGAGGGATGGAAAGTGTGGTTGGCCTGAGCGGGAAGTCCGAACCAGCAACCTGGTATCGGGTGCAGGCGACAGCCGTCGCCTCCTTCGACTGCGCTGCACGCGCCCCAACAAGATTTATTGTCACCAAATTTCTGATACATTAGCCTAAGGTTCGTATCCAAACGGTGTAGGATAAAAAAATGCTGTAGAGTTCACTGTTGCTTTGACTGAAGCTCACCGTAACACTCACAAAACCTGCATTGCCTACTACCTTTATGGATCTACTGCGACATTTGGTATTATCAAGTCTATCTTGAAATTTCCAAGAAATTTATTTTGCCACCAGGCTTGTCATGCTTCGAAACCCTGATGCAGGTCATTTCGAGAAATTTACACCACTGAGTTTTTAGCCAATTGACGTGAATTTTCAACATAAAAGATAAAGGATAAAATTTGGTGTTAACCAACCACTTATGGGATCTGCCACGTCTTCAACTGTTACGCTAACCAGTGGAAACGTTACTGTTTTTCCCAAACGAATCTGATAAGGAATCTTCGACACCGGAAGGTTGGAAAGCTTGGTTGGCCTGGGAGGGAAACCCGAACCAAGAACCTGATAGTAGATGTGAATAGGAAAGAAGAAAAAATTTAAAAATCGCTGAGCAAAAGCTGGCATGTTGTCGTCACAAAGCGTCTAGCCGTCGAGGGTCGACGTCATCTCACAGAAGGCACTATGCTGTGGTGTTTCCATAGAAACTTTCTCAATAGAATGTTTACGTGATGCCGTCGTCGCAAGGGTCCTTCCACATGCAAGCAAAAAGTCGAAGCCGCCGATGACGTCGCGTCGTCAAATATTGATTCACTTTCACTCGTCGATTGCGAGAATCAATCTGTTCCGCTAAGCATTAAGATTTTCTCCTCAATTCTAATTGGCTTTTGTAGTTCTGCTTCAAAAGGACAATTCCAGAAGCTCTCTTCACGCTGAGATAAATCTTGAATGCTTCCTAGCACACTAGCAGAATGCTGAGCAATGCGAAAACACTACTTCTTCGACCATTTCACGACATCGCCGCTCAATTTCATGTCTGTGAGAATTATAGCCGTTCCGTCGTTGATTTATTGCCCGGTTTCGTCGTGCTGGAGCTTGCTAGTATTGTCCGTTATTCCTCCGACCAAACCTCACTCTGTATTTTCATTAGCTTGATGTTCCGCTCCTGCCGCATGCAACCGACGTAGAGCTAATCTACGTATTACTGCGAAGATTTTCTAGCATTCTCGACACTCTTTACGAGCTATTATGAGCTTCCTTGTTAGGCCGATAGCTATTGCTGACTAGTTTTTTTTTCACTCGGATATTTACAAGCCGTTACCTCCTATATAGGAGCCTGATGGCGCTGGGGGACGAGGTGGCTGCTTTCTTCTTGTAATTAGAACCAACATGGTTGGAAGGCCGACGCGTCAGCGGTTTTGGCATTTTATTCTCATTCGGGCGCGTGTAGCGCAGTTGGTAGAGGCGCCGGCTGTCACGTGCACCCGATACCAGTTCCTGGTTCGGATTTCTCGCCCAGGCCAACCAAGTCTTCCATCCCTCCGGGGTCGGTGAATTGGTACCAGACTTGTTTAAGAAGGATAGAGCGCTGACTTGTTCATCGGCTGGCCACTGCAAGTCATTGTAGGGCCAAATACGCATTCAAATCGCCTCCACGACATCTCGCAGATGTAGAATACGTGGCGCATCCCAAAGGCGATTGAATAACGCCGTCCTTTGTCCTTTATCCCTTTATTCTCAATCAGACGTGCAATTATTTACCAAGCATGTCTGGTCTTTTACATGTGTTCGAATCTTCGCCTATTTTTGCGACAATAAACTGCTTTTTCAATCACAACAGGATCTTGCTAGCACCAGACGATCTAAAACTGCAAATTTTTTGATAAAAGTTGTTATCTGCTGCCGGGAAAGAGTTATACCATATAGAAAATGAGCGAAGTATTAAGATGTTTAAAAAATCAATGTTGATAAAATTTTTGTTAACGGAAAAAAATTATTTTAAATTTAAGTTATACGAGTACATTGCTTTTCGCACTTGGAATCCGCGTAGTCCTGTACTTATTCCATTTGTTATAAGGAGTGTTTGAAAAGAAAGATAAAGGATAAGGATAAAGGACGGCGTTATTCAATTCCTTTTGGGATGCGCCACGTATTCTACTTCTACGGGATGTCGTGGAGGCGACTTGAATGCGTATTTGGCCATACAATGGTGGCGGTGGCCAGCTGATGAACAAGACAGCGCTTTGCGGGAAACCCCAACCAGGAACCGAATCAAAAAAGTATCGGGCCGGCACGTCCTCCGACTGCACTAGACACGCCTAATGTGTATATAGAAACACCTTTATTAAGAGACGTTGTTTAAAAACACTTATTAACACATATTAGCATTAAAAATAGGTTCATGTCGGGAAGATGAGCAGCAGGGGAGGGTGGTGGCGCTTTTGGGATGCGCCACGCACTGCGGCACGCGGGATGTCGTGGAGGCGATTTGAATGCGTTTTGGTCATACAATGACTTGCGGTGGACAGTCGATGAACAAGTCAGCGCCTCCTTCTCAAACAAGTCTGGTACCAATTCACCGACCCCGGAGGGATGGAAAGGCTTGGTTGGCCTGGGCGGAAAATCCGAACCAGGAACCTGGTATCGGGTGCACTCGACTGCCGGCCTGAAAAGGAAGAACGCACAATAATCAAACCTACATACACAGCATACATGTTAGAATTGTAAAATTTCTATGTCGACTCAATTGCTTTTCAGTTGAGTTTTCCATCTCTTTAAATAAATAAATAAATAAATCCTCCATCTCATGCAGAGAAGCGAGGAGATGCACTTGTGTGAAACGCTGACTGCTTTTTGATTATTTTCACGCCAAATAGCGCTTTCAGCGATCTGTACGCTGCATTAGCATTCCATCGAGCACTGCCTCATCTTTTCGTCTAAAAAATCGTTGGCGTTTTGTCCGTTTTACCGCACACATTTTGTAAAAAATTGTTTAAGCTTAGTAGATGCCTTGGGATAGACCCGTAGAAAGAAGAAACACGTAGATGAACATTGCTCACTTTGGGGTTGAGTTCGAAGAGAACTTCGATGACCGGATTGACGAAGCAATCTGGCTTTCAAGATTTTTCTCAGTAAAATTGGATTCAATGTGCCTGTTTTAGAAGTTCTTGCAGTGAGCAAAATTTGTTTTCTTAGTGAATCCAGTGGTCTCTTATGTAAAACAGCTTAACTGAATCGTCGGCGAGATTGTGCGAGGCTGTTCCTAACGCATGAAATCAGATGACAATAGAGATACATATCTTTTGCTTATTTGTTTATTATTTATTGCACAGGGAAATGCGCACAGAGGTACTTATCTTTTGTTTGTTTGTTTATTAATTGTTGCACATCGAAATGCCCACAAAGTATAGTTGTGCTCGAAAGACCTATTCGAATAGGTATTTGAATGACTTTAATTCGCATTTAAATATTTGATTTCGAAAAGTCAAAAATCAAACGCATTCGAATTCGAGTACTCAGAAAAACCGTTCGTTCGAACATATTCGAATTCGAATATTCGCATTCGAAACCATGAAAATATTCGAAAAAATTTCGAGAGCACAACTATACCACAAAGACAGGAATGAGAACAAGCTGAGGAACAGAAACTTCAACCCAAAATTATAAAACGAAGGAAAATGCTATAGCAACTGAAGAAAAATGGACCACAAGAGATTTTACACGTGAGCTCTAGTTTAATGTTTGATAAGTATGTCAATTAAAGGGCGATTAAGATGACAACGGAGGTCTTCATAGAAAAGCTTGGATTATCTTCTTACTCTGGTGTAAAAATTGGTCAATTCTGCTGTCAAAATTACGAACACGAAATAGAGTAATGGTTAAGACCGCAGTTGCTCAAAGCTTTTCCCGAACGAACAAAGGGCATAAAGGATAAGGGATAAAGGACGGCGTTACTTAATCCGTTTTGGGATGCACCACACATTCTACTTCTGCGTGATGTCATGGAGCGGACAATCCGAACGAGGAACTTGGTATCGGGTGCACGTAAGAACCGGTACCTCTCCCTACTACAGCGGTACACGCGCCCTAACAAATATAATAGTCTATAGAAATTTAGCGCTTTTTATAGAGCCCGGGAACGTTACGACAATTGTATTCTTCTATTCGAGGTTGTGGTGGTCGAGATATGTTGCTTGAAATCAATTCCTTTGCGTTATTCGCCGTCTATTCTCATTTGAGGAAGAATAGAGGATAAAGTTCGGCGTTAACCAATCGTTTTACAGAATGCGCCACGTATTCCACTTCTAGGATAGGTCATGTGGGGTGTTTGAACACCTATTTGGCCTACGCGCTGACATGTACTGGCGAACGGATGAACAAGACAGTGTTTCATCCTTCCGAAATAAGGGCGGTACCAATTCATCGAGCTCGAGGGGATGGTAATCAGGCACACAGCCGTGAATCGGAGTGCATGCGACAGCCGGCACTTCCTCCGACTGCACTGGCAAGCGCCCTTGAATCCGATGCGCTGTCAAGATTCTTGACTCAGATTTAGCGTCCAGACCAACCTAGTTTTCACCGCTTCGAGCTCAGTGAATCGGTACCAGGAGTTGTCTGTAACGGGAAAAGATAAAACACTGACTCGTCCATTAGCTGGTCACCGCAACTAATGAACGAGTCAGTGTTTTATCGTTTCATTGTATAGCCTAAAGATCAAAGCGCCTCCATGATGTCTCGTCGAAGAAGAATCCGTGGCGCATTCCGCAAAACGATGTGCTATCGAGACCACTATTTTTTATACTGATTCATTTTTTTACTATATTGAATCCGCTTTAGCTGATGCACATGCTTTTGTGGCTCTGACAAGGGAAGGGTCTGAAGCGTATGTCAGAACGGGGGGAGCGAGTCATATTAGGGAGAATCCTCACCCCTCAATTGGTTTGAAAATGTGTTCACTTTTTGCCAAGTCGCTAAACCCAAGGAGTAGGGGGGTCACAATGGGATACGGCGCAGCAAGCGTTTGGAGGTCTTGTACGTCCGTGATGCGTCTGCGGCAGGTGGCTCGGAGCGCAGGTGGGTAGAGTGTTGACTCGTACGAGGGAGGTCAGGGGGTTTGGCTCCTCTGCGCTGCTGCATTTTTGCATTTCAACTGATTGGTTAAGATTTGGGGGATTCTGACGTCTATACCATTTTCAGACGTTTTCTGCGCATTTTTCCAACTGTACGCAGTGGTATTCAACACGGTGATGCATGTTCAGCACCAGTGATACACAGGTACAAAGTGCCTGTGTAGTGAATCGCGGTGTCTTCCTCCATGGTTATGAGCACGCAACCGAAATCCATTTGAAGACGTACCCGAAACAAGAGTTCCACCCGAAAACGTTATCATATGCCCACTGCTTGCTTGCTTCTCCACGTCCATCAGTTCATCTTGCGGATCCCAATCTTCCTCTTCTTCTTCCACCACTTCCGGCTGTTCGTCTTCGTCAACTTTAAGTTGAAGTGCTTCGAAGTCCTTGAGTATGCTGGCTATCCGTTCGGCCAGCTTGATTTCTTCCCTCGAAGATTCCTTGTCTAAAGGTGGGCCACACTTCAGCGTGAGCAGGTGAATCACCACTCGACCGTCGACGGACATTGTTGGTGTTAGGTTCTAGAAAACCTTCAGCAGACCTCTGCTTTTCAGGTGACAGGCAGACATGAGGGAAAGAGTGTATCGATGCCGTTTAGCTTAATTTGCGGGATCCGCACACCTCGTTTCTCACTAGAACCACCTCCGACGTCACAACGTGGTCTCCTTTGAAAATCCGAGCAGGATGGATTTTCCCGAGGCCTTTGGTCCTTGTATGGGAACAAACTATGAGGAGCCTGTAGCATTTATACGTTACCCGTAAGGTGCCCAGTGGTGCTTCATCACCTTGTACCTATGTATCACTGGTGTTGAACATTTATACACTATGTTGAATAACACAACGTACCGCTGGAAAAATGCGCAGAAAACGTCAGAAAATGGTGTAGACGTCAGAATCCCCCAAATCTCTACCAATCAGTTGAAATGCAAAAGTGCAGCAACGCATAAGAGCCAAACCCCTCCCTCGCACGAGTCAACCCTCTACCCACCTGCGCTCCGAGCCACTCGCTGCAGACGCATCGCGGGCGAACAAGACTCCCAAACGCGTGCTGCGCTGTATCCCATTGTAACCCCTACTCCGTGGCTTTAACGACTTGGCAGAAAATAAACACATTTTCAAACCAATTGAGGGATGAGGATTCTCCCTATATGACTCGCTCCCCCCGTTCTGACATACACTTCAGACCCTTCCTTTGTGAGTTCCTGGCATTCCGCTAGTTGCCACCGGCACCGCCCTTATTCCCACCCTCGCTGACGGCGGCCATCTCGTTACGAGGGGCATCTCTGCTATGTATCGCGTTTCCAATTTCATTATACCTGCCTGGATACCTGCCCAGACAACGCACTGCCTTATCGATTCCGCCACTTGTTAGGAGAGCATCGCAGCTGGCAGTGCAGGAGCGATTATGCTCGTCACCTGAGTCAGCGAGCTCTTCAGCTTCTGAAATGCTAGATATGCCTCTCATATGGGAATTGTCCTGGCCTAGGTAAATCTGAATGAGAACCAATTACTAGGCTTTCGAAATTAATCATTGTGTTCTGCCAATCATTGATTTTCGATTTATGAATTGCCGAAAATGGACATTCGTACCAAAGATTTTTTTTCAAGAAGTGTTCAAAATTTCGGACCTATCCTAGTAGTAGGAGTGCTTTACATAATATTCTTGACAATATTGGGTAAACTGAGAACGAATTTGTACAATTCTCTAAGATCGACTACCATAAAACCTTTGGTAGAATAGTTTTAATTCTACTGTAGCACGCAGGATTGTTGAAAGTTAATTTTATTACGCCAGGCATTTCGGCAGTATCGTCGTTATCAAAGGCCTGAAAGAGGTCCGGTTTTTCTTCGAACTGGACACTCATATCGTCAATTGCTCTAGTTTTCCCAACCCTGCAGCACCAATGGAATCTCAAAGGTGTCAAGAAGAAGTTACTCTAATACGAACGCAATGAATACTATTTTACTAAAGTGAAACACTGATGTAGCCTACGAGAAGACTTTCTCCACAGTTTCATAGCCGCGACTGATCAACCTGCTGATATTTGCTTCGCTTTTCTAACGGTGCTTCCATCGACTAGGATATATCCTCTTTTATTTCTTTTCTGATCACTTAGGTGACTCGAGATTCTACCTATCCAGGTGGTTAAATTGCTTGCGGGTTCTGTTTTTAGAGCATGACTGAAGTGAATCGACCTTACTATGTACAGCTGTAAACGTTGGGATTTTAATTGAAAATTAAAATGTATTAAGCCAGTCTCACGTCCGTTAATTGGCTGATGTGCCAAAGTAGTTTCAGTGGGTCTATTTTTAAATGATAGAATAGTTATGCGGGCGCCATCCAACAACGACGCTCTCGCAGTTCTGACATTTTTTGTTTAAACGCAATCGGGTCTTACGGACAGTGGTATTCACTGATTGTTTCTGCTTCCTAGCGTTTTATGTGTGCTTTAAAGATCTGCTCTTAGCTGAAATCACTGGCTTTTCCATTGGCTGGTCAGCACAAGTCATTGTAAAGGCAAAATACGCATTCAACTCGTCTCCGCGACATCCAGACCATAGGAGTAGAATGCGTGGCGCAACTCAGAAGGAATTGAGAAGCGCCGTGCTTTACCCTTTATTATTCATTAGTGGAGTGGGACTTTTAAATGTTGTTTCTCAAGTTTCGTATTCCTTTTCTACAGCTTTTGAAGTTGCTCATGTATTACGGCTTTTTTATTGCAACCCCTACAATGCAGCTGCTACTCTAGGGTTCTAGTAAAAAAACTCGAAGTGCAGTGAGTTGCTTTTTCTTCCGGTCCAATTGCAGCAAGCGTTTTCCCACTGTCAGCACTTTCTGCCTATTCTGCAGTGCCTGCCACTACTTATAAGATGTTGCTGAACCGTGGTGGGAACTCTATTTTCGTTCACGGATCGCAGCCGCGTTTCAGCGTCTTCTACCTTTCTCTTCTATCTTCTACCCGCCCATTTTGCTATCTTCCACCTGAGCCAATATCGTATATTGAATGTTGATATCACTTGGATTGATCAATAGATTGGATCCACTCCAATTAGTGAACACGGAATCTTTAAAAAATATGTGTACTGTAGTTGCGCACGAATGACCTATTCGAATAGGCATTCACGTCTTCTAATGTGTTCGAATTCCGTTATTCCAAAAGTACGTTTTTCTCAATGTGTTTGTATTCGAGTATTTGAAATTTTGAGCATTCGAAACTTGTCGAATATATACCATCTCCTTCTCGAATCAGACAGATTTCAAATTCAAAAAACAAACATCGATGTTGTCTTATTGAGCTGGTAGTCAAAGTTGTTATCACATTTATTAGACTCGGCTTACGTTTCGGCGACCTCGCCTTCGTCAGATCCTAAAAAAGTCGAAGAACATGAAACTGTCCTCCTAAACACCATTTCGTCCTGTATCACCTGTCGACCCGTTGATCATCGAATTGCTCGAGCGGGTGCCAGCAGCGTCTCCATTCGTCCCTGTCGCGTGCCAGAGTGGTCCAATGGATCCTCCTCGCTCGAGGGACACGAAGAGCGTCATATCGGTCGTTCAGGGCTTCAACGAAGAAGTCCGACCAACGCGTTGGTGGGCATCCTGGCGCTCTTTTGACATCCCGCGGAATCCAGTCGGTGATGGCTCTCGTCCAGCGGGTGTCTGCGAAGCGCATTATATGGCCGACCCACCTAATTTTCGACAACTTGGCCCATGCGACATCGTCTCTGATCTTCGAACGTCGGCGAAGCTCGGAACTCCCACTTCTCTCACTTGCGTGAGTCGTGTCACTCCGAGCATCGTCCTCTCGATTCCACGCTGCGCGACGCTGATCGCGTGTTCATCCTGCTTTCGTATAGCCCAGGTCTCTGAGGCGTATGTCAGGGCAGGAAGAACAGTGGAGTCGAATAGGTGGGCACGCAGTCGGACGTTCTTCGTCTTCTTCGCGACTTCTTCGACGCTCTTGAAAGCTCCCCAAGCCGCTCTTTTCCTCCTGCTCAGCTCTGGTGCTAGGTCGTTGGCCATGTTGACTTCGCGACCCAGATACACATACATGCTGTAGCTGGAGCATTCGGAGATGTTCGTTCCGTTGAGCGAGAATGGGGCATCAGAAACCCATCCGTTCATCATGAACATCGTCTTCGTAAGATTCAGCTGCAGTCCAACGTTCCCACATACACGATCGAAGTCGGCCAGTATTCGCTCCGCCTGGCTGATGCTCGGTGTTATGAGCACGATGTCGTCAGCGAAGCGAAGATGATGTAGTTGCCGGCCGTCGACCTTCCCTCCCATGTCTTCCCATTCTAGTTCGCGCATGACGTTTTCGGGAGTGGCGCTGAAGAGCTTCGGGGATATGGTATCCCCTTGCCGAACCCCTCTCTTCACGTCGACGACGTCGTAGTTGTAGAATGGTGAGATCTTGCTCGTGAATTGTACACTGTACAGCTCTCGAAAGACTCTGATGTACTGAGTAGGACCCTGAGTGAGCAGGGCTTCGATGACCGCTTCAGTTTCGACAGAGTCGAATGCCTTCTTCAGGTCGATGAACGTAAGGCAAAGCGGCAGCTTGTACTCTCGCGACACTTCGATGAGCTTCGTAATGGTGTGTATGTGGTCGATCGTGCTGAATCCTCTCCGAAATCCTGCTTGTTCGCGTGGCTGTCCTTCGTCCAGCGCTATTCCGATCCTATTCAGGATAACTCGAGTGAACAGCTTGTAGACTACGGACAGCAGGCAGATCGGGCCAATGTCGTGCACGTCTCCCTTCTTGTACAGCAAGACGGTTCTGCTGGTCTTCCACTGAGATGGAACACTCCGACAGGTAACGTGTGAAGAGCCGCGCCAGGGTGTTGATGAGCGCTGGCGGGAGGTTCTTCAGGTGTTCAGCTCTGATCCTGTCAGAACCGGGTGCTGTACGTTTCTTCACCGACGAGATGGCGTGTCGGATCTCGGAAGGGAGAACAGAGGGGACGACGTATCCATCCTGCGGAAGATGGCATGGGGGCAGGTGGACGTGGCTATCGAAGAGATCGGAGTAGAAGTCGTGGATGACCTTCTCCATGGTCCTTCTGGAAGAGGTGACGGTTCCGTCGGGACGTCGGAGAGCGGTCATCTTGGTCTTGAAGTTGGCGAAGTTCCAATGCCCGCCGGAACTTCGCCATTTCATCCTACAGAGTGCTAATCTTGAGGAGAGATAGCGACAAGATCCAACATGACAGTTATGAAGGAACGACTGACCTTATCGGTGGATGTCGAGACGGACCACCAGTCACCCGAAGCTGGACTAGAACGTGGGTGAATGAGTCTACCTCGCGGACAACCCGACTTAAATACCCTGGGGTCAGACCAGATAGATCAGAACACGCAGAGCTCGACGAAGGGTGCCAGTTCTTGGGTTGCCGCCAGACACTCCTCCTTCCGGTTGACCTGGGGATTCCTAGCCGTGATCCACAGCGCCTCAAGGGTCTTGCTATAAGGATGTGATGGATCACACCGGATCTTGTGCCATCAGACTTCCATCTGTTTAGACTTCTGAAGCATCGTTTGAGAGGGAAAAATTTGAAAGCTATTATGACCTCAAAACGGCAGTCGACAACTTCTTCCAGTGACAATCCGCTGATTTCTGGACGAAAGGAGTCAGTGATTTGCCGAGCAGAGGCCGGATTCAGCAACGACTTACAGCAATTTAACAGAGAAAATTACAACCGAAATTCCTGATAGCGCGGCTTATCAAGCGATGTGGTGAGCGATAAGCCGTGCTATCATGAATTTCGGTATCGCTCACCATATCGCTTGATAAGCCGCGCTAAAGTGATTTACCTTACTTTTTAAATGTTGAACACGTATAATTCTGTTTTAAGAAATGTTTGTTTACTTTCCTAGTGGTAGACACGCGCTTGAAAACTGTCTATTTATTTTTTCAAGGTTGCAGGGTTTCAAGGTCTTAGCTGTTGCACATTTCTAATCAAATTGGACGATGTTATAAGCCCGACGCCTTCAAAATCAAACTGAACATCTTCAAACCTTAACGAGCGTCTTCCGATTCTATCTAGAAACTCTCCAAGAAGGTTGAAACAGGGTTTTAGTCAAGCACAATTTACTGTGCCCTCCTTTGAAATTTTTAGAAATTTACCTGCCACAATAAATAAACTCGAAATTTTACAATTTTTATATTTTGAGGAAAATATTGTATCCTGTTTTTAAGTATGAGAAGGCAGCAATTTTTTAGTTCTAAAAGAAGGGATAGCGCTATGCCCTCGTCCAAAACATCGCGATTTCTGTCTGAATGATTACCTAAATTCCGTTCACGTGAAGTAATATGCAATTTGTCAACGGCACATAACGAATGCTAGACGAATGCGCTGCGCGATCTATTTTTTAGCACATTAAAAAGTTTTTGAAGCTTTAAACCACAAATGTTTTTTGAGAATGAAATTATCATATATTTTTAAACAGCCTGTTGACTTACTGGAGCAAACGATTTGAAAAATTTCAAAAAAAAAACTCATACTAAATTTTCGTTGGACAAGAATTTGAAGAATTTGGTTTGAAGACGTCTACTGTGTTTTGAAACATGTCACGTTCGACGCAAAAATGTCATATATTATATTATAATATTACGTTGCTTTATGAAGGGACAATTTCTATGTTATATATTGTATAATAAATATTACATTTACGTCTACATTTATTTCATTCATATTTTATTTTAATGCTTTCGTACGTAATCCTGTGACTGATGAACTCCTTCAAAAATTTCGCCAAGAGTAAAGATCGAACTGGGGCTGGATTCATCAACGACTAACCCGCGGGTATAAGGGGTAGAGATACCCACGATGACGCCTGTGTCTCTGACTCTTACGTTATCTCTACCCCTTATACCCCGCATACCCACGGGTTTAGTTGTTGATGAATCCGGCCCCAGATCCGTCATATGTTCCTACGTGGGTCTTTGATTACGAACCGTGTTTGTCCTCGACAAATTCGAACAGTTATGTGGCCGTCTGCGTGAATCAGCTCTGTCTCACATTTTGTGGTGAGTAATAGAAGTACGATCTCCATTGCCAGAATTTATTATGGTTTCAAATCCTATATTTAGTGACTTGCAGTGCTTCTAGTGCTAGATTGTTTGGAACATTAATTAGTTTGGGCTGCTTCAGTAAAGTTGAAATCTTTGAACTGGTGGCGACATTCTAAGATCTTCAGTCGCTTGTTGCAGTATTTGTCCACCTAAGTAGTGCATCCGGTTAGGCAATTACTATGCAAACATTTCTTGGTTGCAAGCCTCGGTATCACATTTCTGCGTCACTTCAGGTTTACGTGTAGTACACGGACTGTGACGAAGATCAGCCGATTTTACGATTAGATTCAAGCTGATCATCACACTCTACGTCCCATCTGTCTGCATTTCTCCTTCAAGGAACTGTAGTTTGACTCAGTTTTGACTGATGTTGCCTTACGTGGAGCAACATAGCGTTTTTGATTTCTTTCTTGATTTTTTAATGTATGGTTGACTAGTAGCCTATCATAACGAATGTCAACTGTTACGATTTCTTTCGAACTTTGAGGTTTACCTGGACACATCCAGCTTTCTTTCCCCGCTCAATCCTTCCTCTACTCTCTTAACATCTATACATCCCTTTTTCAGCCAAAGTTTATTCCCCGGTCATATAGTTTCTCTCCTTTCCAGAGAGATACAAATTTTTCTAGAAGCATTTAAAAGAATTGGTGTCCTCCAAAGCGTCAGGACGAAGCAGCAAACTATCGCTGCCGATAGCTTTCTATGGCAACAGGTTTTTTGGCTACTTCAGATGTTGAGCCTTTGCTTCCTCCTGGGACCAAAGCTTCGGCAGATCAATTCATATCGGAAAGTAAAGGACAGCTCATTGAATTTTTCGGATAGAAACGTTGAAGATCGCGTTCGTTATTGTCTGTAGTAGCTGATTTTCTAGCAATAATTCCTTAATAGTCCATAATCAAGTTGAGCGCAGCAGTTAGCCACTACACTAACCATAAGGAATGATTCGTTGTTAGGTCCAAGGGTAGTTTTTAGGGGTAGAAGATGCCTACCATCGAAAATTCAGTCTTACGAATCCTTGCCCAAGTGCTCAAGTGCTCTTAGGAAGTGGCGTTTTCCTTTGTGTCATCCAATATTTATGAAATGTATAAAGCGAGTGGGCACGTGGTAGTGCACTCGAATGAGGTGGTTGCTGTCGCGAGCACCCCGATTTAGGGTTATTGGTTCGGATTTCCCGCCTAGTCCAACCAGGGTGTACATCCCGAATTGCCGGTGCGTTGCTAACAGTCTTGTTGGGGAGGGATAAAGCACTGTATTGTCCATCTGCTGGCTACTTAGAGCCACTTTATGGCCGTATATTCCTTCAAATCGCATCCACGATATCTCCCTGCGCTATGTCGAATGCACGACGCATTCCGAAAAGGAATTGACTCATATCGACCCATATTCTTCAGGGTTTATCCATCGAATCGTGCGAGTGAATTTGTCACGCAGAAAGTTTGCCTTACATTTCGCGTTCTTTCCTCTTATTACTTCTGAAGCCGTATGCTGAGAGATCAGTTGCTACCACCTTGTTTTTGTTCTGTTTTGGGATTTATCAACCCTTTTCCACAGCTCTTGTTGTTAATTTCCAGCTGTTCCCATGCTGGTGGTGTACGCAGTACAGTGTAGTAATAATTAAATAAAGAGATCTAAACATAGAAAATAGTTCCATCTTGATCACTATCTCGGCATAAAGAAACGTTCGTCAGCATAATTTTTATGTGATTAAATCCTGCAAAATTGTGTACCCAATTTTGACGAATTTTGTAGACTCACTGCAAAACGACAGGAGTTGCTTCCTCTTTGGTCTTTCTTTTGCATGCTTTTCTCTCATATTTGCATCGCAGCAGTGAATCTTGTGTGTCCCACAACCCTGCACTTTTTCGTTGTCGGCGATCTGTTCGAATACAATTCTCGATTCCGAATGCTTCCATAAAGAAAGGCAAGTGAGTGTTTTCAGAGCTGGTACACCAGGACACGAAATTGGAGGTTCGTCAGGAGCCAGCCATCTCCAGGATGCGTCCACCTCCCTCCGGACACATGGTCATCAACATGAAGACGACCATCACTACGCATGGAGCGCACAACGGTGTCATCGTCCATGCGGGAGTGCAGTCCGGAGCGGGAACTTCTCAAGGTGTGTTCTCACAGCTCTACGCAGCAACGAGCCATATTAGAAAAGATCACCCAGCTTCTAAATGAGAACTAGAATTTTGAAGTTTGTTTGTTCGTTTATTTGTTTGTTTATTACATGGACAACCATCTGAGACAATTCATAGATGAGGAATCGAGTAGCAATACAACTGCGGTCTGTGCAACTCCATGAACAACAAAATGAACATGAACACGCCAATTTACAATGTAGGATGAAACGTAAAATAAAGTACAAAGGAACTAAGGTGTAGAAGGATTGGGGAAACTGAATTGCTGGAGAACAGGTGGAACAAGAATACCGACATGACTGCATATTTTGCTTACTACAGGGTGTCTCAAAAAATGTATACAGTGTTTGGAAGGTGATAACTTTGCTCACACTAAAGGTACTGAAAAGATTAAGGGCTATATGAAAGCTTAAAATATAAATTTTTTGACATAAAAGCGGCATGGATTGCGCCATGCACTCATCTGAAACCTTTCATTTTACACTTGATTGATTGTTTTTCGCGCGTAATAATTTCTCTACAAAGTGGCCGTGTAGATTGATTTGAGCTTCCTTGAAAGTTTAAAACTTAAAAACACACTACGGCTTGCGAAAAATGCAGTGTATCCTGAAAAAAATTTAGGTACCATTTGAAGGTTTCTAACATTGCTGCTAGTAAAGCTCCTAAAGATGGTTGAGACTCATAGGAAAGCAAAAGGTAACAAGATTTCTGTGGCGTACAAATAGTCAAGATTGCGTCATGCCCCTGCCTAGAACTTTGCCTCTCAGATTACAACTTGGCAAGAATAACCTGTGCATGTGTATACATTGGATCCGAATGAATCATTTTCGGATATCCGATTCGGATAACCAGTTCGGATGAATCGCCGTTATCAGAATCATCCAATTATCCGAAGATTTTCGATCGGATCCAATATATTGTGTTGTGCTTCTTTTGACGTTTAGAACTTGAAAATCATGCGAAAGACAGGTGACATGTGAGTTTATCGATTATACAATTCAAATGTGAGCAGGAACCCCATTTTCCAAAGCGGATTCTCTGGAGCGATAAAGCAACATTCCAGCTGAATTAAAATTACATCTACTGGGCGACGGAAAATGTTAGAAGAAGCACATCACAGGTTAATGTGGCTAAGTACTAGCAAGAATGTAGCAAGCATTGAGCCCATGAACAATCATTCGATTTGAAATGCAAGGTTTTAGGAGGAGGCGTGGCGCAATATTGACTAATTACACGCCACAGAAATCTCGTTTCTCAGTGCTTTCATACGAGTCTCAAACATCTTCAAAAGCTTCACTAGCAGCGATGTTGGAACCTTTCAAATAGTACCTGCATTTTTTTAGGATACCCTGCATTTTTTGCTGTTGTGGTGCGTTTTTAAAAATTAAACCTTAAAAGAGGCACAAGTCAATTCATACGGCTACTTTAAGGGGAAATTATGAGAAGTACTCAACCGAAAACAATCAATCGAGAGTAAAATGCAAAATTTCTTACGTGTGCATGGCGCACCCTATGCCGCTCATATGTCAGAAAATTTCTATTTTTTTGTGCTTCCTTATGAGCCCTCAACTTCCTCAGTAACTTTATTTTGGACAAAGTCATCAACTTTCAAACAGTGTATACGTTTTTTGAGACACCCTGTATAATACTTTTGTAAATTTAACAATTGTTAAGCACATGAGAAACACAAATGATTCCGTCGGACAGAGCGAAGAATTCCGTATTAGACATCATATTAAAATGGCAGGTAAGTTGAATACTGATTCAGTTATAAACGAACGAAAAGCGGTTGCACAAAGACCGCTAGAACTTTCCGGCCAACCTGATAGTTAAGTTGATGGTTTTGATAGAAACGAATCGAATTTTCTTTATGTCCTAAGTGGCTCGTACTGAGGCGGTAAGCAGCTATAACGATGTTTTGTTGCAAAGCGGGTTCAGGTTAAAGCCTGTGAAAAGTGGTCGATTCCATTAGCTGTTAATTTATAGGAATTCATAGATCCATCCAGTTTTGTACTTTACTTCCTTGCGCTTTTCAGAATCTCAATGGTATGTGCCGTCAAGATTCCCTCAAATCGAAACTCCTGGCGGTACACGGCTTGATGCAGTTGCAGCAGGAACTAGTCGTGAGAATCTGGCGACAAGTGAGTGACGACATTATTGAGAACAATTTGTAGTTTATTCTTCAAGCAAAGGCTTTCTATCAGAATCGTTAGAACATCTCCTTTGTATGTTGTGTGGTGTTCTAGATGCAGGCGTTTCCTTGCCTATTTGAAGGTTTGATTCTACTTCTGTAGCGTTTTCTCACTTTGATCAGCCAACGTTCCTTAAGCTTGCTTTCCTTGGTATTTTAATCGCTTTTCTATGGCCGATCTCAGCGCACGTGCAGGGGTTTTATCCTATATTACTATACCTAACGTTTTCCCTATTGTCGTTTCCTGTATCCACGAGTGTGGTTGGCATACCCAAGTTCCGAAGCTCTATCTGATACCAGAAATGGGATGAGCATACATGGTCAACACTTTTCTTCTTGATTTCCTGCGCAATTAGCATCCTCTGTTACAAGACGCTTCCTTTGATCTCATTTATATTTTACACGATTTCTTTTCATCACAATTCAATCTGGTCTTTATTATTTCCTTTTCTGTACCTTCTCTGTCCCTATGTTAATATTCTGGACTATGTACTAAAAAAGGATGAAGGTCAAAGGGCGGTGTTAGTGTTCTTTATGGGCATGAGCCACACACTCCACTCCTACGGGATAAGTCAATGTTTTATCTTTCCTAGACGACACTAGTAATTCACCGACCCGGAGTGATGGATGGCTTGCATGGCCTGGGCGGGAAGTCTGAACCAAGAACCTTGGATCAGGTGCACGCGACAGCCTGCACCCCATGCAACTGCGCTATCGCACTTTTTTAGACTGATCTAAAGATTTATTTAAATATGTAGAGTAAGTTGCACAATTCAGAGCTGCTTGTGAAACACGTGATTTTCAGCGCTTTCAAACCCTCAGTATTTCTATAGCAAGTAATAAAGATATATGCTTAAATTCTTCGTTTAGGCTGGCCTTCTCTAGCAGTGAACACCGCGTCGCCACAGCCACAGGCGGATCAGCGACCTTCACGACAGGAACGTTCTCCGTTGCCTTCCCGTCAGGAGCACAGCTCGCACTCATTTCGCCTACCTTCACCACCTCTGTCGCCGGTATTCTCGTTCAGTGGCCGAGATTCTCCTCCGGACGAGTTTATTCAGCCTACCAGAGTCACACTGAATGTGTTCAATCCGGTGAGTTCCAGCCTAGCCTTGTCCTTTTAATTTCTCTGCAGATGGGGCTAATTGTGCTTCGTGCGTTTTTGTTTGAGGTTTTTGTTTGATAGCAGATTTTTTTGTTGAACAATATTTCTACTCAATAAAAACGCTTCCACGCCACGCGGGTCTTATGAATCCAACGTCTCGAACACCAACAGTTTATTGGCGGCACAACCAGATCCTCAAACTTGGGTAATTAAACCAAAGCGAACAACGATGGGTTAACAACAATAGTGCACGAAATAGAGGAATGTGTTTAACGGAGGAGCGAAATGTGATACAAGACACTTCGATAGCCAAAAGGGGCAAGGAGGCACTCATATACAAGGACCCTAGGATAACAAGGTAGCAGGGTAGCAGTTAGCGTTTGCTGAGGTCCACATCGCACCCGAGTCTGTCCTTGAAGTAGCACTTATGTAATCAAGAGTAAAGTCCCAAACCCTCCCCCTTTCTTGCACTACTAAATCGCAAGTTCTTGGATTCAGCTGGAGACGGTTATACCTTTGTCCTTTTCGAATTTCGAATAGTCGAATTTCGAATAAATTCGAATTTCGAATATTCGAATATTCGACTATTCGAAAAAAGTCCAATATTCGAATTATTCGATTATTCGAATATTCGAGAAAGTCCAATATTCGAATTATTCGATTATTCGAATATTCGAGAAAGTCCAATATTCGAATTATTCGTTTATTCGAATATTCGAAAGTGGCCAATATTCGAATATTCGTTTATTCGAATATTCGAAAGTGGCCAGTATTCGAATATTCGTTTATTCGAATATTCGAAGGCTTCGAATATCGAATATTCGAATAGTCGAATATTCGAATAATCTTTATCAATCTCTTAACAAGTTAGTGGCACTCTTCTTCGAAAACCAGGGGAGTCTGACCTTATGATAAAAAACGATGTTTGAGTTTCGCGCGTCGCTCAAAGTGCGCCGAATTGTGTGTACGTTATCTGACAAGAAAAGTCAATGAACTTCCCGTGGAGATTTCCAAAATGACCTATTGCTTGTTATAAGGGTGTGTCTAAGAAGCACCGTAGTGGTCTCCAAATGTCCTGCGGGCATCTGGGTAGGTCAAAAATTACAAAAAACTGTAGCGCTTCAGTGCTGGCTGATAAGGCGAAAGTGACGCCTTGAATGGCCTTGAAATACTCCGAAATTAACACGCAGATGCTATAGAGCTTTAATTATAGTTAGATGTTAGAAATCTGACAAGTTATTAGGTCAAATGAATCATTCACTGCAGTCGGGGCGTGGATAGCGGGGAGAGGGAGAGGGCCAGGTTCGAATCTAGGAAAGTTGTTTACGGATTGCTGTGCGTTTTGGTAAATGTAGAACATATTCTCATTTTAACCATATTTACGAACATGATCGAAATGTGTTGCTTCAGTCCATCTCTGGGATATGCTGATCAGTCTTCGGGTTCCTATAGAGAACGTTTCTCTTGTAAATGTTACTAATTTTAGCATCTCTTATAAAATGCATCATTTTTGACCCACTCCGTAGTATTCTACTCCGTAGTATTCGTAGCATTTGCATATAACACCAAATACAGTACTAACAACTAAATTAATTAGTCACCTTCTTCACTGACGAGCCTCGGGGTGACTAATTATAAACAGAGTATGTATGAAGGCAGAGGCGAAACAAGACATGTTTAGTGTTGTTGTTACCATTGTTTTAGTTATTACTTGTTTTAATTGTTGCTTGTTTTCCACTTGTGTTTGTTATAGTACAGAGTGATTTAAAGTTCATGTATACCCCAGGTTATTTCTAATTCTACTTCGTTGTTTAGACATTGAATTTAAAACTGTTTGAGTATTAAATTTTACATATATGATTAACTTATTCTATTGGACTTCTTGCAGCCTATTCTTCCTCGGCCACTCTCCCGCACTGACAGGGGGGGGGGGGGCTTTGCAAACGTAGGTACTTGTATTAATCCCCATGACTTCGTAAGTAGATAATAAAATTTCGTACAAATGTTGTCCTGAGGGTTGACAGAGGTTCTGATCACGAAGCTGGCAAACGCGTTCGGTGTTACCGTCGACCACAATAGGCGACGGTGAGTATGTGCGAGAAAAGGTGCAGAATAACCGGCAGCGTTGTACTATTGTGACTCCAAAAGTGGAGTGGAGGTCGATTTTTTTCGCCCAAACATCTCATGTACTGTTATTTTGGATGCTGAGCACGAATATGGTATCCAATTTCGACAATTTGGCCGCTTACGATATTTCATAGTGTGTGTTCGTGAGTAAGGATGGGGTTGTCATGACTACTGATTTCCTCCTTTCCTCGCCTTAGAAAATTATTTAGGCTGCTGCCACGAATCTGTCATTTCTTTTTCTAAATTATCCATTTTTCCTGCACTACTTTCCATCTCAAAGTCGAAGACTGGAAAGCAAGTCTGATCACATATGTAGGGGAAGAAAGCGATTCTATGTACTCAAACTGATAAACATGATCACTCATGAAAATGTGGAATCACGCGATCACGCGAAAACGTTTACTAGATTTGCGATCAGCACCTCAATTAGCCTTCTAGACGACGTTTGGGCGAAACCTACTTTCGATCTCCGGAGTTGTCGGAGCACAAGTTCTTAAACCTTCGATTAGTAGAGAGTGGTGGGGAGGCGATGGGCAGCAGGCGTGTGCGTTAAATTTTTTCGGTAAATTTTTAACGACCACTTTTTAACGAAAAATTTTCGCGTTAAGAAGGTAAATTCGGTAAATTCGTTAAATAAATGTCCCTTAGCTGCATTCAGTTTTAAACCACTGGGGTGCCTCTCGGACAATCCCCACAGCGCTCAATAGGTCACTTATAATTTTCCCACGGGAAGTTCATTGACCTCCCTTTGAGTTGACGCGAAGTAAGCGCTGCAAGCGCGGCCCCTCGCTGCGCACCTGCTTCCTTGTAAACGGCCGTCGAGCGTGCTGTGGCCATTCACGTGAATCGCAAGTGATTAGGGTTATACCTGTACAAAGATATTTTTACCTTCAGTATACTACGGGAGAATCTTCGTTTTGTATTTCTACCCCAGATACAACAAGGGAACGATTAGAGACGAAGGGGCTGCGGTAGGGAGGTAGAACTTTCAGGGGCCTAGAAAGCTCCTGCTCTTGCAGTAAAGGCGTTGAAGAAGAGAGGAAGAGCAATGGCTATGGAGTACAAGAGCCAGTCATACTCCGTTTCCTATGAAAGTGAGCCATCACCATTTTCGCTCTAACACTGTCCAAGTCGTAGTGCCTTGTCAGATTAGATTCCAACGCGGGTCCGTTTCTCTTCAACGGAGCTAGAACACAAACTGAATGCCATTCATGAGACTCCAGTGCGCCCTTTCTGCACCAGATCGTCTTTGTGTCATTTCTCCGCCCATGATAATCATTCTTTTACCACCTGGAAGCTTCGCTATAACATAAGGAAAGATAGCAACCTATAGAGAAAGACCTATAACAGTCTATCTCTGCCTACCCAAGGTGTTTCTCTCTTCTCGGTGCACGAATTCTTAGGGAAGCAACGCGTGCTTCCCTAAGAATTCGTGCACCGAGAAGAGAGAAATTATACCGCTGTTATTGTCCTTTGGTCTCGTAAAGGAAATGGACGGAGCATCCATCCATTTTCTTCACAGTGGGTAATAAAAAATAATAAAATGTCAACCACTGGGTGACGACAGTAAATAATAGTGTTCATTTGTTTATTCGAATATTCGACTATTCGAAATTCGATTATTCGAAATTCGACTTTTTGAAAATCGAATATTATTCGATCATTCGAAATTCGAAATTTTGAAAATCGAATAATATTCGATCATTCGAAATTCGAAATTTTGAAAATCGAATATTATTCGATCATTCGAAATTCGAAATTTTGAAAATCGAATATTATTCGATCATTCGAAATTCGAAATTTTGAAAATCGAATATTATTCGATCATTCGAAATTCGAAATTTTTTCCCAAGGACAAAGGTATAATGGAGGGCGCCAGGAGGCGGCAGGAGATGGTAGGAGACGGGGAATGAATGTTCCCGCGCTCTGAGCTGCCCTTTTATGTGCTTGCGTAACGTTCTATTAGGATGGTGCATAAGTTCTCGGACATTTGTGGCATGAAATATTTGTTATCACAACATACGAACAACAATATCAAATCATTTGAAGTAACCACCCTTCACATCAATTGTCTTTCGCCAACGTGCTGGTAAGTCATGGATGCCTTTTCTGCAAAACGTGGCCGGTTGTGATTCGAAAAATATGGGCAGTGCCTCCTTGACATCCTCTCGGTTCCTAAATTGCTGGCCATCCAGATAGCGTTGAAGGCTTGAAAACAAATGACAATCAGAAGGAGCGAGATCTGGTGAGTAAGGTGGATGTGGAAGAACGGTCAATCCATAGTCCGCCAACTCAGCCGCCGTCGCTCTAGCAATATGCGGTCTAGCGTTGTCGTGTTGAATATACACCTTCACTTGCTCTCCTCGTGTGGTTTGAAGGTGGGCCCTCAACTTCCTCAGTGGGTTGACGTAAACCTCTGCCGTCACTGTTATCCCTTCGTCCAGCAGCTCCCAGTATTCTACGCCAAGAACGCTCCACCAAATGCATAGCATCACCTTTTTCACATGAAGGTGGGGTTTCGGAACGTCCTCTGCCTCTCCAGTTGCGTTAACCCACTGTGCACGCCGGTGATACTTAGAGTAGAGTAGCCAATTCTCATCCCCGGTGACAAGGTTGTCCAGCCATCCGTGGGTACGTCTGAGGGTAAGGAGAGACAGAGCGACATCGGCTCTGCGATCCATGCCATGTTGTGTCAAGTCGTGAGGTACCGACAGCGACCCGATTTTTGCACCTTGCCAATCGACTTCAATCCTCGAACCACTGCTGAGTGACTAACACCAAGAGTGCTTGATAGTTCGCGAGTGGTTTGGTATGGGTCCGCTTCCACTCTACTTCGGAGGCCATCCAAATTCAGTGTCACCGGGCGCCCTTCTCGTTCATTATCTTCAACGGAGAATTCACCACTGCAAACTTCGAGAAACACTGGTACACTGTACTTCGAGCTGGAGCACTCTCGTTGTAAACATCCTTCAGGCGACGATACGATTCGTTGGCATTGAGGCCAGATTGATGCAGGAATAACATGACGTGCCGAATATGCGTCTCAGTTGGGATGAATTGCTTGGCCATAATAGCTGACGTTAACAACGCAGAAGTAAATGTTAGGAACAGCTTTGTAGCCCTTTCCTTTCTCTATCGATCTATCATTTACTCGTTAAACATGTGAGAAATTTGGCGGGAAAATGCGGGAATCAATTCAGGAGAGATCAAATGTCCGAGAATTCGATGGGTATTTCAAATCCCGGTTGCGCGCGATCAGCGGGTCAACGGAACGGCGCTCGCAGCCCTCAGCAATCGCTCCCTGAGTGGAATCGAATGTGTTTTTCATGAACAAATACAAAAATCGCGTTCCGCGATACTCAACACATGCCAGCCGATCAGGGCACCGACTGTAATTTCCCTCTCTGAGTGACACACCAATTCGATGCGGTCTGATTGGATGGGGCTTTCCCATCTCTTAATGCTGCCCATCTTCGCGACATGCACCGTAATATGTTTCTAAGAAGTTTCATACGTGCGATACTAACTAGGAACATCTGTACACTTAATCCAACGATTTTCAGTAAGACCTTTACGCTCTTGTAAGGCATCTAACAAGAAACACAGGGGTGAAGGTCCTTTTGTTGCCGACCACTGGGTGGACCAAAAATGGTAAAAATTTGCCCTCGTATCGAATTGTAGCGGTCTCGAGAGGAATGGAGACAACCGAGTCAGCCCCCGTGCTAAAGAAATTCTAGCCCACATTTGGGCTGAATTGAAAAACCCGAATTGAGTTTAAAGTGAGCGCAATAAAATAACCAGTACTTTGTAGTTGCATAGGGGAAAAAACGTCCTATAGTTGAGTTCTCGAAATTTTTTCGAATATTGAAGTGGTTTCGAAAGCACACAAATTTCGAATAATTGAATTCGAATATTGATCAGTATGAATACTCAAGTGATGCAGCTGGCGAACCAAGATTGGTATAGATCCTTTATTCCGGCTAACGTTTCGGCGTAACCGCCTCCTTCATAGCCTGGAAGAGTACTCTTCAACGCCTAGATTCCACGTTTATGTAGCTCAAGAACTTGCCAAGCTTTTGACAGCGAACAGCTGAGATTTTGCCTTTAGACTTCTCTCCCACTAGCACTTACTGCCGTAAAACGATCGACAGCGGCATCCTAGCAGGTGATGAGCTCCTTCTCTCCTAGTCTATGTGTTGATGCTGGGGCGGCGTAAAAAAAGGGAACGCGCACACACTAAGCCGCATCATTATTAGCAAGGCCCTTTAGTACGAGTGTTTGCGTAAATCAACTTGCATTCCATCCGTCCGAGTGTTTGCTTTGCTGTCACTGATGCAGAACAAACAGTGCTCCTTCTCGAGCAAGTGTTTCTAGCTTTCAATCGAATTAGTGGGACAATGCGTATCTCGCTTAGTTGCCGTTGAATATAAAGGAAAAAGGACGGCTTTACTCGACCCTTTTGGGATGCGCCACGCATTCTACTTCTACGGGATGTCGTGGAGGCGATTTGAATGCGTATTTGGCCATACAATGACTTGCGGGGGTCAGCCGCCGATGAACAAGTCAGCGCTTTATCCTTCCCAGACACGTTCACCGACCCCGGAGGGATGGAAGGTTTGGTTGGCCTGGGCGGGAAATCCGAACCAGAAACATGGTATCGGGTGCAGGCGACAGTCGGCGCCTTCTCCGACTGCGCTACACACGCCCCGTTGAATATATGATTTAATAATTCAACAAAAATTTCATGGAAAGCTATTCAATCGGTTTTCTACAGACAGATTTCCTGCTTACAGGAAGCTTTCTGTTAGTTGAGAGAGGTTCAGAAAAGAAAGACACATGTCGAGAAGATGTACAGCATTGGAAGGTGGGAGAGCGGCAGTTACCGTCAGTCTGCCCAACCAGATTAGCGTGCCGTTCAGAGAGGACTCTTACAGTCAGTATTCGACTGGCTGACATAAGCTCGGCCGTTGCTCTGCTTGGTTATGATTGACTGTGATCAATTATCAGAGATGAGGCAAATATGGTTCAAGGATAATGAGAAGGTTGGCGTTGGTCAACTCTTTTGCGGAATACGCCACGTATTCCACTTTTACGAGGTGTCGTGGATGCAATATGAAGGTGGTTTTCGCTTAGACCTGCAGTGGCCAGCCAACGGATGATTTTTTCCATCCTGGACGAGCTTGGCAGCTATTTGCTGACGTTGGAGGCATGGAAGGCTTGGTTGTCCTGGGCGGGATACAGAAACAAAGAACCTGGTATCGAGTGCACCCGACAGCGGGCATCTCCCGAGTGCGATACCACGCGACAGAAATCATTTCTTGGAGGTCTATTATATATTTAGTGTGTCCACTTTTCAGTAATACCTTGGCGCAGAGGCAATTCCCAATCTCTCTTTCGATCTGATTGACCGGAGAAGGGCGCCAGCCAATCATAATCGAGCAGAGCACCGAACACCCACCGAACGAACACAGTCCAGCCAGTCAGGGTGCTTTCTTTTCTGAATGGCACGCCTATTCGATGTGATCTGATTGTTTGGCGCGTCCCCAACACCCAGTGCTGCCCACATTCGCTACATATGTGAACAGCGGCATCATAGCCAACTGGTGGGGTACTTGCAGGTTAGGATTGCCAGCTGGGTAGGTAACAATACTGAAGACAGTTATTTCATAAATTTTTCTAAGCAAATTATTATAAAAACCTGCGCCTAACGGTTTAGGGGCAAATCGCTCATTTCTAGCTGCGCACCCTCCGACTATGATAGATCCCTATTTGCGTATCTATTCTTCTTCACTACACATATGTATCTCACGGAGCCTATTGTTAAGAGCAGGAGCGTGGTAGCGCAGTCGAAGGAGGTGCCGACTGCACGCGATTTTAGGTTCGCGGTTCGGATTTCCCGCCCAGGCCAACCAAGCCATTCACCCATCTGATTGTTGGGTTGCATGAAAATGATAAAACGCCGAGTTGTATATCGTTTGGTCACTGCAAGTCATTGTATATGTCAAATGCGCATTTGAATTGCCTACGCGATGAAGTAGAATGCTTGGCGCATCCTAAAAAAGACTGTTTAACATCGATCTTCATCTATTTTGACCCACTATTGACGGAGATGTAAGAATTGGTGCCGCAACTACCACATTTTCAGCTGAAATTGAATCAATTTCAGTAAAATTATTAAACTAGAATTACACAGAACAGGTGAATAAACGGAAAATGAGAACGAAGAATTTAAAAGTGGCTTATATTGTTGCGAGCTGATTCTAATACGTGCGGCATAGCTGTCTGCCTTTAGGCGCCGTTTTCCTCACATTTTCTGGTGACAACGAATACTCTTGAAAATTCCAGGGACGTTCGGAGCCGATTCCGTACGAGACGAGCCTTCGTCGGACAAATCCGGAGAATGCGGACGCACTCATCAATGACACCGTCACCACCACGACCACAGTTGAAGTGTTCCGGACGCCGGTGAGCGGCTTTCTGACAAAGTATCTATACATCTAGTGCCTTTAGACATCTGTATTCCAGTTGGATCCTGTGAATCCGGACCGGCTTGTGGCACTGCCACCGCCTCCAGTGCCAAGCATCGACGACCGACCTCAGCTGTTGCGAGTGAATGGACCTGGATATGAGACGTGGAGCAACCACAGGTTAGCCACAACCACATCTAACGACGGGCGACATTTACTTTCTCATTGGCGTGTGTCGTAGACAGAAGTAGAACTCAAAAACGGAGATGATGAAGGAATACGTGAGGCAAATGAAAAGCGAACCTTATGGTTAGAAGGAGGTGGTAACAGACAGCAACGGATTGAAATGTTCAAGGATGATAAGGGACTGAAAGGGATCGACTGAAATGTTCAGCGACTCATCAATTTCAATATGACAGTTTGCGAATATTCCATTTCTTCGAAGTTTTAATTCACCTATTCTATAAGTGAACACATGGTTTTAAATTTTATAAAATGTTCAATTTGAAGGAAAAATAATTCTTCAAAGCTTGTTTTAAGGAGCAGGAGAGCGGCCATTTTTAGTGCCAAAAACAGATTGCGGCTTGCCCTTGTCTGAGACGTCGCGATTTTTATTCGATTGATAGCGAAATTTCGTTGCATGGAGCGTCACACTTGTAAACGATACAACAAAAATAATTTTTTTAATAAAGACTTCACATGTCCTCATTTAGATGTTTGTCTAAGCAACGTTTACACTATCAATCAAATGAAAATCGCGACGAGCTTTCCGTGTGCATAGCGCGATCTGATCTTTTAGAGCGCTGCATGATGTTTTTTCTGCGCCCTAGAACAAACAGACAATCATAATTAATTATTTTATCTAAAAAATTATTGCACTTTTTGGAACAGGTGAACTAAAAATTTCAAGGGAAGTTATACCAAATTCTCCTTGAACAAAAAATTATGCTAACCATCTTATTGAGTCTGTAGTTCAACCTGCCTTAAGGTCATTTCGCTTTGCAGGCGTTCGCTCTGATTTCAAAAGCCTTAACTAGCTTAGAAAAGCATCCAATTCTACCTGAAATTGGTATATTTATCCACCCTAGCCTTAACCGAGTGGAGTGTTTCCTAGCAAACATCCGGATGCCACTATTAGGGAAACAATGAGTGTGTAACAATATGATGTCGTAGTCGCTTACGGTAATTTCCATCCGTATAGCTCATCAAATTAAATAATGAAACTGAAAACTGGAAACCCTTAATGTCGTCACATCGGCAGAGGAGAACGGCAGAGGAGGAAAAGGATTGAATCTTATTTGTAATAGCCTTTAGACTAAGTGAAAAGGTGACTTTTCTTGAATATAAGTATTTGAAACTGAGAGAACTTTTCTTAAAAACTACAGGGTGCGTAAAAAGTATTGACGCACCTACTTTTTGTTTCAGCTCCAGCTTTCTGTTTCTACCCCTCTAGGTTTTTGTGTGTTATTTTTGCTGTCTGTATTGTGCTAAAAAAACACTCACAAAAAAAAACTGAAGAAACATGATCGTCATCGTTACGGTGGCCTTTTTTGTCTGTTACCCAAAGAGCTGAATGTTTCTTTAACAAGAGAATTAGGCGCTGTTCGAAACGGTTGGTGAGGAAAGAGGTCAGCAACCTAAACGTCAGCCACGGCTCTGTCATAACAGATGATGATTACAAAAGGTTCAAGCACGTTTACGTTCAAATCCAAAATTATCAAGCTCTTTCCGATAACGGTAAACAGATAGCGCGCGCAGGTGTGGACAGCTTCTCAGGCGAACATGAATCCGCTGGATTGCTCTTTTTAGGCGATTTTGGAGAATGAGGTCTGTGCTACTTTCAACAGAAGTGACCAGTCGCAGAAGGCTACCCTGTTCAAAGCACGGGGCGAAATCCGAGCGAGTACTTGCGGCGCGTGCTCATGAATTTTTCCGTCGTTTTCACTCCTGTATTCACAGTAAAGGAGCCAATGTCAATTACGAGTTACTCTATCGCGTTTGCAAGATCATTTTCCATATTTCTCTAGTGACTATTTTAAACCTTACTGCGCAATACTATTTCCACAACCGTCATTTAGTGCGTCAATACTTTTTACGCACCCTGTAATTCTTCCTTTACGACTGAGCCATATGTAGTGGTAAAGTCAGCTTTTTGAGATATCGAAAGACTTAGGTAGCGAAGTTCTTCATCGAATAGATGATAAGATGTTCGCAAGTATGTTAGTAAGGCAACCGAAAATGCGGAAATGAAATAAAGTTGTTGTACAGTTGCACTTTCCCTTTATCCTCGCCTCCCACTGCCAAACTCAATGTCTTTCCAAATTCGACAAAAGAACAACAACTACTGTAAATCGGCTAGAGTTATAGCCACCGGTATATTCTCGCCATCGGGGTAAAGACTAAGCGAAGCAACGTGAGTGATCAAAAGCTTAATGAATTCTCTCTTTTTCTCTCTTTGAATATTGTACCTATCTGAAACTTTTTTATTAATAATAAATTTATTATCAGTAACGGGAGCAAAAATAGGAGCTATAGGAAGTCAAGGAAGAATGGCTGACAATTGAGAACCGGAACAGCTTTCCATACAGAGATGGGTAAAATGAGATATGAGATAGAGTTGCATAGATCTTATACGATCTTACGTTCTGTGTTAGTTGCATTATGGTTGCTGTTGTAGTTTTTTCTGATGGTTGATACCACTACGATCACACAAAGGTTTGCCTTTGTAATAAATAATAATAAAATAATAACTAATAATATTGATGAAATGTTTAACGACAGCTTCCACGATTGACGCGTTTGAAGTCGGTGCATTCTGACTGAATAGCTTTATTCTTCTGTGCCGAATAACAGGTTTGTTATAATAGAACTTCACAACTATTCGAAGTCTTTGATGACGACCGCTCCTATGGGGCATCAAACATTGCACAGTAGACCGGTTTCCCCCTTAACAATTGGAATTATTCTGCGTAACGATAGAACTACAAATACGTAGTGCAGAGGAGCAATGCCACTTTTTCAACGTGGCATTTTTCATGATCGATTTTTCAAATCAGACATGGATTTTTAGGACGGAAACTCTCATCAACGATCGTCCGGTTCACTCTGCCGTCCAGCCCGGGAAGGCAGTGCAGTGGAAGGAGATGCTGGTAGAAGGTTCTCATCAAGGAGCGAAAAAGACAACAGTGTAGGTCGAGCTTGCTGTTAGACCAGAGGTCCTCAAGATTGACGCCGCTTCAGAGTGGTGCGGTTTCAGGTACGATCCATACTCGGGGCAACGATCTCCTTACGCGAATGCGGTCACCTCACCTCATCCTCTATCCCCTCATCAGTACCAGCTTCCAACTGTGAATTCGTTCAATGAACGGTGAGTGTGCCGTTATTGTTGATTCTACCGCAAGTAGTGCGTTTCTCAGTGAGCATAGGTCTGCTTTTTCAGTTTGATACCTCGTCCTCCGTCGAAGAAGCCGCCGTATATCGTTCACTCTCCTTCAGAGTTCTCCCCTGTGTCACACCCTGCCATTACCAGCTCGAGCGAAGATCTAAGCAGGTAAGGCGTCTCTGCCCAGTTTTCTTCACCTTTTTCTGTCTTCTCTGTCTCGTGCTCTTCTAATAATGGATTCTGCCAGGTCACCGTACGCAAGAAGTCCCATTCCGCCGCAGACCAATGGACTTCGCGAACCAGTCGGTCACCCAGCGATTCCAGACGTACCCAGGGACCACCGTCCGCCCAGCGAGACACCAATTCTCAGCCAGTCGTCGTATGGTGTCTATGAGCAAGTACGTCGAAGTGCAACGTCGACATTCGCAGACGGTCGTCGAGAAAGACCCGCGGAAACAGCAGCCATCCCACGAAGCGTGTCCACCCCTCTGTACGTGGAGCCGGTGCGCGACAGATCTACGAGGACCTCACACCAGCCGCCAGAAGCTCGCCGTTCGCGACGTTCGCAGAGTTCGCACCGGCGACGACGCGAGCGCGAGGCCGAACGCTTCGAGCGACATCGCAGCGAGTCGCCGGCCTACCGCCAGCCCGTTAGTCAGCACTACGGCTCCAAGCAGCCGTCGGCAGTGTCGCCCGGATCCTACCTACGTGGGCCCGCGGACCCGAACCGACTGCCCGGCGAAGGACCGACGCGAGCCAGTTCGCGGGAGATCTTCAACCTCTACCAGACACGCGACATCCTCCAGAACGTCGTTGCACAATTGTGAGCTTTACTTGAGCTGTTCTCATTGCATGCATGCGCTCGTATAAGGCCAGCGCACAGTGTCATTTGATGAGACGAGTTCTCCTTCGTCAGGGGTTTTTTAGGAAGTGCTTTCAGCTATAAATTCTTATCAGGTAAGGCCCTCAGGCTTATGTCTGAACGACAAAAATGAATACCACAGCGAGGATCTCCATTCTTGAAATGGTAGAAAGGTAAGCACCAGGTCTACTTTTGAAAATGGCTTAAAACTAGCAAGTCAGGGTCCTAAAAATTTGCTATGGAATTGTACAATCGCACAAGGTAATACCTTCCTAACATCGAATATGCAGGAAAAATGCAGAACACTGCAAGGGAAGGAATCGAACATCGCCAATAAGGCAGTGTTTTTGCTTTTTTTTTGGGTTTTTGATGTTTAGAATCCAAGAGTTTTGGTACTGTACGATTACTAGTAAACTAGACGGGCTCAAAACACCCCACCCACCCTCGGTAGGTTCAAGGCCTTTGCAAAAATGGAAAGTATTTTCTACTACTTAAACGGTGGAGATTCTCGCAATGGTATCCGTTCCCACCGATCAGGCAAACGCCAACACCTTTTCCTGGTCAGTTCTAGTACCCGTTTTACCGACTTTTCAATAGAGTTCATCTAGGAGGCACATTTTCCGATTTCCGCGTAGTTCACCGATTTATCCTCTTGTAAAATTCCACTTTCATGAGCTAAACAAGCTCCTTTCTTACGATTAATTCTAGTTCGGCACTAGGCACGAAAAGTGGCAAGGAAAGTTGGAATTTTTGAGACATACCTAACCAGGCTCATCGCGCTTGTCTCGCTTATTGTTTTTACCTTACAGAGCGTCTCAAAGAAAGGGTTATATAATCGTCCCAAGGCTTTGTAACTTCTGCTCTATGCTCGACTATCGTTAAGTCTTGAAATGACGCTGATGGCAAATGCTGACTTCGAGACGTGGAGCTGTGATTTCCGGCCACTCTTTCTAACCACGTCAGGACCTAGGAAATTTGGGCACGCTCCTCGCTGCGGGGCCTGAGGTCTTCCCCATCGTTCCCACTTGGCTAGCTAGTCTATGCTTCTCTCGAGCATACAGTGCGTTTCAAAAGTACGTAGCCACCTTGAATTCAACAGCTTTATCCTTTCGCTTGGTTTCTATGAACCGGCGTTTGTCGCACTCAATTCCTCGTAGTCGGAAATACCTATGTTGCTTTTTATTGGAAAAAGCTTTATCTCTAGCAAAATAGATCGTGTCCTATACCCCCTGCCTGGTACACAATTCTGCTGGCTCTTCTTCCCGCGACCCTTCTTGCTTCGAGAGCCACTTGGTGAGGGAGAGAGAAGAAAAGAAGGCTTATTGGGAGAAAGGATTAGACCAACAACCGCAACTGGGGAGTGGCGAACCCGACCTTAGGGCCTATTCATACTTCGCGACAAGAGCGACTTGTCGCCCTGCAAAATATGCGTATCGATTAAAACCGAGTGCGCGCCGCCGAAAAGTGTTCATACTCGAGCGCCGGCATTGTCGCTCCAGCGCTCTAGTGGCCTGTTCATACTTACACGCGCTGCGCTCTTGTCGCTTCTATCGAGAAGTATGAGCAGGCACTTAAAGACACCAATGTCTCCTGCCGCCGGCCTTCTATGCCGTTTTCTTCCCGCCTCACCTGCTTGCGATCTACTAACTTGTTAGGACCTGTTCACACTTCGCGACAGCAGCGACAAGAGCGCAGTGCGCGTGGCGTGCGTGACGTGCGCAGCATGCGGAAGTATGAACAGGCGACAGCAGCGACTAGAGCGACTGAAGCGACAACGCCGGCACTCGAGTATGAACACGCACTCGGTTTTAATCGATATGCATACTTTGCACGGGCGACATGTCCCTCTTGTCGCGAGGTCTGAACAGGCCCTTAGCGGGAGACCACTTCTTGGGTGGTCATCGGCGCCTAACTTCCCGAACACGGACTTAGCCATCAGGTCAAACGTCTGGGGTCACGGCCACAACAGAACGTTTTTGAAATTTTTTGTTTGCTTCAAAAGTATCTAGCCACTCTCAAAAATACGATTTTCGAAAGCGCGCAAAACTTGAATAGGAGTGGAAGAATGCCCGATATCCTGGGGTGGCTGCATACTTTTGAAACAAACAAGAAAATTCAAAAACGCCTAGTTTTTGCAAGAAATCAAGCTTTTTTTCTGGAAAGAGCAATTTAGCTATTTTCGTGTTCGAAGAATTCAATGCGGCTAACGACAGTTCGTAGAAACGAGCGCGAAGCGTGAAATTATCATTTTCAAGGTGACTACATACTTTTGAAACGCACTGTAGACCGGCTAGTCATACAGGTGTGTATCCGATGTCTGTGCCAGTTGTCCTTTTAGAAGAGAACTCCTTTGAACACCCGTTAAAAGCACGGCTTATAGATCGCCAAAGCAGCGAGCCAAGGGGGTGTTTTTATGTGTGGCAGGCAGATGTGCTTCGTTAACAGGGCTTTGCTTCGATTTGTTATACGACACTGAAGTTTGCAGTCCTTTACTGTCCGTCAAATTCCCTACTGACCTGGCTAACCACAACTCCTTCCTTAGATAATAGTTTCCGAGTGCTTCTCTAACTCCTTTCTCCTTGTTCCTCATCAGTATTCATGTGTTCTGTATGGTGACGTTGTGTATGAACTCCACTCAGCCCGTCTAGTTCTTTCACTGTATCTTCTTTCCTGCCTTCTACTTACTTCAAAAGTTCTCGGTGATGCTTTTATCCACGATAGCCTTGCTCAGGGATTCGTTTGACTGATCCTGTCACATCAATTTCTGCTGTACCATAGCATCTCCTTTTGAAATTCTAACCGCTATCCCCTAAACTAGTACAGAACCGTCTAACTGTCTGCTACGATATCTCGTTGCTATGTACTTTCCTCAATTGACAGTAAACGATTTCTATCCATTTGTGTACTGTAACAGTCGAAGCAAAGTTTTTGAAGGCTTTCTCCACACAAGGAGCGGGGTGGCGGATTTCGTGAATACCACCGGCATACGGAAGGTTAAAGGTCTCCTTAGAAAACGTATTCAAAGTCATAAGGTGAAGAGTTAATGCGCAAAACGTTCCCTATCGCTCTTCTTAGCTGGTTATTTCTTGGGCTTTACGAAACAACACAACCGGAGTCGTTACAATGATGTTTTGTTGCTATGGCGTCAGGCGGGACTCGAACCCGTGTCTCCTGCTGACCGGCCAGAAATGCTGTTCTTCATCACACCACCGGTGCTGTTTGTTTGAACGCAAAATCTCCATCGCACGTTGTAGAACATCTCTGGCACGTCTTCTAAGCTCGTCGCATATTGTAACACATCTCCTACACGTTTCTAGAATCCCGTCGCACATTGTAAGACAGCTGTATCACATTGGTGAGCACCATTCCGAGTACGTGAAATTGTTGTTCTCCAAAAGTTCTGGAGAAGATCAGAACATCTTGAATGTTCTCTGATTCCGCATTCAAGCCAGGAGTACGCAGCTTAGAAGGGGAAGCAAACCGACCTTACCCACCAACACGCGGGCCAACTGCTATGTAGGTGAAGAATGCTCAATAATTCTCGTGGGCATGTACGCATACCGCGAATATTTCATCACCATTACTCCTAGACTAATGAACTCGTCCTCCGTGTTCGACTCCATCATGCATTATTCTTGATTGCCACCTGACCTCTCCACAATGAATCGCTTTCTTTCACATTCCTTCAGTGGCTGCCGAGACGCTCATATGCACGATAGACTTTTCACCTGTTTGTTATCCATTGGAAACCGCTTTTCTAAAATTTCTGTAGCGACCTCGAACAAAGGACCATCGTTCGGAAATGTTTGAATCTTCAGTCAATAGTATAATTATACCATTGCGCTCATTTTCAAGACTCATGATATTCTATTTTTAAACTACGAGGTGGTCGGGAAATATTGCCCGCCTGAAATTGATCTACAACTTCTCATCTATACCAGTCAAGTAAAATAGAAAACACAGTGAGGTCTCAGAATTGTCTAATTGGACTGCTTTGTGATGCTCAAAATGGTTACTTGAAGAAGAGATGCTGCCGCTGCGCTTACAAGGTGCGCCAGAAATACGTACAAAAAATTTCATAAAATGATTTTTACAAATTTTACAACGATGAATGCTTGATTGTTTACCAAATATAGCCTAAGTAGGTTCATCATCGACTTAGCTTACATCCTTTATCAATGCTTTGTTTCGACGTGGCTAGTCCTCATGGACTGTATGGCATTGCTCGAAGAATGGGACACCGGAAAAAGAAATCTCTAAATCGTCCAAGTTTTTAGGAAAATCTGCTATTTATTTTACCAACTGATTAACAGGTTTATTAGGTTGGCCTAAAGATAATGACGGGTTTGAACCGTCACAAAGGAGAAGAGAAGCTCGGTGTTAGTCAACTTCCAAGAGATACGGTGAAAGCAACTTGACTGGGAGATTTGAGATCCATATTTCCTTCCAGAGCTACGTCGCTTTCACTGAGTTATTATATTTTCTTGGATTTCTTATCTTTCATGAAGAAATCTTACCAAAACGATGAAAATATGGCTTTTCAACAGCACCTGAACTTTAGCCATCTAACTGCTCACAACTAGAACACTCTCATCAGTGGAGTTTATTGGCCAGGATGCAGTTGTTCTTGAGATGACCAATTGTGGTGGAAGGAATAATCGTTTGAGTTTTGAAGCCGAAAACGGCGGAAGATTTCGGTGCGACTTAATATGCGACTTCGCTACCTTAGCAGTTCGGTAATAGACTGCGGAGTTTCTCTGAAATGAGCGGGAACTCAAGGGACTACCTAGAACACCCGTGTGGCGCAATTGGCAAGGGGAGGTGCAGGTTCTGCATCTACAACTATTTTGCTCTAGGTCATCTTCGTTGTTCAAGAATGACTGTAGATCGAGTCCTTGCGTTCCTCAAGTCAACTAAGCCTTCTTTTCTTGTAGAAATGGTTTGAAGAGTTCAAAGATGGACCTTCTATAAACTGTTTGCAGCAAGTCATTTCACTAACAAAATCGGTACTCAGGTTGCCTTCGCGGTACCCGATAGAAGAGGAATGTTCGGAGCAGTTAAAGATGAATGGATTACAATGGATTAACGCGAACCCAGTTCAATGATCCTTTAAGTGACACCATCCTGACTGCAAATGAGTGCTGTCATCTCCTTTGTTGTAGAAAAAGCTAAGCAGCTTATGGTTAGTCTAGCACAATTCTCTTGCTGGCGTACCTGTCGACGTATTGTGATGCTTCCCCGAGTCCAATTCATTGAGGATGCCTCATCTGGGGTTTGAGGAACATATAATGCAAGTGGCCGGCCTTTGCAGTCCGCCAGGACTCTCATTATGAACTTTGCTTCTTGGCTAAGGTGACATTTTGCTGCAAATGACTTACACCTGCCACCCGATTAACAGTGCATTGCACATTCCGTTGTAGTTTCAGAGAGAACATCAAATTCCATTCGATCTGACCGACACTTACCACCGCTTCAGCGCATTGAATTTTCTCACGTTAATTAACATAATAAAGTAAAGTGGAAGTGAAGATTACAAAATCAGAATTTTTCTTCACACAAAGTGATTCATTGGGGCAGCTATCTCCTGAAGAACTTTTTTGTTATAAATCATCCTCGGTGGCCCTTTAGTGAAGAAGAGGGAGACGACACAACCTTTTTGAATTTAAGGCCTCTGTTATACTCCCGAGAGAGCATCCGCGGAACGTCCGCGGATAAATGGTGCACGGCTGAGTCGGGCGTGGCGAGGCGCGGCGATTGGCCAGGTGAGGAGTCTCGGCGCGATTCCCGCCCTTCCGCGGATGCTCCCGCGGGAGTATAACTCAGGCCTAAGTCTTATGCTCCACAATTTCACAAGAGTTTTGACACCGGCACGAAGAGAAAGGCAGGTGAAGGTTTAAACGCATACAATTTTTATAAGACGTATTTTAAAATGTTATATTTAACCAATTTTCTTTCAACTGAAAAGCCCAGTTTTAATGCTCTTATCTTTATGGCTTGAATGTCGGGAACGCCTAATCGGAGGGCTGGGAAAGCAAAACAAATGCACACGGTGTGAAATCTTCCGGATAGGAAATTGCAAAGAAAAAATTGTTCTCTCGTAGGCCAGTTCTCGGTATTTTCTTTGTAAACTCTTCTTAGTCTGCTTTCAGTTTTACCGCTGTTGTCAAACAGTCAAAGTGGAGTGCCCCAATCCTCCCACTCCCAATCAGGGTAGATCCGAAATTCCACCCTGTACAAAAGGAAAAAGTAAATAACTGTACTTCAATGCCTTATCAGATCAAATGTGTTTCTAAGTAAAAACGTTTTTGTCAGGCTTTTATTAGCATAGGTATGCCATATGTACTGGTCTTAGCGTACCAAGGTTAATTAAAACGGTTGCTTATGGCCGAGATTATGACCTCGAATTCTGAAACCAAAACGGGGAAATTTTCGGTTTGATCTAATCAAGGGAATCAACTTTAAGTTGCTTCTTATAAAATGTGAAAATGTGTAAAGATCTCTCGAAACCTCTGCTCTTCAACATGAGAAGTAACTTGTACATACATTGAATTTGTAATCGTAATTCCATGTTTTAACCGCACGGGAGCTACTGCTTTGATGCCGAATTTGTGAAATAAACTAAAATGCGATTGACAAAGGCACAGACAAATCTAATGGGAAGATCTAATTGAAAGGGGAAGGGTAACGAACAATAATGTGGTGGTTGATTATGAGATTTTTTTGAAGAAGGCTTAGCATAAGCCTAACTGCAAACAGCTGAAACTCCATATTTTTCAAGGGCTTCAGTATCGAGGAAGTATCTAAAGTTGCAATGGTGGATGAGAAGCACCGAGTCGGATTTCCAACGTTTGAAAAGTCTGACTGACGCAAAAGGAAACATTGAGATGGAAGGAAAAATTGCATTTACATAGAGATAGGCTACCATAGAGGTATAAAGCCAGAGGAGGCATTTTCAAAGCTGCATGATTGTATGGGAAGGGATCCACTCACCGTTGAAATCCAAAGCCGTATGGTCTTCTACTTGCTAGATAATTCCATTCAAATCACAGCAGCACAGAGGGACAATGCATATTGAACCAAACTGTGTACGAATAAGGTCGCTGAATTTGAGAACTGCAGTATTTATTTATTTTTTATTTATTCTGTACGTGAAGAGCCACGCGATTACAATTAATAAACAAAATTGGACCAAATAGAACTAAATAATAGCAATGATTGACTGAGCAAGTGATTCTGGCTTACACAACAACGCAAAAGCAACAACAGTCACAAAAACAACACCAACAACAACATCAGTGAGGTTCCTGGAGATATCTGTCAGTTAGTTTTTGTAATGTCTTAGATAGCTTCGTAGGTTATTTTTCTCTAAAAGTTTCAGAAATTCAACGTTTGTTCTATTAGTGAAAAACGAGGATCTGAGCAATGAGTATGTAGGGATCTAATTCATGCTAGTCCACCAAGCGTTTCTATGTCGTTGAAGAATCGAATTTGAAATGACCACAGATTCATCGCGTTGCATGCCTCGTGAGCCTTCCACTTACGTTCCTTTCGAACGTCCGGGACGAAAACAAATCGTCTGGATGTTGGCTTCCTTGCGTCGGAACAACAGAAATCATCAGAATATTAACATATTGCAATCTCTGGCTGCGTCAACATTGGTAAAGATATCAGAATTAGAATAAATTTTACAGATTGAATTGAAAGTTTGGAAAGCTTAGTGCATTTTCTTTAAGCTTCAAGTGGCTGGCACCGAGGATGTAATCGGTTACAACGATGTTACGTTGCGATCAAACCATTGGCGCCAGGCAGGACTTGAACCCGCACCTCTTGCAGATCGAGCGGGATGCCTTACGCCATTACACCATTGAATTTAAAGTTTTAAAAGTTTTTTTTAGTCAAGTTGTCTTTTATAGAAAACAAACTGCGAAACTTACAAAACTTTCCTTCTAATAATGTTAGAAGCACTTGCATCCCTTTTGTCTTGATTGTCACTAAATGTGGACGATTTCAGCGAGAAACTAGGCTACGGGTATAGCGACGACCTCCTTCTCTCGCCCTTGGCTGAATCAGAAGATTCGTTGATATCGGAACTGTCTAGCCGTGCTGACCGAACGAAATCGGATTCGTTGGAGGCAGGTTATGAGGAAGTGAGTTATTGAAAAACGTCGTTATTAGCAATTTCAGTGAGGATTTAAATGACAAGCGTAAAGGATAAAGGAGGGAGGGAACGGCGCTAGTCAATTTCTTCCAAGATACGTCAAACATTCTACATCTACCGGGTGGAGGCAATTTCAAAGCGTTTTTAGCCCTCGATGACTCGCGGTGGCGAACCGGTGATCAACTCAGTCTTCTGTCCTTCCCAGACAAGTCTGATACTAATTCACAGATACGAGAAGGATGCAAGGTTCGGCTAGGCTTGGGCGAGAAATCCGAACCAAGAACGGACAGCCGGCGCCTTCTTCGACTGCGCTACCACACGCCCCTGCAATGACAAGCAATAGGCATTCGATTTTGGTGATTTTTTTGCGATAATTAGCTGCGTTGAAAGCAATACACTGGCAGATTGTTGTTCAAGTAGGCTCCATCTCAGCTTCACGACGATTGTTTGCTGGGGCCATCCTCACTCTCCATGTCGGGCAAATATTAACTAGTACTTGGTCGGCTAATTTATAGTTGTAATGCCCCAGTTTAGCCAATCGGAAGAGCTGCCGGCTGTCGCATACATCCGATGCCAGGTCCTTGGTTCGGATTTTCCGCCCAGGCTAACCAAGCCTTCCATCCCTTCGAAGGCGATGAATTGGTACGAGACTTTTCTGGGAAGGCCAAAGTGCTGACTTGTTTCTCGGCAGGCCACCACATGCCAATGAATGGCCAAATACGCATTCAGCTCCCCTCTGCAACATCCCATAAAAGTAGAGTGCGTGGCGTATCTCCAAAGGAACTGAGTAACGTCGTACTTCCTCCTTTATCCTGTAATGCCTGTTTATGAGGAGCTCGCTTGTCAGACATAACCAGGTTGCCAAAACCCGTGCATATTCGAATAAGGTCCTCCGCTCCTTATTAATGGTTTTCAGGTGAAACCCCGTCCGCTACACAGAACCTCTCACGCCGCATTCTATGACGACTTCTACGAAGAGTTGGACCACATCTACGAAGAGCTTGACACCTGCCGCAAGATCACCGAGACACCGGAACGAAGTGTGAGCGCCTCGACGTTGGTAGAAGAGGAGATCAGAGAGGAGCCGACGTACGCCGAGATTATTCACACGGATGGTGCCGAGACGTCATCCGAGGCAGAACTGACTTCAGAAGACTCAGACGCACCAGTAGAGCTTAACCAGTTCAAAGCACTGATAGCCTCGATACCATCGACTCCTGGCCAGCGAAAAGCGCATCCGGACGGCCTCGTCTTTCCGCGAATCACTACCGAGGTCCTCACTCTTCCCGATCTGCCGGAGGAACACGAGAGCCAACTGTCCCAGTCTTCTGCCGGAACCGCTCAGCAGCACGGTATCGTCCTGGTCGACATGCCGTACGCTGACGACTCCGATTCCACAGCTGTGGTACCGCCGTCGGACATTACCTGCGAAAGCGACGTTTCGAAGAAGGCGACACTAAGACATCGGGCCGAAGTGCGGGCTGACCAGCACAAGCTGGTGATCCACGGCTGGGAGACGCTGATCTCTGACTCGGACGAGGGAGCCTAGAACCTCGTGGAATTCTGTTTTCTACATTTTAGACACGGCTACTTTATGCAGAAGTTTCTCAACTAATGAATAGCCTCCAGCAAAACGTCCTTCATCCCGGGCTGGCTTTATCAGTCAGATTGCTTATACTACTGCTCAAGTAGGATTCTCTAGAGTAGATTCGTATAGGAGCTAGATCATTTAGTGCTTTACAACTGGCAGATTTCATTTTAGTTTCTTGCGAAAGGCAATAATCTCCAATTAAATGTGTAGTGAAATGAGCACGAAATTAGGCTGAACAATAGTTGATACACAGGAGTTCCAAGAATTTTATCACACTTTGCGCCTACATAGAGTTCCACCGCTTTAGCTAAGACAAAGCCCTGTGCCTAACCTTGAAGAGCAGGACAACGACGGTCAGCTACAGCCTTGTCGAAGAGATCACACCATGAACGTGTCCCATACGTGGCAATGTCTGCTTGATTGCTAGTGTGCTTACTAATAACATCTACTGCAGTTGAAAATGTACATGCTTTTCGAGAGGCTCTGATGAACATTCATTTACAGCAACAGCTTCGAGTGCGCACAGCTGAACGGATACAATTTTAATCTAAAACTAGTGTTCTAAAACAAAGAATGGTACATGTCGCGAAGGTGAGCAGCATTGGTAGCTGAGAGCGCGCCAGCGAATAAAAACCAAGCAGAGCACAGACGAACACATGCCAGCCGATCAGGATACCGACTGTACGCGTCCTCTCTAAATGGCACGCCCATTCAATGCGGTCTGATTGGATGGAGCCTCCCCATTTCCCAATGCTGTCCGTCTTCGCGACATATACCCAAAGAATAGAAAACAATAAAGTATGGCGTCAATCTGTAAAGATGCGCCTTGAATTCTCCTTTTACGTAATATCGTTGATAAAGCTTGAATGCGTATTTTACCCGGTAAATGACTTACAACAGCGAAACGATGTACCATGCAAGGCAGTGTTTTATCGCTCAAAGACGAGTTCTGTAGCAATTCACACCTCTGCGAGATGGCAACTTGGTTGAGAAATCCGAACGAGGAACCTGGAATTAACTCCCTCGACTGCGCTACCAAGCTCTTCAAATTAAACTAGGAAGCGTTGTTGTGGTTAAAGGACTAGAAGCTGAAGTTCGAGTGATAAATTTTGGTAAATTTCAAACGAGCTGAACTTAAGCCCAACTATTTTTTCGACAAATTTTTAGGGAATTTAGCTGCCTTCGGTAAGAAGCTTCTCGAAGCATGACGCGCGAAGCTGTGCTCCGTGGCTGAGGTTGACATCATTTCTTCATCTTATTGTGCAAAATTAAAAACGATCATTTTGCTAGATTACGGTGGCGATTTGCAAACCGTATGTCCATCAAATGTGTAGGAAAGTTGGTTGGAACAAAGTCTTCTATATAAGGGACAAAGTGCATGTTTTTGGGGTCAAAGACCAGATAAGCCGGGAAGCGTGGCTGCATTCTAACAGAGTTAAACTGAACCTATTCAGAGGTTATGACGTCCCCTTCCACTGCACCACATTCGATCTCGCCGAAAATCAAAATACAGTTATTCCACCTCTTGTTCCTTAGCTTTGCTCTTAACTCGACATTTTTGTGTTTCTTCAAGAAAAACGCGTTTTGCTTCAAGACTTACTAACCCGCACCACTGCTTGGATGGTTCGGTGGTGTAGATTGACTATTATAGCAGAGCACTGGGAGATCGGAGCGCCCCATTCAGTCAGACCGCATTGAATGGGCGTGATATTCAGAGAGGGCGTGTACAGTCGGTACGTTGATCGGCTGCATGTGTTGTGTCTGTGTTCTGCTGGTTGGCTATTATTGGCTGGAGCGCTCCCACCTACCAGTGCTGCTCACCTTCGCGTTACCCCTTGAGTTAGGTAACTTGGATCTTACTGATTAACGACAAGATGAAAGTATCCTACATCTAAATATTCTATCTTTGTTTAGGTTGAACTTGGTCATAAACTTGTCGGAGTTTGCAGGACTAAAAGTTAATTAGTTCCGAACAATAGTCAGACATTGTACATATGTATCCATTGCAAGACGATTGAAGCAGAAGTTCTTTCCGTTGTGTGCTCACCTCCAAAACTCTTCGATCATCATTATGCCAAAGACAACACTGCTTTTGATGCATTTGTATCTGTATCTGTGCAATAATAGTCCAATTCTATGACATGCTGCCTCAGGCTCTTTGTTTGCGTAGTCTAGTCGCTAAGCATGGCTATTGTATCAGATGCTCTAATAGTGATATCATATTCCATGTTTGCATTGCCATGTTGTGAGAGATCGTTTGTACATAAAACTTTTATTACATTGTTTCTGGAGCATTATATAGTCTATTATTTCATTTAATTATTATGGGAATAACACATTCGACTGCAATCTGAACAGAACAAAATACATACAGAAGCTACCAGCGAAAGCGCGTGATCGGATATGTTCAAGACTGAATACGGTAAAAGATAAAAACGAGAATGGACGGCTTCAATTAATCCCTTTTGGAATACGCCACATACTCTATATCACCTGTATCACCTGTCGTCCCGTTGATCATCGAATTGCTCGAGCGGGTGCCAGCAGCGTCTCCATTCGTCCCTGTCGCGGGCCAGAGTGGTCCAATGGATCCTCCTCGCTCGAGGGACACGAAGAGCGTCATATCGGTCGTTCAGGGCTTTAACGAAGAAGTTCGACCAGCGCGTTGGTGGGCGTCCCGGTGTTCTTTTGACATCCCGCGGAATCCAGTCGGTGATGGCTCTCGTCCAGCGGGTGTCTGCGAAGCGCATTACGTGGCTGGCCCACCTAATTTTCGACAACTTGGCCCACGCGACAGCGTCTCTGATCTTCGAACATCGGCAAAGCTCGGAACTCCGGAGGCCTTCTCTCACTTGCGTGAGTCGTGTCACTCCGAGCATCGTCCCCTCGATTCCACGCTGCTCAACGCTGATCGCGTGTTCATCCTGTTTTCGTATAGCCCAGGTCTCTGAGGCGTATGTTAGGACAGGAAGAACGGTAGAGTCGAATAGGTGGGCACGGAGTCGGACGTTCTTCGTCTTCTTCGCGACTTCTTCGACGCTCTTGAAAGCACCCCAAGCCGCTCGTTTCCTCCTGCTCAGCTCTGGCGCTAGGTCGTTGGCCATGTTGACTTCGCGACCCAGACACACATAGCTGGAGCATTCGGAGATGTTCGTTCCGTTGAGCGAGAATGGTGCATCAGAAACCCATCCGCTCCTCATGAACATCGTCTTCGTAAGATTCAGCTGCAGTCCAACGTTCCCACATACACAATGGAAGTGGGCCAGCATTCGCTCCGTCTGGCTGATGCTCGGTGTTATGAGCACGATGTCGTCAGCGAAGCGAAGATGATGTAGTTGCCGGCCGTCGACCTTCCTCCCATGTCTTCCCATTCTAGTTCGCGCATGACGTTTTCGAGAGTTCTACTTCTAGGCAATTTGAATGCGGGTTTGGCATAAGCACTTACTTGCGCTGACAAGCCGATGTACAAGGCAGTGTTTTATCCATCCCAGACAAGTGTGGCACCAATCCACGGGCTTTGGAAGGATGGTAGCTTGGTTGTTTGTGCGGGAAGAACCGAACCAACAACTTGAAATCGGGTACACGCGACAGACGGCGCCTCCTTCAACTGTTCTCCCAACCGTCATGCAATACATTCATTAAAACTATCCCTGCTTTTATCGAGAATCCAAATGCCTTCATTAGAGAAACAATGCCTCTGAAACATTATGATGTCGAGTTTAAATACTGAGATTTTTAACGGGATGGAAAGCTTGGTTGAACTGCGTGTAAAATCCGAATGAAGACCATGGGATCGGGTGCGCGGGTGGTCCGAATGTATTAACCCAAATTCAACAATTTTTTAAATCCTTCTAACCCACTTAGAAGTCAGTGGTGCTTGCGGAGGTGTTCGCCTCCTAGGTATTAGGTCGTTGGATATGAACTACCGATTTTGACTGAAAACGATGACAGATCATAACTTTGCTTGAAGCAATTTTAATAATCGAAATAAGCAACAATGCAATTAATGCGCTTTTCACAACGCGGATCCGCTGTGACGCGGATCCGCTTCCACCATGGCTTTGCGTTGGTCTTCGATGAGGAGTGACGGCGGCCTACCTCATTCCTCATCGTCGAGTGGTTCATCTCCAGATCGAAACCTTTCGAACCAGCGACGAATTGTGCGTTCCTCAGCGAAATCCTCCTCAAATGCAGCGTTGACGTTACGAGCTGCAGCCCGGCGTTGTGTCCACTTTTCCATTCACATAAGTAGGCACCCGATTATCACGCTGATTCATGCGATAAAAACGACGCCGAAAATTCCGCATGAGCCAATTACGCCACGGAGGCTATGTTAAGAAAATAAAGAACCCCGCTTTCGGAAACTAAATGCATTGCCTGTAACGGGAACGTTCGTAGCCACGAAAGATCGACCAGAAATTGAGGTAGCAAAATCGGCCATCTCAAGCTAACCTCCTGATTCATCGTTCGAGAAGCTTGGGCCTGCTGGAGGTGGTGCACTCGAAGTCGGCCTGGGCTTTCCGTCCATCTCGACGATGAACTCCTGCAGACTCACTATGTACTAGCAGTCGCATGGAAAGAGGTCCGACGAATACGGTGGGTGAAGAATGTGGTCATACCTCGCTGGGCGACCTTATCCATCACCACTTTTGCACGATGAGAAACTGCGTTGTCGAAGAGGAGCATCGCCTTGAAGCACAGCGCCCGAATTAGCGCGAGTCGCTGTCCATCTCTTCGATACCGTTCACCACGGCTTTCGAGCCCATTGTCATTCCCTAGAGAAACACCTTCAAGTACAACGGTCATGGCCGCTGCCCAAAAGCTCAGAAGTGATCCTAGCCGTTCACATCTCGGGGAACGCAGGGCGGCACGTCGCCAGGCTTCACCCAGACTGGCTGCTTTGAAGGGTTATGCTAAAAGACGTTTTTCTCATCCTGCGTGACGATTGAGTCTAATAGTTAGCTAGCAACACGCTCAGTTGATGATTCACATTTTGCGGAAATGTAAAGCAGCTGTAGTGGAGTGAATGAAAACTCGCAACAGATTCGAACAGGATTCGAACCCTCTTCAATGCACGGTGCTAACCCATTACTCCACCAGCACTATCTGGTCAAAAGCAGCATCGACGATATCCTCGCAGCAAAGGACTATCATAACTTACCTTTGACATCACGAAGGTCTGGAACCGGTGAGGCTAAAGGTCTTCTGAGAAATGGTATTCTCCAATAGAGATATCTTCACTAGAGTTTGTCGGAACTAAAATTTCTTGCTACGACATATAACTCTATTGATGTTTTAGAGGTATCCTGGAAAATAAAGCAAATATTAGAAAAAAATCAAAACGCAATTTATGTAAGACAGAATAAGTGAGGTGCATCAATTACTTTGGGCTTTGGAAAAAAAACCAGCTGTGATCCTCCTGCTGCAAAGTTTTTCGCTTTCTTTCGTTGAAAACCGTCCACACCACCTCAATTTACGAGGAATGTGATCAGTTCTAATTTTTCCCATTTGAATTTTTTTGTACCACAATTTCTGTCCTTTTCTATTTCAAATTTCAAATTTCTATTCTAAACAGTATTGTATGAGCTAAATAAAATATGGCTGTTTTAAAAACGTGAAACAAGTTGAGTGAAGGCTGTCCAGAGAAAAGCTAAAATGCATATAATTTTGCAGGCTACTGCATATATTAGGCTATTGCAAACTTAATCGCGGTATCACCACCTATATATATAAAAGAGTTTGTCCGTGGAGTGATCTAACCGAAGTGAGGTACGCCGCATCATCCCCAGCGAGAGCGGTCGAGTGATCTAACCTGATGAAGTATGCCTCATCATCTACAGCGCGGGCAAAATTTGCTATTGAACGTGGGATGTTGCTGCAGCAGGGGAAACGCAGCCCTTTACTGCTCAACACAACGGCACCTACGCGCGTCTCTGAGCGTCCAGATTCAGAAGCCGACTTCGTGCCATTAGCATGAGAAGATTACTAAAAGGGTAACGGTAGAAAGGGGACTTTGAGGGTGGAGAACCGACGCCGATCAGGAGGCAGCGACCAGGAGGAGCATCGTGATGGTCGATGGGGAGAGCAATGAAGCAGGCCAGGAGGAGGCACCAAGAAGAGTTTAGGCAATATGTAGGGATCATTAGGGAGTTACCAATCAGGGGAGGAGGACAAAGGAGGATCAGCAAGGGGATCCATTACCATTAAGAGAGACCAGATTTAGAGGATGCGACACCGATGTCACACTATGGGCGTTCGCTCGCCGTCGTCGTGTCGTGAGCGTGGGAGGCCTAATTGGGGAAGAGTAGTAAGGAGTATCCCGATGGGGAGGAGGAGGAGGAATTTACCTGGAAGAAGGGACCTGGAGGCAGGACCGGGACGGGGAATCAACAAGAAGGAAGCGCCGTAAAGGAACTCATAGGAGAACAAGGAATCTGCGATATGCATCGCCTCTTCATGCTCGACAAAGCGGCGTCTGCGCGCGCTTCTGAGCTTCTTGATCCAGAAAACGCGCAGCAAGCATCCTGATTCTAAATACAGGTCACCGACCGTGTCGTGAGCATGGGAGGACCACTAAGGGGGTAGTGGAGAAGGGCGGTAAGGGGACCTCTATGGTGGACCAGCAGAGCGACCAGGAAGGAAAGGAAGAACCTGGGGGAGAGGCCAGGACGGGGAAGCCAGCAAGAAGAGACCAGTAGGTGTCAATAGTGGAAACAAAGAAGTGGACCAGTAAAGAAGTGATGAAGGTACCGAAGTGGTGAAGGGACCAGGAAGGTGGGGACTAAAGAGGAGGAGGGAAGACCTTTAAAGTCGGACTAGCAATCAGATCCAGTAAGAAGAAACGAGAGAGGGACACCTAGCTTCGGAAGAAGAGAATTCAGCTTAATAGTTCAAAAAAGTGGTAGTGTAAGGTGTAAATCATTCCTTCATCGAATGAAATGATGACAATTGTGCCAATTTCAAAAAGCAGTTAAACTGTTAATCCAAAAAGAAATATTGCAATATTCGATTGAATGTCGGATGTTCCAGAAATGTTTTTGAGTTTAATTAAGCTGTTTTAGAGTTTTAATTAAACTTCTATCTTTTTTAAAGCATTCACAATATAGATCATTACACTTGTGTATAAATATATAAATAAGATTTTTTTTACCTCAAATCATTCCGTCTCAGGGGATGCCACAAAATACGGTTCGGTAGGTGTCTTCCTGTTTTTTCAAGAAACATAAGTGGATGTCGCTCTAACTTTGTAGCAGACCTTTTCCAGGGCTCCGTAAAATCATGAACCGACGCGACCATCGAGTCATCATGCTTTACGAATTCAAATTGGGCCAGTCTGAGGCAGAAGCACCCCGTAACCTTAGCAGCGCTTTTGGGACGGAGTGTCCTTGCGGACGAACGGTGAGGCTCTGCTTCGAAAAATTAGCTTCTGGCGATTTCAATCTCGATGTAAAACGGGTGTTGGGCGCATGTCGTCGCTTGACGATGAAGTTTTGAGGAGAGCCGTCGAAGCAAACCCGGAGACGAATACACATACGTCAGCAGTGGACCTTAGCGTAGATCGTAGTATGGTAGCAGGACATTTTACAAGAATCGTCAGGGTGATGAAGATGTCGAAGTGGGCGCCTGATGAGCTGGCCGTTTCGACACTTACTCCAACCTGCTATTTCGCTTAGAAATGAGCCTTTTGTAAGCCCACTATAACTGCAGATAAAAATGGGTTCTTTACGAAGCGGAGATTGGGAAGATACGGATCCTCCCCCAACATCTTCTCTCAAAAGATTTCACTTTTTCGAACGAGCGAAAATAGAAAAGCAAGGTGCATGCTTTCGTCCCTTCGATTCTATGTGCATTCTGCACGGCGCACTCTACGAGCATGAATGGCACTATATGGCAAAGTACGCCATTCTTGAGAAGCTCCAAAAGTCTGCACGTCCTAGAAAATAAGTTGCTCCAATTAGAAAATGCCTGGTGGCGATGTCCGTTCCTCCACGTGGTTCCACTGGAAACTGTTCGCTCTGCGAGCTAAGCCGATCACGGACATTCGATTGCACGCGACAGGCCCTTGTGACAGGCCGGCCTACGAAGACCCATGTCACATCACATGGTGTATGACTGTTCAGGTTTATCGAGATAGTGTCCGCGGGAGCCGACGCACATTCGCAAAGCCCGGCGAGTGTGAAAAGTATGCGAGGGTCTCTGATGCGAGGACGGCATCGGGGGGCAACTGAGTTAGTCCGAAAGTCTCGTAACGTAAGCAGGACCCGCGTGGCTACGCTGAATGTGGGTACGTTGACGGGCCGCTCGTGCGAGTTGGTTGAGGCACTGGAGCGTAGGAGAGTTGATTTCTGTGCGGTGCAGGAGACGAGTTGGTCCTGCCGCAAGTCAAGGGACAAAGGACGAGGCTTCAAGGCCGTTCTATCGGAAGTCCCAGGCCCAACAGTGGTGTCGGAATAATCGTCTCCGAACGATTTCGTGACTCGATTGTAAGCGTCGAACGCTTTAACGATCGGTTGATGAAGATCGTTGTCGCCGCTAAGGAGCGACTCTATCACTTCTTCTCTGCATATGCTCCGCAGACTGGCTGCTCCGATCGAGCCAAGGATGAGTTTTGGAGCCTGCTTGATGAGAAGACAGTAGAGGTACCGTCGAAAGATGTCATCATAGTCGCTGGTGACCTCAACGGGCACGTCGACGCGACGAAAGACGGCTACGGCTGTCATGGTGGGTTCGGTTACGGGTCGCGTAACGCAGATGGTGAGCGTATCCTTGAATATGCGGAATCGCACAACCTCACCATAGTGAACACCGTATTTCGCAAACGCGATTCCCACCTCATCTCGTTCTATAGCGGGAACACCAGGACTCAGATAGACTTTGTCCTTGTGAAGGATCGAGACCGAAGTCTTTTCACAGACGCGAAGGTCGTGCCGTATGAGACGATCGCCGCACAGCATCGACCGCTGATCTGTACTTTAAAGATCGCCCCTCCGGGGCTGAAGCAGGCCGTGCGATGCGGTGCACCAAGAATCAAGTGGTGGAGAATGAAAGAGAAGGAAGCAGCTGTGATTTCTCGCGTGCGGTTACCGACAGTGACAACTGTCGACGAAACTTGGGAGAAGGCCACCGACGCGATTCGTCACGCTGCACGGTCGGAGCTCGGCATCACGAAGCCTGGACGACGGAATGTCGACAAGCAGGCCTGGCTATGGACAGATGACGTGAAAGCGAAAGCTCGAGAGAAGAAGTCGCTCTATCACGTGTTTCTCGGCGAAAAGACAGCCGATAACTGGCGGAAGTACCAAGAAGAGAAGAAAGCTGCAAAGAAGGCCGTGGCTGTTGCGAAAGCCACTCATTATGGAGATGTCAACGAGAAGCTCGAGTCACGCGATGGCGAGCGGTATCTGTACCGAATCGCAAAGAATCGCCATCGCCAGACCGAGGACATCGAGAAGTTCTTCGGCATCAATGATGAGAACGGCCATCTTCTTATGGACCGCAAGAAGGCATTGAAGCGATGGCGCGACTACTTTGAGGAAATCTCTACAGTAGAATTTCCTCATCCAGCCATCCCCTCAACGGCTCCAACCCACGGCCCCGTTCAGAAGATCACCGTGGAGGAGATTGAAGCGGCTTTGAAGAAGATGAGGACAGGCAAAGCGACTGGGCCCGACGACGTGGCAGCAGAACTGTGGAAGTCGAAGTTTTGGTACCCTGCTGAGTGGTTGGCGAAGTTCATTAATCAGGTTGTGGAGGAGAAAAAAGTGCCTGAGTGTTGGCGCCAAAGTACGACGATTCCGATTTGGAAGAAGAAGGGCAATCCTGCAGACGGCTCAAATTACCGTCCGATTCGGTTGCTCTCGCACAGCATGAAGATCTTCGAGCGAATCCTCGATAGCCGAATTCGCGAAATCGTCCAGCTTTCCAGCAATCAGTGCGGCCTCGTGGCTGGCTGTGGCACCATTGATGCCATACACGCCACCCGCCTCCTGATAGAGAGAAACAGAAGTCGGTGCATATCGCCTTCCTTGACTTAGAGAAGGCCTTTGACCGCCTACCGCGTGAAGTGATATGGTACGCCTTGCGACGACATGGAGTTCCTGAAGAGCTCATAGAGTGGGTGCGAATCCTCTGCTCTTGTCCAAAGAGTCGAGTTCAAGTTGCAGCTGGAACTTCGATGGAGTTTCCCATCTCTGTCGCGGTACATCAAGGTTCTGCGCTTTTACCACTCCTTTTTGTTGTCGTCATGGATGCCATCACACGAGATCTTCAGAACCCTGCCCCTTGGACGTTGCTTTATGCTGATGACGTAATGCTCGCTAGCGAAGATAAAGATGAACTCGAGCGAGAGGTGCAAGCTTGGTGTGATCGCTTGGAGCGGTTTGGACTCAAATTGAACGTGAAAAAGACCGAATATCTAACGACGGACGTTACTGAGTCCAGCTCCATCAAGGTTAACGGCATCGAGCTCCCACGCACTTCGGTCTTTAAGTACATGGGATCAGCAGTCACGTCTGACGGCAAACTGATGATTGAAGTGAATTCACGCGTGAGTGCAGCTTGGTCCAAGTGGCGCTCGTTGACTGGGGTGCTCTGCGATAGGAAGATACCGGAGCGCTTGAAGTCGAAGATATACAGAGCAGTCGTCCGGCCAGTAGCGATGTACGGCGCTGAGTGTTGGCCTGCGACCAGGGAAGTTGAAACGCGCCTCAGCGTCATGGAGACGAAGATGCTGCGCTGGACGGCTGGAGCCACGCGTCTGGACCGCATCCGAAACGAGGCTATTCGGCAGAAGTTCGGTGTCGCGCCGATAGCCGACAAGATGCGCGAAGCTCGCTTACGATGGTACGGCCACGTTCTGCGTGGAAAGGAAGACAGCGTCCGCAAGATAGGTCTTAACTTCGAGGTAACAGGAAAGCGGCCTAGAGGGCGCCCGAAGCAGCGCTGGTTAGATACGTTACATGCGGACTTGAAGATTAGTGGTGTTTACCCTGATCTAGCGCTGGATCGGGAAAGGTGGCGTCGTAACACCAGAAGAGCGGACCCCGCGACGATGCGGGACAAACGCTGAAGAATAAGAAGAAGAAGAATTAGAAAATGCCTACTCCAGTCATTTTTGGAGCACCCATGACGAAATTAGCGTGAAGTATTAAAACAGCATGCATGGTTCTGTGGATTTCAAAAAACAAAGCAAGAGCACATGTCTTCTACCTGATGTAGACGAGGTTCGAACCTGAAACTGTACACAAAACTCCAAAATTTTAGAATAAAATTTTGTTCCAGAAAAAATTTAGTATGACTTTCATTGAAGTATTGATTCAGCTACTCAGAAAGTGAGGGCATTGTTTGAAATTTTAGAAAATTCTCATTTTTTGAGAAGAATATAGTGTAAAGCTTGTTTTAAAGAGAAGAATGGGGCCAACACCTTCACGGCAAGGCCAAGTCCACTGCAATGGGTCATCATAGAGTCCACGGGCATACGGGGGAGGACTTTGAGGTCAGAGTCAAGCTACTGGCGGTCGAAGCCCAAACTGCCGCCCGCAACGCTCTGGAGGCATTTTGGATTCATGCCAAAGACCCCAAGCTAAACCGGAAGGAAGAGTGCCTCTATACAACGCGGGAGCTCAGACCCTACATCAGGTTGGCATTCTGATTGGAGGCCTATGTCTCGAAAACGGCCCTGCTACCGACCGATTGGCCCGTCTGGCTTCCTGTAAGGTAAGGGTCTCGATCTCTCTATTGACTACGTGATCGAAAGGTAGTCTAGAATTTCTAAGGTTGAGGCAACGTCTGACGCGGTAGCCTCATCTTGACTTGATCCTTCCTTTCAGGCTCTGAAGAAGGCGATGCCGCCGAAACGTTAGCCAATAAAGATCTGTATAACCTCGTGTGGAACTTAGTGAAAACAACGCTACAGCCAACACAGTTATGAAGAACATTCGTATCCTTATTTGGGACTTTATGTAAGCAGCATCTACACAACAAATCAAATAAAAATCGCTAGCGGATCAGCTCATAACTAGCACTAAAGCGTAAAACTGTTCTTTATGCTCCTGAGCACACAGATGCTCTTTTTCTTACAAGGATTAGTGAGAGTCGTTAACGACTCTGCAATTGACCGCACGCATTCTTTATTCTTCCGTGTCGGATAACAGGTTTGTTAGAATTGAGCTTTCTTGTTATTATTCGAAGTTTTCGATAACGGCGATTCAAGCGGTCCAACAAACCTGTTCACTTGCGAGCAACCAACGTTATTCAATGGAACGGCAGAACTACAAATACATAGTCCAGAGAGGCAATCCCACTCTGCCATCTGTCGAACGCGGCTTCTTACAATTTTTTTGGATCAGGTTTGAGTTTTGTGACGTTTCAATGACCGAAACTCTTACCGAGGATCGTCAAGTCCGCTCAGCGATCCAGTCCGGAGGAGCAATGCACCGAAAGAAGATGTCGGTAGGGGCGTCTCAGGAAGAATCGAAGAAGACAGAAATGTACGCTGAACTAAGGTCGAATTTCTCCGATAAATCAGCCGTTTTAGAGCGCTATGATTTCAGGAAAGATGCATACTCGGAGCAGCGATCTTCTTACGCGAACGCAGTCACCTCACCCCATTCTACGTCCTCCCGTCAATGCCAGTTTTCAACCATGAACTCACTCAAAAAACGGTAAGTCTGCCTTATGGTTGATTGTTGCAGCAGCGCCTTTGCTAGTTTAAAAAAATCAGTGTGAATGCGTTTCCAAGCGAGTGAAGGTTTCACTCTTCAGTCTGCTATCTCATGCGAAGTCGTGGAAATCGGTGTTTGTTGCCCAGTCCCCTTCAGAATTCGTCCCAGTCTCACATCCTATCATTATCAACTCGCATGAAGATATCAGCAGGCAAGTCATTCGCTCTTAATCTCTGTCGTTGACAAGACTAATGCGCTTCTTATAATTGATTCTGTCAGATCACCGCATCCAAGAAGCTCTGCTCCGTCGCGGACGAATGGCTTCTACGAACCAGTTAGTCATCCTGCGATTCCCGACGTACCAAAGGACCATGGACCACCTAGCGAGGCACCAGTTCTCAGCCAGTCAGAAGATCGAAGAGAAGGACACGCGGAAGCAGCAGCCATCTCTCGGAGCGTGTCCACCCCTCTGTACCTGGAGTCGGCCCGCAACAGTTCTGCGAGGATCTCGGATCGGCCACTAGAAGTTCTCCGTCCGCGACGTTGGCAGAGTTCGCATCTGGGACGACGCGGACGCGAGACGGAACGCTTCGAGCGACATCACAGCGAATCGCCGGCCTACCGCCAGCCGTTCACCCAGCACCACGTCTCCAAGCAGCCGTCCGTAGTATCGCACAGATACTACCGTAGAGAAGTGCACCAGAGGTGTGCGCGAACCTGTGATCGTAAATTTTTCAACGATTTTTTTAAAGGCGGAAATGCATTATTAAGTTTTTGTTAATTTGCTAAATTTAGGTTAAAAAATACAGTTAACTGTGCGTTGTTGTTTTAAGTGAAAAAGTCCAGGACAACCTTTAATATGCTTACATCATTTAAAAATTCAATTCACACTTTTCAAGCCAAACTCGACGATTTTCAAAGCGAATTTCGCACTTTCGAAATCAAACTGAACTTTTGGCACCCTTCAAATTAATGTGGACATTTTTTAAACTAAACTTGCTTTTTTAAAACAAACTATGGGTTTCCTTAAAAAATTGTAGTTTGTCTACCCGCTGTATTGTGCTCGAGACCTCATAAAAAATCGATTTCTTTGACTAGGAAATTGATTTTGTGCTTCTTGAAAGGTTTAGAAAACAGCAATTTTCCAGAATGTTGCAAAATAGATGGCGCCAAGCACTTGTATAACTAGATGTGACTTTCACTGGATTGATACCAAATTCGTGATAGCCAATGGTAGTGCGTTTCTAAGGTTCCACTTTTCAGTCGGCTACCTCATGCGAAGTCGAAGAAGTCAGCGTTTGTCGTCCAGCCTTCTTTAGAATTCGTCCCAGTCTCACATCCTATCATTATCAACTCCTATGAAGATATCAGCAGGTAAGTCATTCGCTTTTCATCACTGTCGTTGACAAGACTAATGCGCTTCTTATAATTGGTCCTGTTAGATCACCGCATCCAAGAAGCCCTGCTCCATCGCGGACGAATGGCTTCTACGAACCAGTCAGTCATCCAGCGATTCCCGACGTGCCCAAAGACCATGGAACACCCAGTGAGACACCAATTCCGCGCTCGAATAGCTTCTACGAACCAGTCAGTCACCCAGCGATTCCCGACGTGCCCAGAGACTATGGGCCACCCAGTGAGACACCAATTCCACGCAGGAATGGCTTCTACGAACCAGTCAGTCATCCAGCGATTCCCGACGTGCCAAAGGACCATGAGCCACCCAGCGAGACACCAATTCCACGCAGGAATGGCTTCTACGAACCAGTCAGTCATCCAGCGATTCCCGACGTGCCCAAGGACCATGGGCCACCCAGTGAGACATCAGTTCTCAGCCAGTCGTCATACGGTGGTTGCGAGCAAGTGCGTCGAAGTGCGACATTTGAGTCGTCGACATTCGCAGAACGCCGTAGAGAAAGATCCGCGGAAGCAGCCATTCCCCCTCGGAGCGTGTCCCGCCCTCTATACGTAGATTCGGTCCGGGACAGATCTGCGAGGACCTCAGATCGGCCATCAGAAGTTCTCCGTCCGCGACGCTCGTAGAGACGAAGCGGACATCATAGTGAGTCGCTGTCCGCCGCCAGCTGGCCAGCCAGCACTACATCTCCAAGGAACCGTACGCGGTGTCGCACAACTACGACCGTGGAGCCGTGTACTAGGGGTGCGCGCGAACCTCTGGTAGCTAAATTCGTTCGACGAATTTGATAAACGGTTAAGTTTTGTGAAAAATACAGTTAGCTGTGAATTAAGGGTGTACATTAAACGGTTAGCGATTTATTGATTACTTTTCTTTACTATGTATTAAATAATATTATTTCAACGAATTAACGGTATTTTTCGTCAAGATTCAGTTTAACGACCCGGCGGAACTTTTAGTGATTTGTTTGGAATTTTCAACGAATCGAAAACTCATCAACATAATTGCTGTTCTCAATATATCCAACCATATTTAGTAATATGCGAAGAAAGACTTCTGGAAGAAATCATCATCAAATAGGAAGCGCCGTTGAAAAAGAATTCATGTTAGAATCAAATAGTGCACCCTTCAACTAGAGGTCCTGAACGTTGTGCTGTGTCCCGAATGACTCCTCCCATACGCCATTATTCCTTTACCGAACCTGCTCGATAACCCTTACAGCCCAGCCCGAAGCAGCTATTGACGGGATCTGGCAAATTCAAGCGAGTGGAGTCGAGGATGAATTATTGGGTTGGCAACTAAGTTCGTAGACTCTCAAGAACCTTTAACAAAATTATTTGTTAGGAGATTAGGAGATAACAAACGACAATCTTTAATCGAAATAAGATCTATCGGAACGCAGAAATGCTTCCCATTTATCAGATGGCTGGCCATCACACGGCTCTAGATTTTTTGGGCTTTTAAGGCCAAGAATCCTTAAAGGTGCATTTTGGACTGGTTCACATTTATAAATCGTCTTCCAACAAAGAAGTGCTGCATCGAACTGAAAAAGTGGCAGTCACTCGGCGCACGGTCGGGGCTGTAAGGTGGATGAGCTTGACGCTCTCAGCCAAGGTCTTCGATTTTTGAAGCGTCCAGTTCGCTACGTGCTCTCTGCTTCGCGGTGTTAAGAAGGTGTTAACTTCTGGGAGCTCATCAATGAACGATTCCACCATTGAAGCAGAAATCTTCCCTTCACTTGATCGCGCGCAGGCTAAACTAATCCAGAATCGGTTCAGACAGCTATTCTGGAGTAGAATTATCTTTCAGCAGGTTAACGCCAGACCACACGTCCTTCGCGAACTGGACCGGACTCTTCAAAAAATCGGAAAGTGCGACTAGTGACTTCCACCTTTTTAGCCTGCGGCAGCATTTCTTGGTTGGAAGACGATTTGTTAATGCGAACCAGGCCAAAGTGCACCTCCAAGGATTCTTGGCCTCAAAAGCAGAAGAATTCTACGGCTGTGGTATGGGTCAGATACCTTGTAAATGGGAAGCACTTCTGCGTTTCATGAAATCTTATTTTGACTAGTGATTGTCGTTTGTTATTTCCTATTAAATAATTTTGTTGAAGATTCTTAAGAGTTTACGAACTTAGTTGTCAACCTATTACTATATATCATTTTCATGTCAAACCTGAATCTGCTAAGCGAGGGTATATCTCTATACCAAAGGTCTATAAAAAAAGATCCTAATATCAGTGCTAATGTGAGTGCTAATGCTCCTCGAGGGTATCGCGAACGTTAAGAGGAGTCAAACAGCGCCGGTGGTGTGAGGCGAAACACCGCTGCCCGGAAAGCAGAAGGTGCTGGTTCGAGCTCCGTCTGGCGCAAGCAAAATACCCTGTAACAACCAAGATATATCTTTTTCTACAACTTTTTTCAGAATTGACTACGTAGGATTAATGTACGTAACTTCACGTTAGGTATCGCGGTTTTCACGCGATCATGTAAACATAATGACTTGCGCCGATATCTCAACAAAACATCAGCTGATAGAATACCGGCTTAAATACCTAAGAATGCTCAGGAAATGACTTCTCTCCTTCCTGTCCAGCGCCGCACCATGGTTCGCTCCCCGCTCGCCACACAAGGCTCGCTCCCCGCTCTTAGCTCTCTCGTTGCGTATCTCAGCCTTAGCTCTTCTAGGTAGGTAGGTTTTTCTAGATATTGCATAGGTTTCTAGCGCGTAGGTAAAAGAGGAAATCATAGGTCAGATTACGACTTGCCGTCTGTTGCCGTCACAATTGCATCACATTGCGCCTTCATCATATGCAAATTGCGCCTTTATCATCGTCATATTGTACCTTTACCATACTAACTGCGCCTCCATGTGTAGGATTAGGTTTCTCATGTTCGACCATGTTTTTGTGTCAAAATTGCGTTTTAAATTATTATTCGATTGGTTTAATTGCCCAAGTTTGAGACCAATAAACTGGTTGACGGCTACTCGAGTGTACCGGTACAGACGAAATCTGAAAGACTGAATCGCCGCAGAGTATTCCACTGTTCTGTTATTTTATTAGGAGACTTTTTGCTTGAGATAAAAGTGCACCGTACTTAACGAGCGCATTGCGCGCTCTCTTCTTAGAAGCTGCAGATTTTTTGTCTTTGAGGCTGAAAAACAGAAACATAAATTTTACGACAATTCAAGCATGGCGTTCACTTCTTGGATAAAGCGAATGATAAATCTGCAAAGAAAGTGATAGTTACCTTTTCGAATAAAACCTATACAAAGTGGGCCTAGTTAGATTTCTACCTGCAGCGGGCTCGAGAACAACGGATGCCACCCAGTTTTACTCGTCTCAATTTCAAACATATGGCAACCTTGCTATCACTTCTACTTGCTGCATTATACTTCGCAAAGCGACAGATGGTTACAAAAGACAAAAGAAGAAGAATAATGTAAGATAATCAGCCCATATTTGCGATGCGTCACGCATTCTACTTTACGTGATATCCTATGGGCAAATTAGGCAGTTTTTTGGCCCATAATATGACTCCCGGTAGCCAGTCGGTGGGCACTGCAGTGCTTTATCCTTTGATGACAAATTTGACACCTGTTCCACGTAGCTCGGGAGCCCTGGCTGTACAAGGCGGAACCTGAACCGCGAACCACTATCTAAAATTCACACGACAGTCGGACTTGGATAATAGCGGCTTCTTCCGGAGAGACGTCTCCTCAACTGGTCATTTATGGCCTGAATTCGTTTTTTTACTGCATGACCTTAAATGGTTCAAGTCATTTTCCTTTAGCCTCAAGTGGCTGAGTGCCTTAAGGTACTTTAAATGTTTGTTAGTGCCACTGAATATCTCGTTAGTTATCTTTGTTTATGGCGACATCTTAGGGTTTCGTCATGTAGCTGAGAAGATAGCATTGTTTCAGAACTGTAATTGAATTCCAAGGCAACTTATCCAAACTTGAGCTCGTTTCTGCAAAAAATCGATCCAAAGGGCTTGGCGATGACCTTCGAAGGAGCATCTGAAATTGAATTAAACAGCGTGATTGAGGCTTCCTCAAAAACAATCTGACCTGGATTGAGACATTATTCGGGATCAGATCGCTTCGTCAATTAAGTTTGTTTGGTTTCAAACATACCTTCACGTTTTGGCATCCTTTCAGCTGGTCATTGTTTGTTGTGAATTTATTACACAGCTAAAAATTCTGTGCAACGTAATCAAAAACTGCATTGAACAGGAGAGAAGATAAAATTGGCTAACGCAGCATAGGATAACTACATAAACTGAGTCTACAGCGAAAACCGTCCTAAAACAATAATAGAAGTAGAGGGAAAACAGAGCCATGAGGAGCTCTGGCGCAGAATTCCGTTAGGTCATCTACGGCTATGTCATTTCAAACCTTGTCCATGCAGGTGTTCTTCTTCCCTTTGGCTTGTTAATGTGTATTCCGCACATCGCTGAGCTCAAAATGTCAGATTCATTCTCTGATAACTGCACTTGTCTGTTAGGAGTCTTTATATATCGTTTCTTGATGACCTTCTCTAAATTGTAGAAGGTAGACGAGTTCTTTGGAAAATGCTGGTTGTCATGCTTATCGCTTTAGGGTGATGCTCCTTTCACAGGACTGTTTCACTATAAACCGTCATGCTCCTCTGATCTCATTCTCACAGTTGTTCGTAAGTCTGCGCAAGAACACTCAAACGATGGTATTCGAGAGAGTTCTAGACTTATAAGCTATCGTTTTTGCACCGAAAAGGCACTGGTTAACACATCGTTTTTTCGATTTTCGAATGAACTATTTTTTCTTCTGCAGTTCTTCTAAGCTTTTTGGACGGTATTTCTTAAACAATTTTTGTATTGAGCTCTATTCAACCACTCCACATCTCGCCGCTTTCCAACGCTAGACTTTGGTGATTGATTTCACCACGAGACTATCATCCGAATTACTCTGGCGGCTCCTACACACATCATTCCAAGTGTTCATCCAAAAAACTTGCACTGGAAGGGCACATCCAAAACTATTTCTCCATCGAAAAGTTAGAGAAGTCTCAAGTTAAATTTTTTTAACCTATGTAAAAAAATTGAATTGAAATGGAAGTAAAACGCATAAAACTGCACAAAGCATTGGTAAAATTGTGCAATAAAAGAAATAAAAGGGAGAAGAATGTCAAAATATGGTCAAAACACGACCGTCGACCACACCACCTCTGCGGTGTTTGTTACGATCAATAATACACTGCAACATCAGAGGTGGTGAAGACTCCGGATAGGCGATTTACGGCGTCCTCAGACGGCGCGACGGGTCACAAAGGGCAGGCAACGGGACTGACTCCGCACCTAATTTAAGTCTCGACCAGGGCTATTAGGCATTCGATTCGTGATAACCTTGTGCAAATGAACGCAAAATGGAAATTGAGCCACCGTTCGAGTCATATTTAATTGGTGAATGCGCATGTGGTGATCTCCCCATTTCTGAAATTTTTTTTCAATTTCACTCAATTCACATTTTTGGAGTGAGTTTGCTTCGTAACTGAGTGACTGAAATGCCTTCTAGCTTGGACGAAATCCTTTCTGTGGAAGACTATAAGGAGTTTTCACAGGCCTCCAAATAGTTATGCTTCTTCATTCAAACAAATGCTTCTGTATTCGCTTTTACCATGAGAAAAGTGCGCGGATAAGTACAAAGAAGTGTCATGTTGTCAACTTTGCCAGCGCATCATTACTATAGATTTCAACCCTACAGGTTCCAATTCCGCGGCTTTATTTCAGCCATTACGTTTAACGGGACAAGCAAATATAAGTGCACACAAACTTGATATTCCAGAGTTAGAGTCCTCTAAAGTGGAGACATTTTCTAAAATTAATGGCACTTAAACAATCAGATCCTTTGAAAAATTATATCGTTGTGATCGAGGGAATCAGACTACTATGTATTACTATATATAAGGTAGAAAGGCTGTAATAGGCCGAATTTCTTGCTTCATTAGCTACTTAGGAGGATGTAGGCTGTGGGTGTAACTATCTCACGCGAGGGAAGAGGCCAGCCGCGCCAGGCAGAAATTAGGTCCCTGAACTATTTTTCAGGAGCTTGCTAGGCGATTTGCAGCTCATCGGGAGGAGAGCTCGGTGCTGATCACGAATATGTGCTTCGATTTACAATGCGCTCAATTTGAAGAGCACTACAGAAAAGCGGTGGAAAAGACGTTTTTTTCGCTTTTTCCGTCCAAAGACCAAAAGATAAGGCCGGTATTGTATACACACGGTATCTAGATAACGGTTAGTGTCTATACTTTCTGATAACTAATAACTTGCTGAAGTTATTGTATAATGTTTCACTTTGTTGTATTTGGTACAACTTTACTGACATCTTTGGGTCGGCTTAAAATTCTTATCGTCCACTTGTAGCGTAGTGGAAAGGCTGTTATTCGGATCATGGAAGCGACGACTGCCCCGTTGCCGAAAATTTGGCAGCGGAAGAAAACAGGTTCTAAATCATACTAAATGCTTAAAAGAGCTTTTAAGCCGTTATCTAACAAGTAAGGCGCTTGATAATTCAATCAGCTGCCCCTTAAAATCGAGATCTGCAATCATGGGAATCTAGAAATTATTTGAAATTAAATTTGAGGGAAACAACCAGAGTAAACAACAGTAAACACCGTCAAAAAATGTAAATAGTGAGAAACATGGTAAGCGGACGACTTTCTGATGGCCCATTCTTGCTCAACGGAACGATCATCTCCGAAAATATGCACTTTCTAAGCACACTTAGCACTAAGCTGTTGAAGTTGCTATCCTGCCTGTAAAGCATTTCGAAAATGATTCCAGCTCCTCCCTTCGTAAAACCTCTTCATAGTAAGTTTAAAACACATTTCAAACAAGGTTTCTGGAGGCTACATCGTTTAGGTTATTTGTCTAGAGTTGCAAGGTACGAGGGCTAAATGACAACTAGTAACACACGCGGGTGTTCTAGCGAGCATTATTCGTTATTTATTTATTTATTTATTTTGATTCGCGCGAAGGCGCACCTCACAAGAAAGGGCTGAAAAATCTCAGAAAGCCAACAAAGCCTTTCATCCCTCTGCGACACTTATCTGGGAACGATAAAGCATGGACTTGCCTATCGGCTAGCCACCGCGACTCATTGTATAGGCCGAATACACAGTCAGATGACCTAATTGACACCGGTAAAAGTGGAGTGCGTGGCGCATCCCAAAATACGCAAACTACGGTGTCCTTTATGCTTATCCTTATTGTAAGTGGTTTGTGATCAGCGAATTGCATTGTCTGCCGACACATGTTTGTGTTGTAGGGTTAAATAGTTATCAAACCAATCTATAGGACTATGGGTGATCTTACCTTGACGAGATACTTGATCTGAGTCCCCACGATTTATTGCCATAGGAAGACCAGGAGGCGTATATAAACCCGACGCGTTTCTATACACTGTGTGGCATAACTGTCCACTTCTTCCGACATCGTCTGTTATTCTATTGTGCTGTTCTAATAAACTGTTATTCTGCGACCCTGCAACACAACAGTTTGTATGTTGTTAACAGGCTATTTTCCAAATCCCGATACTCGAGAAAGGTTGAGTGTTCAGCTACAGGGATGAGCGGATTAACGGTTCTCCGTTATCCGTTATCCGGTTTTTGGGGGTTTTGACCTATCCGTTTTGTTGTTCGTTATCCGGCGATTTTTTGCCGGATAACAAACAACAAATTAGCTGAATCTTAGCCTTAGACGTGGTGATGGGTGGACTATGTGCAGGATCCTTCACGATCGGTAAGAGTGGTCGTCAGAAACAACAGAAGTATTCAAATCTAGAAGGGTTAATTGAAGTTTCCTCACTTTGGAACTGGCTACATAGTTTTAAAGATATCTAACTTCCAGCCTTCCAGAAGGCCCGCTATGCCTGTACCATACTTATATGAGGCCTACTTAGGACAGCATTGTTCATTCATCTCAAGTCACGTGCTGACCAAGAAGGCATACAAACTGCTACTAGTAATCGTTAAAAGTGAAGAGCCGCATCCTGGGAAGAATTTTTTACCGCTGATCTTTCAATCGTACCATTTGTGGTTACACGATTGCAGTATGTTCGATTCGATTGCAGGCGGTAATGGCACCTTTTTAGCCGTATGCTGTTGTGAAATATCAAAAGATACTGCAGTACAACAATGAATACTAGCAAAAGAAATAGGATTAATCCAAATACACAGAGTAAGCAACTTCTCCATTAAAATTTTTAGGCGAGCAATAAACTACTAAACAAACTTATCATCGAAGACATGTAGATTTGTTTTAATTTGTGAGTTTTCTTGTGAAACTTATCTGCAACATGGAGAACACCTTCGTTTTGGGGCTGGGTCGGGTATTCTTCCTCTACTCCAGAAGGGATGGGTCGGATATTCTTTCTCAGATCCAGAAGGTCTGGATGTCATAACTCTTTGTGTGTGTGTTTGCTGCACGCAATTGCTTGCAGTTACTACCCAAAAGTTAGTATTTTATCCATCCCAGATAATTCCACGTTCAACTACCTTGGATCTTGTGATGCTATCGAGCAGCAACAACAGTAACGGCTCATAGCATGTGTAGGATCAAGTCGTTATGTAAAGTTTGTTTGGCTGGATGTCTCCTGCCTTCTTATTTCTAGAGACATCGGAAAAATTGCTCTTCCAAGGACTATTCTATTTTTCAACTGCTCTAATTGAAAAAAGAGTTAAGCTTAGAGTAAGGCTGATAAATAAGACAATCCAGGTCAAAGGCGGGTATGTCGCTGTGCGTTTGTCTTCCTACTGATGGGCAGAAAACACCATAGAGCATCGTTAATGTGGCGACTGCAAAACGTTTAAAAACAGTACTAAAATGTCTAGGAATGGCTTATAAATTAACAGTGCTTCAAGTCCTTATCTGTTGTTGAAATTAGTGTAATTTAAAAAGAGTTTCAATTTTTGTTGTTTGTTCGTTATCCGTTTTTCCGTTATCCGGCCATTTTCGGACAAAATTATCCGTTCTCCGTTATCCGGTTTTCAAAATTTCATTATCCGCTCATCCCTGTTCAGCTACCACAATCGGAGCTTCAAATAAGATTTACGGTTTGACCCCTCCACAACATAAACACCCAGCGAACAATGAATGGTTTACTACAATTTATACAAATCAGCACAGTTGTTTGTAAGTGTGAAAAACCTATAGAAAACACTCCGTGGTTGTCGGCTTTTTAACCTGTCCATCGAAGCAAACGAACAAGTAGCACCAGAGAGTCACAGAGCAGACACCAGTGATCGCAACAACGAACATGAGGAGCAGAAGTACCCTGAAATTAAAACATACTACAGTGGAAGACGGTTTGAACTGACAGATACGTATAAAGCCTTTTCGAGTCATTTCTTAGAATTGTGGAACGATCTCGCAAAAGTGTGCATCAAGAACTTTATAACACTTTATTGGCCTAGGTATCTGTGGTTGCCAGGTTCTGGCGACAGCGTTACGCCAACACATATGTAAGTCGAGTAAAATGCTGTAAAGAGCTTGGTGCGCAGATTCACAAGATCGCCATTTCAGCAACGAATACTATGCCAAGATTCTAAACAATAAGGTCGCACATGAAGTGAACTCCACGATGTATCAACTAAATTCATCATTGAACATGCGATCATGAACGAGGATTAGGAAACATTTTGTCATGACGTTGGTCCACAAATGCATCTTAGTTTGTAATGCACCTCAGGTGTAGCTATTTCGGAGGAAAGGTGCTTCAAGGCGTTTTGCGAGACACATATTTGAAAAATTATAAAATAGCGAAATCTGGGTCCAGACTACTACGAATGAGAAAATGAGAAAATTAAAAAAGTTATAAAAGCTGAAGCACAATGCATAAAAATTTCTGAGACGGATTTCAGTGTTCGCGATCCGTTAGATTACAACCTCTTAATTCTTCTTCCATATTCGCGCTTTGCTATCAAGTCAATTTAGCTTCTATAACTTACACGTATTGATACTGTATTAAGCTGGTGAGGAAAGTCTTATCGGTGAGCTCACGCCTTCTCAACGCACGCTAAATTTGAATTCAAATGACTCAAGTCGTTAATTTGGCCTACATGGGATCAGAGACGCAGTCGCGTAGGTCAAGTCGTCGAAAATTAGGTGGGAAGACCATGTGATGCGCTTCGCGGACACCCGCTGGACGAGAATCGTCACCGACGTCATTCCACGGGATCTCAAGAGAAGACTAGGACGCTCACCAACGCGTTGGTCGGACTTCTTCGTGAAAGCCCTGAACGACCGGTATGACGATTATTGTGTCTCCTGAGAGAGGAGGATTCATTGGAGCACTCTGGCACGCGACAGGGACAACTGTAGACGCTGCTGGCACCTGCTTGAGCAGCTCGATGATCAATGGGGCGATTGGTGATACAGGGACAGGAGACATAGGAGCAAAGATGCCTAGAAAATCACAGAACACCGACCGAACTCTTCCTCTGAGCGATGCGCCATTCTTTGAGGCCTACTTGGTCGGATATATTCTTGTGTCGTCCGATAGGCCGTCTCATTATGTATTCAATTGCTTTCACTTACAGAAAATTTTGTTTGTCTATTTATTTGATTTATTTGTGTGTTATTCACAAAATGCTTGGTGCCACCAGCTGAGAAGCACATCCCGTTCTGGAACCGGAAGTTGCTCATGCCATCAGAACGATGAGGCCAGGCACTGCCCCGCGGGCCAGACGACATTTTTGCTGATCTCCTTCGTGCGTGTGGCAGTGCCCTCTGCTCACTTCTTCCCAAGCACTTCAACCACTACCTTCGAATTGGTAGGATTCCGGACTCATGGAAGGAGTCGAAAACAGTCTTAATCTTCAAAAAAGGTCAACAGGAGGATATTAACAACTATCGACCCATCAGTCTTCTCTCGGTTGTGTACAAGATCTTCACCAAGATATGGCTTAACCGTATGGAGCGTTGCTTGGATGAGTATCAGCCAGTGGAGCAAGCAGGGTTTCGCAAGGATTTCTCCTGCATGGGCCATATTCAGACTGTCTCACAGCTCATCGAGAGGAGCCGCGAATACCACCTCCCACTTGCCCTTGTCTTCGTGGATTACCGGAAAGCGTTCGACTCTGTGGAAATCAACGCCGTTTTGAACGCACTTGTGCACGCTGGTATACCATCGCCCTACATCCGACTTCTCGACGAATGCTTCTCGAACACATCGACTACCATCCAGCTGTTCGATCGAAAGCTTAAGATTCCTATCGGGAAAGGAGTACGGCAGGGAGACACGATTTCTCCTAAGCTATTCACAGCTGCACTCCAGGATGCCATGAAAGACTTGAACTGGGACGACAAACGTCAGTTCTAAATATGATAAACGGTGGGCTTCCGTTTATCATATTTAGAACTGACCGCATACATGGTAGGGGAGGCGGTATATGCTGCATATGTGAAGATACGCTCTATGTAAAGCAAACATTCTTTAGAAACTCCTCCTCTTCTGATTTTCTGTGCTTAGATTTGCTTAGTCCCGAATCTCTTTGTGTAATTAGATTCGTCTTTGTTTATAGACCGCCCAATTCTTCAAACCACGATAATGAGCAGTTGATAGATTCGCTTGGTGATATGTGCTCATTCAGCAAACCTGTTGTTTTACTTGGTGATTTCAATTTAGAGCATGACTGGAATAGTGGGCGGTCAAGATGTTTATCGTCAGCAAAATTTGTGCGATTCTTTGATGTGTGCAACATGACTCAATATGTGTCGGAACCTACTCGAGGGGATGCCACACTTGATTTGATATTAAGTTCAAATCAGATTTGCGAATTTTTGGGTTGCTTACCTCCATTTCACACATCTGACCACAGGGTAATCAAATTTTGCTGTTCCATTGCAACCGAGATTCAACCACAGATACCCATGCCTAATTTTATCAAGGCTGATTATTCAGGTCTCAACTCTTACCTTGCAGGAATTAATTGGCAATCCGTTTTTGAGAACTTTGTATCGGTTGAGGACATGTACATGAGGTTTTGCTCAGTGATGTACACCGGATTTAAGATTTATGTTTCCTTCACCTATTTACATAGTAAAGAAATAAGATATCCGAGACACATTCAAAATCTACTTAACCAGAAAGCAAGACTCTCTGAAAACGATTCTAATCCGCTCTACAAAAAAGTATGTTCTGATATCAATTGTCATATTAAAAAGTTTTACTCGAACTACGAAAGAAGATTGGCTAGAAATGCAACTTCAAAGCAATTTTTTAGTTTCATTCATAGTAAATTGAAAGGTGGTGGAAAGCTTCCTACACTTGAAGATGAAGAGGGCAACGTCTTTGTTAATGACAAACAAAAAGCGGAAGCGCTCGCAAAATATTTTTATAGCGTATTTTCTACTAGTATCTCTAGTAATCCGATGTCTTTGGAACGGTTGAGTTCTACAACGTGTCATCGTCTAATGAATATCACGTTCGACGCCTTAAAAGATTCTTCTCTTTTAACATTCGATGGCATTCCTCAGATAGTCTTCAAAAAGTGTGCTACAAATCGCTGTAAACCGTTACTGATGATTCTTAGTGCTTCTGTTATGCTTGAAGAAGTTCCTTCAATGTGGAAACAAGCGCTAGTTACTTCGATACCGAAAAGTTCCAAATCAAGCCTTGTAACAAATTACAGACCGATTAGTATTACGCCGACCCCCATCAAAATACTTGAAAAAATTCTGCGTGAAAAACTTTTGGGCTGGTTAGAGCGTCGTCAACTACTACCAGCTGAACAGCATGGGTTTTTGAGAGGTGCGTCGACCACTTCACAACTTCTCGATAGTACATTCGACTGGTACTCTGCCTTGAATAATAACCAACCCGTTGATGTCATATACTTTGACCTGTCCAAAGCGTTTGATAAAGTTAGCCATTCAAAACTGCTTCTCAGGTTAAGGCATATTGGTGTTGATGGAACTCTTCTAAACTGGCTTAAATCTTACCTTTCAAATCGCCACATGAGGGTACGAGTAAACAATGATTTTTCGAAGTGTTACCCTTGCTCTAGCGGAGTTCCGCAGGGTGGAGTTCTGTCCCCTATTCTTTTCGTTATCTACTGTGTCGATCTTCCGGAAAAGCTTAAAACTCATACTTCGGTCAGGATACAGCTCTATGCGGACGATATCAAGGTTTATGGCATTTACGGTAAAGATAATCGACACGAAATCCACAAAGCTTTGAGCGATTCTATATGGCGATTAATGGAGTGGACCGAGATGTGGGAACTTCCTGTTAATCTTTCAAAAACGTATGTAGTACACTTCGGACGTGACCAGGGAATGCAGTATGGATACAAGGATATTGTTTTTAAGCACTGTGAAGAAGTGAAAGATCTGGGAGTGCACATAAGTAACTCCTTAGATTTCCGGCCACACGTCGAAAGCATCACTCGTAAAGCACTTCGGAGTGTGTTCTTTATTTTTAGGAGCATACATTCAAATGATAGGGGTATTTTCCTAAGACTTTACAACGCCTATGTACTCCCACAGTTAGAGTACTGTTGTCAAGTGTGGAACCCTTGTGGAAATAAAAGGCTTCAGTCGCAAATCGAAAAAGTTCAACGGACATTTACAAGGATTCTCATGTATAGGACATTCAATTTAAGATATCCTAATTCCCCGCCAAGCTACTCGAGCAGGCTACAAATTTTTGGCCTAAAAAGTTTACTATTTCGAAGAGTTTTTAGCGACTTGGTCCTCTGCTTTCGTATATTGCACATGGAGGTAAATCTGAAAACCAGCAAGTATTGGATTTTCAAACCTAGTCATGGTCGTACGACAACATTTGCAATCGCATGTCCTCAGCTAAAAAGATGGTGCCATTCTAAAGCTTACAATTCTTTCTTTTATCGAACATCACGTTGGTTTCAAATGTTGCCTAACGACGTGATTAGTTCCCCAAACGTCCAGGTTTTTCGAACTAGACTTAAAAGGTTAGATCTTCTTTCTATACTAAATATACAGGAATTTTAGAAGCCAATGCCTCCTACACGGATTACACAACGACTTTATAGCAGCGCAGTGAGAAGCAACCATTGAAGCTATTTTTACAACTTGTACCTTAACATTTGCTGGGTTGACCTTTATTTTTGCAGATCTTTGCAGTCCTCGCTCATGTATTCGTGAATTCAAGGACAACACAAAACGATCACCTAAGCCATAGACTTCGTAGCTTTATAATGTAAACGGTAAACGCTTTTCCCAGGGTTACCCTTATCCATTCAGTGAAGCTCCAGTATTTCTTCACAGTAAACAACAACTGGTTCTAAAATAACAATTATGAAACGGTGGTTCTTACCAAATCTTATTTTTCGTTTTCCTACTGTCATTTCATATTTCTAATTTTTCTTATAACGACTTGTTTTTTCTGCAAGCATATCTGCTTCATATTAAATACACATTCTTTCACTTATTTATCTGGTAAGATTACACGTATGTATGTATGTATGTATGTATGTATGTATGTATACTAGAACTACGGGTTGACCTGGGAAACTCGTTTGCCGTAATCATATTTCAGAATTCTTTCAACTGCACTTCGTTTCTGAGTTTTTTTCAATTCTTTCTTGTGAGGCGCACATCTGCGTGCATCAAAATAAATAAATAAATAAATAAATAAAGGCCACCTTGTCGACGGCAAACGGATCAGCAACCTTCGCTTCGCCGACCATATTGTTCTCATCTCTACCAGCACGGCAGAAGTCGAGGAAATGCTGATCGAGCTCAATGTGGCAGGTATGAAGATTGGATTGGACATGAATATGTCCAAAACACAATTTATGGTCAACCAATGGTGTGACACGGGACTCGTAAGGTTAAATGGAGTCGCTCTACAGCAGGTCGACTCCTACGTCTATCTGGGAAGAGAGCTGAACATGGATAACGACCTCGCTCCTGAAATCGCCCGCAGGAGACGCGCAGCATGGGCAGCCTTCAGTTCGATTCGCGAAGTCACCGATCAGGTCAAGGATCCCGGCCTCAGGGCCTCGATATTGAACGCCTCTGTATTGCCTGCGATGTGTTACGCGACGGAAACCTGGCCCGACAACAAGACAATCGCCAGAGCGATGCAAACTACGCATCGTGCACTGGAGAGATGTCTTCTGAGGACAAGCCTTCGTCAGCAATGGCAAGAAGGCCTACGAAGCTCGGAGCTACGGGAGAAGTCGCAATTAGCAGACCAGCTGCAGTACATGAAGAAGTCCAAATATCGTTGGGCCGGACACCTGCTTCGACGAAAGGAGTCTCCGTGTCACAGAATGGCTCCCAAGAGACCATAAGAGACCACTGGGACGATCGCCAACGCGATGGGCAGGCTCATTCTCAAGATCTTTCAGAGGGCGGAGCCTGCCTCACTGGATGCAAGCAGCCAGAGATCGAGCGGTCTGGAAGAGTTGCGGCCCCCGCTGAGAGGACCTCCAGTCGACGAAAGGACCATCAAAATATCAAAGTAAAATATTTACATGTTATTCGTTAAACAAATTATAAATTGTAATTATAAATATGTGTTCTACTAAAACAAACGAACGAAGGAAATACACAACATGTAACAGGCTTAAGTGTTGATCTTGTGAGTGATCTTTCTCTGAAATGCTAGTTTTGTATATCAGGTTATCCCATAAGTCCTTGTAGTTTTTATCAACGATTCACTGCAGATTTCGCCGGCGGTCTTCTGCATAGCGCTGCATAGCTTTCGAAAGAGAATGATTTGCTCTATCAGGCGTTTTATTGCATTTCTTTTTTCATCATGAATTTTGTCAATTTTTAGGACGTTGAAGTGAAAAGTGAACAAGTGAAAAAGTAGCCATTTGCGCACTTGTTCTCTCTGCTTAGGCTTGTAATTTTTTGCGCAGTTTTTTATAGCATTTGGAAGACAATGTTCTGTACTATAAGAGTTTGTGTTAGTGCTATTTGCTCATTTGTCCTTTATTGACTTTTAGGTCATCAAATTGGGACGTCCGAAGGAGGATGGTTATTTTTGCCGACAGCTCCTGCTCTGTGGTTGGACTTTTTGGGTTGGTGTTATATGTCGTTCGAAAGAGAATGTCTTGCTCTTTAAGAATACGTGCTTTGCTCTTTAAGAATACGTGCTCTTTAAGAATCTCTATTGAGTACCAACAAAATGCCAAAAAGAGAAAAATCGTCTTCATCAACAACTCCTTCTCCTTGTTCAGTTGTTGATATTCGACAGAAATCAGCGTGAGCCAATAAACGCGAGAGCAATCCTTACTGAGCAAGACATCCTCTTCCAAACAAAATATAACAACAAGCAAAAAAGTCCAACCACCGAACCGGAGTTTTGGTAAAAATTCGGACGGAAAAGTCGGAATTCCCAATTTAATGGTCTAAAAATCAATAAAGGGCAAATGAGCATATTGAAAACGTCATAGTAAAACAAACTCTTGTTAGCAAATATGGAATGAAATCCTTTGGCATGGAGGACACATATATGATGAGGTTAATCAGATTAGGATGGGGATGTATTTAAGGTTTCAATGCTTCTGTAATGTTCCCTTATTTAAATCAGTCTATTAATAAACATTTCTGACTTGGGAAATGCATTTTTCTGGGAAATTTCAAGGAAAGGATTTAGAAGGCACATTGCTTTTTCTTATGAATGATAAATAAAAATAAATCAATATATAATCATTGTAAAAAATTCAACATATAGCTAGGCTATTACTTGCTAGAAAGCCGAGGAAGTCAACCGGATATTTAAACGCTACAAGAATAAAGCACAGTAAGAGATAAAGCTCTACATTGCTGCAAATTTCGAGACGAAAACACTGAAGAATTTAGAGGAACCGATATCAGTCAACAAAAGTTTTTTTAAAGAAAACAGTTTTGAAAAAGAGCTACGCTCTTAGTCTCAAGAAGTATTCAAAGAACTGAGCCTTTTCGACTTCACGACTTGGCACATCTGATGAACCTCAAGACCTTTTTTCAACGAAGATTTTAAAAATCAGTTGATGAACTTACGTTAGCAGAAGCGCCTGAAGCGGCGGGAATCCCTCCATGTCCGTGACCACTGGTAGTGGTGACATTGCGGAGGAATGTCGACGAGACGACCGTCACATGAAGCAGGAAGGCGGCTTCTGAACGCTGCGAATCGCTGTGTCAACGGTTAGAAGCCCGTTCGATTCGATTACCGCCCGCATATTCAGAGACGCAAAGATCGCTGAGTGAGTATTCGTTAGCATAACAGCCTGAAGCTCCTCTGCGGAATCAGTTTTCCTCAAGACGTATTTACCTACTCACACCCCCACCAGGGACTATGGCTTGATTGAGTCAGTTCCTGCGTTGGATGCTGTCTAAATTTTCAGATGAAAAATGTTGATGAAAAATGTTGAAAAAGAGAAATTGGATGAACGCGAAATCAGAAAAATTTCCGGAACCAGTCAGATATCCTGACTTTATGCGGTACGAGGTAGCGCAGACGGAAAACCCCCTGCTATCGCGCTCAATTCAAACTGGTAACCTCAATTCGGATCCCACCCAGGCCGGTTAAATCTTGAGTTCCTACAGGCTCGACGATGTGGACCAGGCTTGTCTGATATGCGTAAAATTGCGACTTATCCACCTGCTGGCCATGTCAAACCATAGTAGATGCCAAGAGGGAATTCAGATAGCCTTAACGATGAGCCCCGTAAAAGTAGGATGTATGGCGCATCTTAAACAGGGATTAATTAGTGCTGCTAACTGTTCATGCCTTATCGCTAGAAACGTAAACCTAAAGCCGGTACTTTATAGACCAAAAATAATTCACTAGTCAATAATCCTAATTGATCGCAGTAGTTGCTAATAAGGAGGATTGAATTTACTGAAATAATCCTTAATGATTCTGACGGTTGTCTTTTGTCTTCATGTGTTTGCGATTTGTCTTGCTGATCTATTATATTATGAGTTCTTCATGACACGTTCATGTAATAAATAAATAATCAACCGCTTGACAAATTTTTACCGATGGCCTTCAAACATTTATTTACCACTACTTCGAACAACATCTCTATGTAGTAGCCATTCAACCCGTGTAGCGCAGTTGGAGGAAGTGCCGCCTGTTGTGTGCACCCGATAACAGGTTCATTGCTCATTGGCTGGCCAGCGCAAGTAAGTGTATGGCTAAAAACGCATTCAAATCGCCTCCACGACATCCCATAGAGGTAGAATGCGTGGCGCATCTCATAGGAGGCTGAGTAACGCCGCCCTTTATCCTTTTATCCTAACCTCTCAACCATGGTTCCTTCCTGCCAATAAAAATGTAGAGGAGTAGAGCGCCATCCTCTGTTTGGATCCTAAATCTACCAGACCGTCGCTCTCCTACTGATGCTATTCTGAGGTTCAGTTTGCAACTATTTTCGATAACGTCGTCTGTTCTGTCCGATCCACGACTACGCCATAGGAGTGCTATTGAACAGCTAAATATCCTTGTTTATTCAGTTGGCCTAAATCTGCTGCAGGATGGCTTCATTCAAGGTTAAGGTGAGGTAGCACTGCGAACAAATTGGAGCAACATAGGCAGAATAACAGTAATAGTTTATTTATTTATTTATTTATTTATTTATTTATTTATTTATTTATTTATTTATTTATTCAATATGCTACATAAGGTAGACGTCAGAGAAAAACACAAAAACATCAACACAACATAAACACAACAGAGCACTACCAGCTAATAACTTAAAAGTTGACTTCTAGTTTTGCGTCGAGAAGTACAAAAACAAGGAGGAACTAAATCAAAGACAAAAACAAAGAGCCCGCTCAACAAGTAAATGAGGTAGACCTCAGTGTCGTTCTTGGAGTATTATACGTGATTTTCACGGAGCTGCCTCTAGTTCTTGAAGATACAATTCGATAAAATTTTGAGCTGTCCGTTTTTAACATCCCGCTCAGAATTTTAAAAACAACACAGGTTTTTCGGGAGATTCCAGAGAATCGAATCAAAGCTCTTTATTTCTGTGAGGCAAGCTCATGTAATTAACCCATTCAGTCTTAATTAAAGCTTCCTAGTGAGATTGCTTTGCACTTTTTCCAACATAAGGATATATTTCTTTTTATAAGGACAAAACACTGAGGTTCCACTCTCCACTACTGGTCTTACAAATGCTTTATACGAGCGTACTAAAACTTGTTTATCGTCTATTGCAAGACATCTAAAAATGTTACTTCAATAAGTACAGTACCGAACCGTCTTTTGAATAGACGCCGAAAAAACCGCGCTTTTGCGGTTTTTGCGTCTTTTTGCTATAACTCGCCTAAAGTCATCCGTTTGAAAAACCAAAAGTATATTTGAGCTCAGAAGATCGAGCTCTATCGTATGGTATATACATTTCATATGAAAGATCAAAAATGGCCAAAATTGAAAACTTGCGCTCCATTAAGAAGGACGGCTGCGGACGAGTTGTCGGCCGCAAGGCGTCGAAAACAGTTGCGTGCTCACAATTCCTCTAATTTGAGGTTTTTTGAGAAACGGTTGGTATCGTCCGATTCGTCTCCTCGAGATCTACACAAACATATATACCACTTCGCCAAAACACCGCATTTTCACAGTGGGTGGTAAAAGATGACTGGAGCAGACTTTTGCTATTGGAGAAGCTTATCTTCCAGGGCTTGCATGTTCTTGGAGCATCACAAGCATGGCGTAAAGTGTTTTGTAATGCCAGGAACCCTCTGAGAGTGCGCCGTGCACAATGCATATAGATGAAACCTATCAATCGAGGGGGGGGGGCAGTTTGTAGAGTGAGCATTTAGGGAGTTTTATGAGAAATTCTCAGCCGCCCTACTCAGTAATTGCTGTACTCTGTTCCGGCGAGACTTTGGAGTGCGCTGTTCACATATAGGATCGACCCTATCAATCGACTAGGCGCGACAGCTCGCAGATTTCACCCTCAGTCATCAGTATGGGTGTCTTCTGCCATAATCGGCCAAATGGACTTCTTCATCGTGTTAGGAATTGGTCGAAATTGATACCGTTTCATAGAGCTTTTTGAGCTGAACAGAATGTCATGATCGGGAGCGTCGAGAACTCAAATTTGGGCGAGTAAGGGCGGAAAAAACTTCACCGCTGCCCTCAGCAGCTCTAAAATGGCAGCTGGAACTGATTCAGGCTAGGCAGCTGGAGAGTTAAAGGCAATTCATCGTAAATTACCTTAACTGATTGGCTAGCCTACGCATTTGCATGCCGTTAGCTCTCCTTGTCTTCCTGCAGTGGTCGACTGAAATCGGAAAAAATTGTGTCACACAAGGTTTGCCTGCATTTTCGCACCGCTCTAATTTTGTCCAATCATAAGCTTACCGTGTTTCAGCGCGCCTATTGAGCTTTCTACTTCATACAAAATCCATAAGTTGCAGCCGGAAAGATTCAAACGTGACAGAGTTATTGCACTCAGAACATGCCCGCGCGTGCAATTTAGCACAACAACGGTCTATGTTCTCCATGCTCTTACTCGCTCAGATAAGGAACATCGATTTTCGATGAAGTCATCGTCCGTCTGGCACAGTCTAGAGGCCGTCTTCGATAAGAAACTGTCAAAAAATTGATGTTTCCAGAATTGGTCGAAATTGATACCGTTCGATAGGACTTTTCGAGCTGGATAGAACGTTGCCCTGGCTGGGGCTCGAAAACTCGGACATGGGCGGGTAAGGGCGGAAGAAGCTTCACCGCTGCCGTCCGCTGCTCTAAAATGGCAGATTGGGCTCAGGCAGTTTAGGCAGCTGGAGTGCTAGGAGCAGATCATCGTAACGTCCGCGAGTTTGCATGCCGTTAGCTCGCCTCGTGTACCTGTAGCGGTCGACCGAAATCTGAAAAAATCGTGTCACACATACCCAACCTGCATTTTTGCACCGCCGTAATCTTTCCAGTTCCTAAGATAATTCGCTGTGCTTTGGCGGTTTACTAGAGCATATTACTGCATACTGAATACACTCGTTCCATCCTGAAAGATTGGAAGCTGACAGAGTTATCGCGCTCCTAACACGCTCGCGCGTGCAATTTAGCACAACAACGGTCTATGATCTCCGTGCTCTTACTCGCCAGGTAACAGTTCTGGCCACAGCTGCGAGCATGTCATCGTAAAGTACTTTCAGTCTTGTGCTTGCCCGTGCATTTGGATGCCATTAGCTCGCCTCGTCTTCCCGTAGTAGTCGACTGAACTCGGAAAAAATCGTGTCACACAAGGTTGCCTGCATTTTCGCACCGCTGTAACTTTGTCCAGTCTTATTAAGCTAGGTCGCTATTTTTCAACGCGCTTCTTGAGCTTTCTACTGCCTACAAAATCCACAACTTGCAGCCGGAAAGACTCGAACTTGACAGAGTTATTGCGGTCAGAACACGCCCGCGGTGCAATCTGCGAGCTGTCGCGCCCAATCGATTGATAGGTTCGATCCTATATGCATTGTGCACAGCGCACTCCAAAGTCTCGCCTGAACAGAGTACAGCAATTCCTGAGTAGGGCGGCTGAGAATTTCTCATAAAACTCCCTAAATGCTCACTCTACAAACTGCCCCCCCCTCGATTGACAGGTTCCATCTATGTATATGCATTGTGCACGACGCACTCTCAGAGGGTTCCTGGCATGACAAAACACTTTACGCCATGCTTGTGATGCTCCGAGAACATGCAAGCCCTGGAAGATAAGCTTCTCCAATAGCAAAAGTCTGCTCCAGTCATCTTTGACCACCCACTGTGAAAATGCGGTGGTTTGGCGAAGTGGTATATATGTTTGTGTAGATCTCGAGGAGACGAATCGGACGGTACCAACCGTTTCTCAAAAACCCTCAAATTAGAGGAATTGTGAGCACGCAACTGTTTTCGACGCCTTGCGGCCGACAACTCGTTCGCAGCCGGCCTTCTCAATGGAGCGCAAGTTTTCAGTTTTGGCCATTTTTGATCTTTCATATGAATTGTATATACCATACGATAGAGCTCTATCTCCTGAGCTCAAATATACTCTTGGTTTTTCAAATGGATGACATTTGGGCGAGTTATAGCAAAAAGACGCAAAAACCGCAAAAGCGCGGTTTTTTCGGCGTCTATTCAAAAGACGGTCCGGTACTGTAGTGTCATCCCGCGGAACCAGTCGGTGACATCCAGCAGGTGCCTGTGGAACGCATTACGTGACCGGCCCCCTATTTTTTGAAGAGTTGGCCCATGCGACCGCGTCTTTGGCTTTCTGTCACTGAATCTTAGAGGAATGGGTTGCTCTGAGTGGGACTCAATCAGAGAAGCTCGATTCGGAGTGTGCGTGACGGTCAACTTACACGGATGCGCTACTACACAAGCATGTTCAAGCGGAATGAGGCTTGCATGAAACCAAGAGTTAAGAAGCTCATTCAACTTTGCAATACTATTACAGCCGGTAGCGATGAAATTCATCAGTGCGCGGAGTGGCAGGTTTCCGATTAAAGCCGGGGTAACTGCTACCCACCAGGGGCTAGATTCATCAACGACTTACAGCAATTTAACAGAGAAAATACAACCGAAATCTCTAACAGCGCGGCTTATCAAGCGATATGGCGAAGCCTTTCGCCACACTTTCAGGAATTTCGGCTGCATTTTCTCTGTTAAATTGCTGTAAGTCGCTGATGAATCCGGTCCCAGAGCGTCGGATAAACGAGGCGGTGAAGCTCCGATAACCCTTCTCTGCTAGTGTCTGACCAGTGGCAGCGTGTTGGGCTCGTTCCCATAAGTAGTCGGACGCAGCGCTTTCGAGATTTTCCTTTTCGCTCCACCAATTGAGTTGAAGCTTGCTCTTGGATATATCACTCCTGTCACTACACCGTCTTTGAGTTTCATTTAAGAATCTGCATAGACTGAAAATGCACATTTGAGCGTAAATCTATATAAGGAGCTTGATATAGCTTGTTACTTTTTTTCACTTTGATTGTTGAGTTTTTCTTCACGCTGTGGCAGAGGGGTGAGGGACTGCTGATATGGGCTTGCCACTAGAATGCCTACCTCTATCTTTCCCTTATATATGCATCATTGTTCTTAAACTCTTAACGAGAAACCGCTCAATCCGTAAGAGCAGCAGAAAATTGTCTCCGGTCGCATATGGTATCACCCTTCGAACCGCTTTGCGCCTAGCTGTCACACCATAAACAGCGAGAGCAGCTACAGACTGGAGAGGGAAGAAGTGTTCGAATACTGAGTGTTGAATAGATATTGAATACAGTGGTTAAAGCAAAGGATTTGGGATTTCATTACAACAATGAGATCGACTTCTCTGAACACTGTGAGGCAATTTACAAAAAAAATGTTGCAGTCCACGTAACTTATTTTTAGATGTCTTGCAATAGACTATAAGCAAGTTTCAGCCCCGCACATAAAACATATGTTCGATCAGTAACGGAAAGTGGAACCTCTCAAGGGAAGAGTCTGAAGCGTATGTCTGAACGTGGGGAGCGAGTCATATAGGGAGAATCCTCACCCCTCAGTTGGTTTGAAGATGTGTTTATTTTTTGCCAAGTCGTTAAACCCAAGGAGTAGGGGTCCTTGAAGCCACTGTACGCTATACATTGGATCCGATCGAAAATTTTCGGATAATTGGATGATTCGGAAAACGGCGATTTTGCGAATCCCGGATTTTTGGATGATTCGGATAACGACGATTTCGGGAACACCGGATTTTTGGATGATTCGGATAAGGGCGATTTTGACGCCCTCGGATTTTTGGATGATTCGGATAACGACAATTCTGAGAACACTGGATTTTTGGATGATTCGGATCGGGTTAACCGAATCGGATATCCGAAAATGATTCACTCGATACAATGGATCCGATCGAAAATCTTCGGATAATTGGATGATTCGGATAGCGGTGATTTTGCAAACCCCGGATTTTTGAATGATTCGGATAACGACAATGTCGCGGACCTCGGATTTTTGGATGATTCGGATAACGGCAATTTCGCAGACCCCGGATTTTCGGATGATTCGGATAACGGCAATTTCGCAGACCCCGGATTTTCGGATGATTCGGATAACGGCAATTTCGCAGACCCCGGATTTTCGGATGATCGGATCGGGTTATCCGAATCGGATATCCGAAAATGATTCATTCGGATCCAATGTATACTGTACGCCCGCGATGCCTCTACCGGCAGCGGTTAGGAGCGCAGTGGAAGTGGGGTTGCTTCACGTGAGGAAGATCGAGGTTTTGGTTCTTGCGCGCTGCTGCACTTTCGCATTTCGACTGATTGGTTGAGATTTGGGGGATTCTGCCGTTTATACCATTTTCAGACGTTTTCTGTGCATTTTCTAGCTGCACGCTGTGGAGAGTACCTTTCTTGCGACTTGTTTGTTATTGAGCGGATTTAAATCACCACCTCAACTTCATGTTAATTTGTTATGAAGTCCTTTGGCATGCTGGTCGTACGTTCGGTCAGCTTGATTTCTTTCTTCGAAGGTTCCTTGTCTAAAGGTGGCCCACACTTCGGAGGAAGCAGGTGGATTACCGCTCGAGTATCTTCAGACGTTGTTGGTGTTAGGTTTTAGAAAACCTCCAGCAGACCTCTGATTCCCAGGTGACAGGCAAGGATGAGGGAAAGAGTGTATCGACGCCGTTTAGGTTAATTTGCGGGATCCACAGACCGTGTTTCTCACTTGAACCACCCCGACGTCACATCCTGTTCTCTTTTGAAAATCCGAAGAGGACGGCTTTTCCCAAGGTCATTGGTCTATGTATGGAAACAGACTGTGAGGAGCCTGTAGCCTTTATACGTTTCCCATATTGTGCTTCATGCACTTTATACCTGTGTATCACTGATGTTGAACATTTCTACATCACCATGTTGAATACCACAACGTACCGCTGGAAAAATGCGCAGCAAACGTCTGAAAATGGTATAGACGTCAGAATCCCCCCAAATCTCAAACAATCAGTTGAAACGCAAAAGTGCAGCAACACAGAGGAGCCAAACCCCTGACTTCTCTCGCACGACTCAACCCTCTACCCACCTGCGTTCCGAGCCGCTTGCCGGCAGAAGCATCGCGGGTGTACAAGACCCCCAAACTCGTGATGCGCCGTATTTCATTGTGACTTCAAGGACCCCTACTCCTTGGGTTTGGCGACTTGGCAAAAAATAGGTACATTTTTATACTAATTGAGGGGTGGGGATTCTCTCTATATGATTCGCTCCCCCCGTTCAGACAGATGCTCCAGACCCTTCCCTTTTCAGTGTCTTGCCCTTATAGAAAGAAATATCTCCCATGTTGGAAAAAGTGCGAAGGAATTTCACTAGGAAGCTTCCTTAATACTGAATGGGTTAATTACATGAGCTTGCCTCTCTCGTCTCACAGAAATAAAGAGCTTGGATTCGATTCTCTGGAATCTCGCCGAAACGCCAAGGATGTCTGTGTTATTTTTAAAATTTTAAGCGGGATCTTGAAAACGGACAACTCAGAATTTTATCGAACTGCATTCTCTAGGACTAGAGGCAGCTCCGTGAAAATTACGCAAAACACTCCAAAAACAAGCCTGAGGTTTAATTCGTTTACTTTTAGAGCAGGCTTTTTATCCCTATCTTAGTAAGGTACAGTATATTTAATTCTTCATTGTTTTATACTTTTCAACACAAAGTATTCACTTTTATGTTATTACTTGGATGTTGTAGTTGGATGTGCTGACTGCTCTTTTCTCTGACGTCTACCTTATGTCCGTACTGAATAATATATAAATAAATACTAAATAAATCTCAATGACACGGGAAGTGATAATGCATTAGAAGACCTCGCTCGTCGAATAGCGACGAAATTCTAGAAGAATTCGAAATGATGCACTACCGCGAAGTCTCGTGCCCTTGAAAGGAATGCAAATTTCAAAATAGTGCACTTTCACTGTATCGTCGCCGTTACGAGTGACATTGTAACGTCCTTCGATCGGTGTGGCTGCGGCCAATACGAAGCAGTCATCACCATACTGGCGCAGCATCCTTCACAGCTTCTTTCGTGAATCACAAGAGTCGGCACGTTTCTGGCAAGGATCCAGTTGGGTATACCAGTGGTAGCGATTTACCGACTCCTTCGTTGATGAATCCGAGGTCGGGGGGGGGGGGGGGGGGTTCGTTGGTGAATCGCGCTCAGCAGTCTTTCGAAATGGAGCGCTGCTTATTATGCATCTTCTCATGATATATGAAAGACAAGTGCTCCGACACGCCTAACGGCGTGTCTCGCACTTGCGCGCTTCACGCAACTTTGTAGCATCACTGTGACCTATGGAAAGTAGTTTTTGTAAAACATAAAATTCGCTAACATCTTGGACCTGGTGCGTACTTTATTGGAATCAAGCCGTTCGCCACTTCGGTACCTTCATCGTAAACATTCTTTCCTCGACGGCCAGTAACGTCATTGGTTTGTGCTGCGCAGTACTTCTGTCCCTCAGGTTGTTCCACCGCAATTGTTCTCATGCTCAACAGCTAGTGTTTCAAGTTATCGTTGACATGTCTTCCGAAGCCAGGTTCCCCTCTCTCGTTTCTTCTTACTGGATCTAATTGCTGGTCCGCCTTTACACCCCACCTTCCTGGTCCCAACTACTGGCCCACTTCTTTGTTTCCACTATTGACAATTACTGGTCTCTTCTTGCTTCTTTCCTCGTCCTGGCCGCTCCTCCAGGTTCTTCCTTCCCTTCCTGGTCGCTCTCCTGGCCCACCTAGAGGTCCCCCTTACCGCCCTTCTCCACCACCCCTAAGTGGTCCTCCCATGCTCACGGCACGGTCGGTGACACGTATTCAAAATCAGGATGCTTGCTGCGCGACGCTAGGTGGCCCGCTTTCTGGATCAAGAAGCTCGGAAGCGCGCGGGGTCGCCGCTGTGTTGAACATGAAGAGGCTATGCATATGACAGATTCCTTGTTCTCCGTATGAATTCCCCTACGGCTCCCTTCTTGCTGGTTCCCCGCCCTGGTCCCGCCTCCAGGTCCCTTGTTCCTGGTCGATCTCTCCTTCCCCCCCCCCCCCCTCGGGATCTTCCCTACTACTCTACCCCAATTAAGTAGGCCTCCTCACGACACGACGACGGCAAGCGAACGCCCATTGTGTGACATCGGTGTCACATCTTCTAAATCCGTAAAAATCTCTTACTGGTAATGGATCCCCTTAATGATCCTCTTAACTGCTCCCCCCTTGCTTGCTCCCTACTGGTGCCTAAACCCATTTTGGTGGCACCTCCTGGCCTGCTTCATTGATCCCGCTATCGACCCCCCCCCCCATCTCGATGCTTCGTCCAAGTCGCTACCTCCTGGTCGCAGTTGATTCTCCATCCCCGAAGTCCCATCTTATACTCTTTTCCCTTTAGTGGCCTTCTAATGCTAATGGCACGAAGTCGGCGGCACGGCTTCTGAATCTGGAAGCTCAGGAACGCACGTAAGTGCTGTTGTGTCAAGCAGTAAAAGGATGCGCTTTCCATGCTGCAGCAATTCCCACGTTCAATGGGAAATTTCGACCGCGCTGTGGATAATACAGCGCACCACACTTAGATTAGATCATTCGACGGCTCTCGCTGTGGATGATGCGGCCTACCTCACTTAGGTTAGATCATTCGACCGCTCTCGCTGTGGGTGATGCGGCGTACCTCACTTAGGTTAGATCATTCGACCGCTTTCGTTGTGGAAATGTTGTGGGAATGCGGCGTATCTCACTTAGATTAGATCACTCAACGGACAAACTCTTTTATATATAGGTGGTGATAGCACGCCGCACATTACTTCGCTCCAACGATGCGGTGATGTTCATTCTTAAGCTAGTATTCACTTAGAAAGGTTCTTAACTATGAGACATCGTTCAAGAAATTACCAAGACAAAAACCGGAATGATCGGTGAGCCTGCTTTTTGCAATTAGAAGCTCAGTTGATGAGACATCTTCGACGGTGACACTAAAATACAGTTCACGGAGAACCAGTAGCAGTAAAAGTAGTAGAAGACGGAGACGCGACGATTCCGAGGATGACGGCGACAACGAGGTCGGTGACCCATAGGCACAGAGAGATTGCTTTCTCTATGTAGTGTATTGCAGTCATCGAAGCAATCCGAAGAGGACCGTCCACCAATGGTGTACGTTGCAGACGAAGCGACAAGATGGACAATAGCGGTACAGCACCTTTAATAAGTCTTGCTACGATTAGCGAGCCGAAACGTTGGGTACTTAAGGATTCTGACGCCGATCCAGTATACGTTCGAGACAGCGATACGTCGAACTTCGTTCCATTACCACGAGCGGATTCTGAAGTAAATTGAGCCCTTTTTCATTCACTGTAAAGTAAAAGAAGGCGCAATAAGGCTCAACCTCGCATTGGGTGGTTATCTGCGTTGGTAAGTAGGTACATGAATACCCTACAACATCAAGGGCGGGTGCAATTCTAGGTTCAATCCCAATGAGGGGGGAGCACTCCATACTCACGTTGAAACACTACATAGAGATGAATACTTGTAACATAACCTGCCTACCTGAACCCCTACTGTGGCTACTGCAGTCTTCCTCCTGAAATAAAGAGGAAATTTAGACGAAAAAACGCCGGACGAAAAGGCGAGAAAAAAGCGCGTCGACAGGTTCATTGTGGCGATTCGTACAGGAATAGCCGTACAGTGACCGTGGGTAGATACGTGAAGCCTGCAGGCGTGGGTCGATACGTGGAGCCCGCAGACATCCCTGTACGTATCGCCGCGGCGAACCTCCCCCCCCCCCTCATTGGGATTGAACCCAATTCTGGTTGGTGGTGGCCGCTCCTAAGCGACTTTCCGGCATAACGAAACACAATAAATGGGGAACAACATGTAGAAATAAAGAAACTACGCCAACACGGTTATACACAGTTTCCGCGTTCCTGGTCAGGGAGAAGAACCCAAAAAGCACCATTCTTGGTGAAAATCTAGTACGAGACCCTGTCATTAGATTTGAGGATCGATTTCAGGCAGCTTAAACAGATAGCATTGTGAAAATAAAATAAAAATAGCGCAAGACCCCATCAATCAACGTTATGGACACAGGCAAGACAATATATTTCACGTCCTAATCGATAGCAAACGTTCCGACCTAGCTCATGCATGTTATACATTCTCATGTTTTTAGTGTTATTTATTTTGATCTTTTAGTGGTTCTTTTCTAAGGGATGATAGGTTCACTATGTTTCAATAATAAATACATTAATTTCTGTTGAAATCGTTCAAGAGTACCCACTGCCAACTAGGAGTCCACTCAGGAGCAATGTGTGGATCAGGCCTATGTTATACTTCCGCGACGCTGTTGTCTGCGAAGTATAAAGGCCCATGCACACTTCTGCGACAGTGCGGCGCGGCCATGATAAAGCATAGGGTCGCGACGGCCGCGGCGCGACACTGCGACACGGCCGCAGGGTGGGGCATTCACACTCTTGCGGCTGTCGCGGCGGCTATCGCAGGCGACGCCGCGCTGAATGCCGCAGGCTGGAATGGTTCAAATCATTCCTGGCGGCGCGGCATGCACGGGGACATCGGCCCCGTTGCCTATAACGATGCTCTAACGCGACCGCCCCGCGATCGCCGGATTTCGCGGAGCTAGCCGTTGCTCCACTTGTCGCGCCGCGGTGTCGCAGAAGTGTGCATGGGCCTTAAGGAGTCGTTCAGTGTGCGCGCGACGCGCGACGCGATGCAGGTGTAATGGCCAAATTAATCGAGTGACGCCATTGATCAATTCAGCCACTACACATGGCATCGCGTCGCGAGTCGCGCGCACACTAAACAAGGCCTAACGCCCCGTTTATACATCCGACGCCGAGCGACGCGACGGCATGTAAAGTGGCCAAATTGACGATCGCGTTGATCAATCAATGTGGCCACCATACGTGGCATCGCGTCGCTCGGCGTCGAAGTATAAACGGGGCCTAACACAGGCCTTAGGCCGAGCGTATTTCCATCGCCGCGATGGCATCACGGCGCTCAGTTCATGGCTATTCCGTCGCAAGCGGTCGAATAGTCAAAGGAAACTTCGCCGCGGTCGCCGCAACAGTGGCGGTTGGCATGCGCGATGGCTTCCCGCGCCTATCGCGGGCATGGCGTACTTTATCGCGTCGCGCGCGGTGTTTAGCTTTGGTCCTGAACGGATCGTCGTCGCGCTTCCTTGCAGAGCGATGGACGATGCGACGAGCACTGAGAAGTTCAAATTCTTTCGCGTCGCTCTGCAAAACTCATCACCGCGGTTTCATCGCGGCGACGGGATGCATGCACGAGGCCTTGGCCCTGGTTTATAGTTGCGCCGCTGCGCGGCGCGTCACCATAGTCAGAATAGATATCGACCGGGTGGCGCGAAAAATCGATATCTATGACGACCATCACGCCGAGCTGCGTAGTGGCGCAAGTATAAACCAGGCCTTAAGGCACCCACAGACTTCTGCGGCGTTGCCGCTGCCTTATCCTTTATCATAGCGCAGGGACGCAGAGCTCGCAGCCAGCGGCGCGAGCCCGAAAATGATTTGAATCATACGAGACGGCGCCACTCCAGCGGCGCCGGGGAGAGTCTGTCTGCGCTCTGCCCTTTCGCGGCGAGATCCAGAGCGGAAACGAGCGAGTAAGCAGTTGGTCCCGGCTAGAAAGACTACAGTACCTCGCCGTCGCCGCTGAGCGGCGTGACTCATCGATTTCGCCGTCCGCCGCTGGCCGCAGAAGTCTGCGGGGGCCTTTAGGGGGCGTACAGAGCAGCATCGCGGCGCGGCGCGACGTAATGATAGGCCCTTGTTATACTCCCGCGGGAGCTTCCGCGGATGGGCGGAAATCGCGTTAGGACCCCGCGCCGGGCCACTCGTCGCGGCCCGCCACACCCGCCGTCCGCGGATCGCCGCCGACAGACGACGAGAGGGGTGCTTCCCGCCCGCGGGAGGGCAGCCGGAAGGCTGTCGTCCCGCAGAGTTCGGCGCGGGAAACGCGCTCCGATGCGAAGCTAGCCGCCCCGGGACGACGACGACCGTCCGCGGACGTCCCGCGGAAGCTCCCGCGGGAGTATAACAAGGGTCATAATCTCCCATATCGATCGAGCGATGTCGCGTCCCCCCGTCGCAAGGAGTTCATACGGCCTTGTTTAGTGTGCGCGCGATGCGCGACGCGATGCCACGTGTAGTGGCCGAATTGATCAATCGCGTCGCTCGATCAATTTGGCCACTACACATGTATCGCGTCGCGCGTCGCGCGCACACTAAACGACCCCTACCTGTTCCCCCCTCCCCACTTCGTATTGTGCGTACGGCGGATCTACCCTAATCGGGATGAGGCATTTCACTAGGGAAAATCCGAGCATACGGCCCTGATTTGGACACTGCGGGTTTGAAAGTGTACTATTTTATTAGATCAGGACTGTTTCACGAGTATAACTTTCTTTGTAATATTTAGACCGGCGGAGGTCACATTGGTTCTGTTTGTTTTGCTTCTCTAGTGGTACCCCTTCCGACTAGACCCGCCAAAGCTTTTGAGATTCTCTGAGAAGGACTCCAAGAAATCAGAAATGTGTGGGTTTCAGTGCCGTCCTTCACCAGACCCACGCATCGAGGAGCACTTCATCGGCGTGCGAACCAGTCATGAGGTATGTGCGGAAGGAACGAGCAACAGTACTACTCGACTTTTTACACACACACAGCAGATCACTTCGCTGAGCCTAGACCTAGGGTGGTGGAAGACCCCACAATGGCTATCCTGATGATCGGAAGACGAAACATCGTAGGATTTTCAGGCAGAGAAGATGGTGAAGGCGGACGACTTCGTACTGTACTACAGACGAGACGAAGGCCCAGAACTTGAGATCTCGATTCCCCTATACTTGGCTCATCGAAATACTCGAAACAAGGCAGGTTTTCATTGAAATTTTCACTCACAAAGCTGAATCCACCATCAGTGTGTGCTGAAGCTAATCCCTGAAATCGATTCTTCTTCAGCTGTTTCACTTTCCCATTATTCGTTGCACAGAAGAGAACGGTGCGCAATGGTGGCACGTTCAGTTCACCAGCAACATGGCGCATTCGGTCCGTATGCCACAGGTTTCTGCTATTTAATTTTGGTCAAATGCTTGAGGATACGACAAAGAGAGAGATTGCTCTTCATCACGAACCATTTTTGGCACAGTCCCAAGGCGGGGGGCACTCTATAGTCACTTGTAACTAGTATTTGACGATAAATACATACAAGATAACATCTAAAAGTGCTTACCTGTTACCCACCCGTGAAAACATCGGTTCCCGTCGCCTGAATATTGAAAAAAAATTTGGTTATCAAAGCACGAAAAGACTCCAGCAGCTAATCCCCGTTGAAACTCCCGCGCTACCGAATGCGTTAGTGTCGACAAGTTCACCGTCGGGCGATACGTAGAGGTGACCCGGGGATGCCTGGGCCCTATTTTTGCTTGCTTCTGCTTGTTTTCTTCTGCTTTTGTTTTTGTTCTAGTGTTTTTTACTGTTGAGGTTCCCAAGGAACACTAGGGTTTTACTGTTGGGGTTCCCAGCGGATTCTGGGCAGCGCGACAGGAGGTACACTCGCCTTCTGCTGGGGGGAGTGGCGTCAGGAGGTACAGCCGCTGTTCTGCTGAACGGAAGCTTTTGACTTGCGTATCGAAGGTTTCGTAAGGCAGCCGTTAGACTCTCGGTGAAGTCTAGGGGATTGGGGGTTGGTGAGCAAGGGGGATGAGAGTAAGATCGCACACCCCCAGCAGGAGGCGGGTGTACCTCCTGACTGTCCCTCTGGATTCTGGGGTTGGGGGTGTGTGGGCAGCGCGACAGAAGGTACACCCGCCCCTGCTGGGGGGTGTGGCGTCAGGAGGTACAACCGCTGTTCGGCGGACCGGAAACTTTTGATTTGCGTGTCAAAGGTTTCGTAAAGGCCGCCACAGACTTCTTCGGCGCCGCTGCCCTATGCTTAACCTTAGGGCAGAGACGCAGAGCTCGCCTCCAGCGGCGCCGCTGGCCGGCCGGCGGCACCGGAGGCACCGGCGGCGTCGCTGGCGGAAATGACTTGAATCATTCCACCCGGCGGCGCCGCTCCAGCGTCTGTCTGTCTGCGCTCTGCCCTTTCGCGGCGGGATCCAGAGCGGAGACGGTCGATGCGGGCGCGCGATCGTCATCGGGGCGCGTTATTGTTGAGCACCAGTCGGTCCCCACTAGAAACAGTACAGTACCTCGCCGTCACCGCTCCCACTGATGATGAGTCAAGCCGCTGAGCGGCGCCGCAGAAGTCTGTGGCGGCCTTAAGGCAGCCGTTAGGCTTTCGGTGAAGCCTAGGGGATTGGGGGTTGGTGAGCAAGGGGGATGAGAGTAAGATCGCACACCCCCAGCAGGAGGCGGGTGTACCTTCTGACCGTCCCACGTGTTGGTGGGTACACCGAGAGAACGAGGGGGGAGGGGATGCGCAGTCCCGGTATAAGGTGCCCCTTCCCCGCCCAAGGATTGCTCCCCATTTTATTTTCCTCGAATGAAATAGGCCTTTTTCTAACATTCCGTAGTCAATTTCCCACAGGTTCAAAGGCAAATCCTGCTGGCACGCCGTAGTGTCGTCACATGCTGAAGTACTCTTCCGTCCCCTCTGACTCACTACGTGACATACAGATTATATTTTATATGTATGGTAATGATTTTCCCATCAAATTTGACACTTTTCAAATCAAATTGGACTCTTCTGAACGAGCGTAACGCTTTTGAAATCATTCTGAACATCTTCCAAATGAAAACGAGCTTCTTCCAGATTAAGCTAAACTTTCCAAAAAGATTATAATAATATTTGTTCAAGGAAAACTATAGTAATATTCTCTGAAGTTTTACCTCTTTTGCCCACACTGCTTAAAATTTTATAAAATTCTTATTTCTGAGTAATATAATGGTTTAAAGATTGATCAGGGAGAAAGTAGGAAGACCGCTATTTTTCGGTGCCAGAAGAAGTTGCTTCGTCATACCACTATTCAAGATGTCTCAATTTTTATTGGATTAATGGTAGAATTTATGTCTGGTGGAGTTTCACAACTGCAAACAATGAACCAAATACAGCAATAAATGCAAAGAATACACATATCCTCACTTTGATGCTCTATGTAAGCAGCATTTACGCTATCAATAAAATAAAATCAGGACGAGCTTTTCTAGGGCATGGCGCGATCTCGTCCTTTAATGCACTAAATGATTGTTTTGCTTTAGAACAAAATTGAATTTAGTATTTCTTGAAAAAATAAAAAATTTTGTAAAACTATTAGTCATTCGGACAGCTGAACTAAAACTGTTTCAAAGAAAATTGTACCAAATATTCCTTAAACAAAACATTCTAACCATCTTGGAGAGTTTGTGGTTCAAGCTGTATGGAGTCCGTTTCGATTTGGAAGGCTGCACCATGATTTCAGAGGCCTCAATTTTGTTTAGAGGAGTGTCCAATTTGATGCAAAAAATTGGGTCTGTCCTAGTCGGGAGGGGCAGCCGAATATGCCCGTTGCGCAGATTGTCCCATGCCACATAACAACGTGTATCCACTAAATTTAAATTAAAACTCTCACATCATGGGACAGCAGCCGAATCTCTTGTAGAAACTCGAGCGAGGGAATGGAAACGCAAATCATTATATGCCCCTTCCCCGATTAGGATAGTTTTGAAAGATGTTCACCTTGATTTGAAAAGTACATAATTTAATTTGAAAAGGGAACATAGAGGGTGTCTAAAAAATGCATGCGCTCTTTGAAAGGTGATAACTTTGCTCACAGTAAAGGAACTGAAGAAGTTATAAGCTCATATGAAAGCTTAGAAAAACAGAAATTTTCTGACGTATGGGGTTGCGCCATACACTTGTCTGAATTCTTGCATTTCACATATGATTGATTGTGTTTCGCTTGAATACTTGTGAAAATTTCTCCATAAAAAGGCCACATCGATACCTCTGTGCTTCTCTTATGGTTTAAACTTCAAAAACACACTACGGCTTGCGAAAAGATGGGGGGTATCCTAAAAAATGCAGGTAATATTTAAAAGGTTCTAACATTGCTGCTAGTGAAGCTCTTGAAGATTTTTGAGACTCATATGCAAGTACAGAGCAACAAAAGTTCTGTGACGTATTAGCGGTCAGGATTGCGCCATGTCACCGCCTGAAACCTTGCATTTCACACTTGATTGATTGTGCATGGGCTGAATGCTTGTCACAGTCTTGTTACTATATGACCTTTCTAACCTGTGCTGTGCTTCTTTCAACGTTTAGAACTTGACAACCACGTGAAAAAAACGTAACATGCGAGTTTATGGATTGCACAGTTTGAGTGTGAGCAGGAGCCGTTTTTCCAACACGGATTCTGTGAACTGATGAAGTAAGATTTAAGCTGAATGGAGAGGTTAATCGGCACAAGTACATATACTGGGCGACGGAAAACGTTAAAAGAAGCACAGCACAGGTTAACCAGTCCAAATAGTAGCAAGAATGTAGCAAGCGTTCAGCCCACGCACAACCAATCGAGTCTGAAATGCAAGGTTTCAGGCGGGAGCGTCATACAATCCTGACTATTTTACGTCACAGAAATCTCGATACCATGTGCTTTTGTATGAGTCTCAAACATCTTCAAGAGCTTTACTAGCTTTACTGTTAGAATCTTTCAAACAGGGCCTGCATTTTTAGGACACCCTGTATTTTTCGCAAGCATTAGGGTGCTTACTCTGCTCACTTCTGCTCACTTCTTGCCAAGCACTTCAACCACTAGCTTCGACTTGGTAGGGTTCTGGACTCCGAAAACAGAAAAAAAATGGAAGGAGTCGAAAACAGTCTTAATCTTCAAAAAAGGTCAGCAGGAGGATATCAACAACTATCGACCCATCAATCTTCTCTCGGTTGTGTACAAGATCTTCACCAAGATACTGCTTAACCGCATGGAGCGTTGCTTGGATGAATATCAGCCAGTGGAGCAAGCAGGGTTTCGCAAGGATTTCTTCTGCATGGACCATATTCAGACTGTCTCACAGCTCATCGAGAGGAGCCGCGAATACCACCTCCCACTTGTCCTTGTCTTCGTGGATTACCGGAAAGCGTTCGACTCCGTGGAAATCAACGCCGTTTTGAACGCACTTGTGCACGCTGGTGTACCATTGCCCTACATCCGACTTCTCGACGAATGCTTCTCGAACACATCGACTACCATCCAGCTGTTCGATCGAAAGCTTAAAATTCCTATCGGGAAAGGAGTACGGCAGGGAGACACGATTTCTCCCAAGACATTCACAGCGGCACTCCAGGATGCCATGAAAGACTTGAACTGGGACGATAAAGGCTACCTTGTCGACGGCAAACGGATCAGCAACCTTCGCTTCGCCGACCATATTGTTCTCATCTCTACCAGCACGGCAGAAGTCGAGGAAATGCTGAACGAGCTCAATGTGGCAGGTATGAAGATTGGATTGGACATGAATATGTCCAAGACACAATTTATGGTCAACCAGTGGTGTGACACGGGACTCGTAAGGTTAAATGGAGTCGCTCTGCAACAGGTCGACTCCTACGTCTATCTGGGAAGAGAGCTGAACATGGATAACGACCTCGCTCCTGAAATCGCCTGCAGGAGACGCGCAGCATGGGCAGCCTTCAGCTCGATTCGCGAAGTTACCGATCAGGTCAAGGATGCCGGCCTCAGGGCCTCGATATTCAACGCCTCTGTACTGCCTGCGATGTGTTACGCGACGGAAACCTGGCCCGACAACAAGACAATCGCCAGAGCGATGCAAACTACGCATCGTGCACTGGAGAGATGTCTTCTAAGGACAAGCCTTCGTCAGCAATGGCAAGAAGGCCTACGAAGCTCGGAGCTACGGGAGAAGTCGCAATTAGCAGACCCCCTGCAGTACATGAAGAAGTCCAAATATCGCTGGGCCGGACACCTGCTTCGACGAAAGGACGATAGATGGAATCTCCGTGTCACAGAATGGCTCTCGAGAGACCATAAGAGACCACTGGGACGACTGCCAACGCGATGGGCAGACTCATTCTCAAGATCTTTCAGAGAGCGGAGTCTGCCTCACTGGATGCAAGCAGCCAGAGATCGAGCGGTCTGGAAGAGTTGTGGTCCCCGCTGAGAAGACCTCCAGCCGACAAAAGGACCATCAAAGTATCAAAGTAAGTAAGTATTAGGGTGTTTTTAAGTTTTAAACCTTTAAGCAAACACAGATCGCTCAATACGGCTTAGGGAGAAACCCCCTTTATGGAGAAAATCCCATAAGTATTCAAGCGAAACACAATTAGTCGAGTGTGAAATGCAGGAATTCAGACGAGTGCATGGTGCATTCCACACTGCTCATATGTCAGAAAGTTTCTATTTTCTTAAGCTTTTTTACATACTTTCAATTTTTTCAGTAGCTTTACTGTGAGCAAAGTTATTACCTTTCAAACAGTGTATACATTTTTTGCGACACCCTGTATGTATACACTAGATTTAAATTAAAATTCTCGCTTCATAGGACAGCAGCCGAATCTCTCATAGAAACTCAAGGGGGGGGGGGGAATGGAGACGCAAATCATCATAACCCTCCCCCCTCCCTTCACCGATTAGGATTGTTTTGAAAAATGTTCACCTTGATTTGAAAAGTATATAATTTAATGTGAAAAGGGTATATATATATACCAGGCTGTCCAATAATTCCTGTCCGAAAATTTTCAAAATTCTATAATTTTTCTTAGAAGTGTTATAATATCAGGCAAGCGTAAAAACCATCTAGAAGGTTCTCCAGAGCTCCACGCTGGGGGTAGATAAGGCGCAGTCGCCGCGTCTAGCTACCAGTACAAGCTAAAATGGACCAAGGTCGAATTCGTATGTTCGTGTACTGCGAGTGGATGCTGGGCAACGACACGGGCACCGCGGTCGCCAACATCTGCAGAGCGTGCAAGGAGGATGCAGTGTCCCAACGCACAGTCAGACGCTGGTTCAATCGTTTCGAGAGCGGCGACACAAGCCTCGAGGACAGGGAGCACAGCGGGAGGCCTTCTACGGTGGATGATGACGAAGTCCGTCGCTGTATCAAAGAAAAGCCGGAAGCCACCACCCGTGAACTGGCGACGACGCTCGGCTGCAGCAAGTCCACCATCCACAATCGACTCAACTTACTCGGCTACCACAAAGTTCTGGCCCGTTAGATCCCCCACCGTCTGACGGACGCCAACAAGCAGAGCCGCGTAGCCGTCTGCCAGTCCCTCCTCCGAAGGAGACTCAGCAGAAGTTGGCGACGCTTGGCTGGGAGACGGTTGCCCATCCGCCGTATTCCCCGGACCTCGCCCCTCCGACTACCACTTGTTCCGCCCGCTGAAGCACCATTTGGCCGGAAGAAAATTCACCAACTGCGACAACCTCAAATCCGACATCACGGACTTCTTCGAGCCCCCGGAGTTCTGAGCGAAGGGCATCGGCGACCTGCCCAATCGATGGGCCACTGTTGTGGATCACTGTGGTGATTATATTGTTGATTAGGCTTGTTTTTCAATAAAGTTGAAAAAAATTAAAAATGGTGAAATTTTCGGACAAAAATTATCGGACAGCCTGGTAGTAGGGTAATAGCATTTCTAATCTGCTGCTGAAAATAGAACCATCTAAATCATGCTTTAGTTTGTGCTCTTTGTTCGCTATCCGTTTTCCCGTTCTACCACCATTTGGGCAAATTAGCCCGTTACCCGCTATCCAGGTATCAACAGAAAAAGAAAACTGTCCCTGACACGCAGTATAGCTAGCATTTATTCCATAGCGTATCGTCACTTGTTCCCTTTATTTTTTCTGTTTTAATGGCAATACAATAATCTGCCCCTCGTTCTTCGCTCATTTAGACCCATGCAACAACTTTCGCCCTCTAGTGTGCCGTCAATGGTTGCCCGTATTTTTTCCTGATTCAATACTAGTACAATAATCTGCCCTTCGGTGTCTGCTCATTTAGATTGCAGTTCTGCGGCCTATTGGCTGACTCTGTGGATTGCAGTTCCGGCAGCTCTCGGATCTCGTGCGCTGCTATCATCTTTATCGTTTCACCGATGCTCGGACTGGAAGAATGGAGGTGTTTCCACTGTGGAAAGGAGGAATCCTCGACGACTACAAGTAGAACATACTGTACTAGCAGAAGTTAAAAGTTTCACGAACTCGTTTGTATTGTAATGGCTTTGCATAGGCCGCTGATACACATGACAACAGACACAAATATGTTGGAAAACCAGAGAGCTGGTATAGGGATGACTTAACATGTTTGATGCTTATTTAGGCAGCAGAAACGTCTTCTGAACCAACCATGAGATGTTGCAATGAGCGTTCTAGGGCCTCCAAACCCCCATCTTTTCTCCTTTAGAGAAATCATTCTGTGGTCGCTTCGATAGCAGGAAAAATGTGGAAGTTACTGCCAAGAGGTGTGATGCGGGCAGCTTTGGGAGCGCACATGTACTGAAGTTTTACGTTAAATTACGCTAAATTTCCCTGGATTGGTTCCACCAAACGTGTTGGACGAAATGAATAAATGAATAGGCGCTTACAAACTTGGTATTCCAAAATTAGATTTCCCCAGAACCTAGAAATTTCCTAAAATTGGCATCTGACAATCTATAGTATGCGATGGATATGTTGAATAGCTTCCTCATTGCCTTTTGATTAAAAAACCGGCCAGTTATAAACAAGTTGCAAGAATGTTGCTCTCCACAGCATACAATTGGAAGAGTGCTCAGAAAATGTCTGAAAATGGTATAGACGTCGGGATCCCTTCTTTCTTTGAACATCAGGAGCCAGCGAGTGACGATTGCTGCCGGCCTGCTAGTTCGTCATCATTCACCACACGGACATATTCAACGATTTTTGCACAGAATTGTATCTGACGGTGAAAAATAGTTTTTGTACGGTCAACCAGGGTTCTCGTGCATTAGCCGCGAACCCTGGTTGAGAGCAAAGAGAAGAAGGCGCCAAAAGTGCTCATCCTTGTCGACCTGGCCCTGCTCCATTTTGATGATTGATTGATTGATTTTGATTTTGAACTAGCAAAAATTTAAATGGCCGAAGAACAAATCATACAATCTGGTAAAACAAGATATGCACTTTCGAGTGTCAAATCACTAGTCATATAAAACTGAGCAAGACAGACTGAACAAGGAGAAGGAGTTGTTGGTGAAGATGATTTTTCTCTTTTTGGAATCTTGTTGATATTCGACAGAAATCAGCATGTGCCAATAAAAGCCACGCGAATTCTTATAGAGCAAGTCCTTCTCTTTCGAACGACATATAACACCAAGCAAAAAAGTCCTACCACAGAGCAGGAGCTTCGGTAAAAGTTCGGACAAAAAATTCCAAACCTAAGCGAGAGAAGCAGCTGCGAAAATGGCTACTTTTTCACTTTTTCACTTTTCACTTTAACGACCTGAAAATTGACAAAATTCAGGATGAAAAAAGAAATGCAATACATGATCTGATAGAGCAAATCATCCTCTTTCGAACGCTCTATAGCGCTGTTCAGGAGACCGCCGGCGGAATCCGCAATGAGTCGTTGAAAAAAAAACGGCGGGGAATTATGGGACAACCTAATACGATTCAAATCGTCTCCACGATATCCCGTAGAAGTACTAAAATGCGTGGCGCAGATCCCGAACATGCACTTCATTTTCGGTGCACTCAACTTGAAAAGCTCTACAGAAAAGAAGATTTATTTCCGCCTTTCCACCAAAGGACCAAAAGATATGGTCGGTATTGTATATTCTTCAAAGGAACCGATAAAGTTCTACGTACTCCACAATGCCAAATGAAGGTGGATCAGCCTGTAGGATCAAGAACGGTAACGTTTTCTGGAGGTCGGACGGTTCTGGAAAAGACTACATTTTTGCACTGAAGAATATGGCGCCTATTAGACTATTTCGTTGTTGTAGAATTTAGCCATTTTATGCGGTTTTAGACAACTCTTTGGCAAAAGAGGGTATATGTCGCGAAGACGGGCAGCATCGGGAGAAGGGATCGTCCCATCCATCAGATCGCATTGAATAGGCGTGACATTCAGAGAGGATGTGTACAGTTGGTACCCTGATCGGCTGGCATGTGTTCGGTCTGTGTTCTGCTTGGTTATTATTGGCTGACACGCTACCACCTATCAATGCTGCTCACCTTCGCGACATGTACCCAAAAGAGTGGGAATGAGGTCCACACCTGTTGTGACGGAACTCTCATTATAATGAGCATTTTCTCCGGTCCCTTCAAACTCGCTATAAGGACATTACAGTCGTTATAAGGAGGAGTTTCCGAAACTACCCTTTGAAGCTGCTCTATGACACGCACTCTGACAACTGCTCTTTCATCGACTGTTAATTGGAAAAATTCCCCTCTGCCATGGAGTAGCGTCCGTCGTAGAGTAGAAGTCCCCTCTGCCATGGAGTTTGAAGCAGAAGAAAAAAGAAGAGAGGCACCCTCCCCATAGCTTTGAGCTTCAGAACGAGTCACACGCTTAAATCCAAGACCATTTCACTCTGAGAAAAGGGTCGTGCACATTCTACAATGTGGTGCTTTGTTTACTTCGCCTGTCGCCGGCTGATCAGCGCTGCCTTGCACTTCGCATAAACGGAGTCGCTCCAAGGCAATTTGTTCGGCGTAATGACCTGTCAGTTGCTCGAAGCGGCATATCAGATCTCTCTTCATTGATGCGTTATTTATTTCCTGCTTACTTCCCGACTAAAGGCCATCTTTGTAGAAGGGTTTCGTTCGTTCGAGCACTGCATTCACGCTGAATTGCCAACGTAGCATACACCAGGCTGTCCAATAATTCTCGTCCGAAAATTTCACCATTTTTAATTTTTTCAACTTTATTGAAAAACAAGTCTAATCAACAATATAATCACCACAGTTATCCACAACAGTGGCCCATCGATTGGGCAGGTCGCCGATGCCCTTCGCCCAGAACTCCGGGGGCTGCGACTCGAAGAAGTCCGCGATGTCGGATTTGAGGGCGTCGTAGTTGGTGAATTTTTTTCCGGCCAGATGGTGCTTCAGCGGGCGGAACAAGTGGTAGTCGGAGGGGGCGAGGTCCGTGGAATACGGCGCATGGGCAACCGTCTCCCAGTCGAGCGTCCAACTTCTGCTGGGTCTCCTTCGCCACGTGGGGGCGCGCGTTGTCGTGCAGCAGGTGGACCGAGGCCCGTCGGTGACGCTTTTCTCGGATGGCGGCGGCTAGTTTCTCGAGCTGATCGGTGTAGATGGAGGCGGTGACCGTCCTGCCTTGCAGGAGCAGCTCGACGTACAGCATGCCCTTGGCGTTCCGCCAGCAGCAGAGCATCGTCTTCAGCGGGTGTTCCCTGTCCTCGAGGCTGTGTCGCCGCTCTCGAAACGATTGAACCAGCGCCTGACTGTGCGTTGGGACACTGCATCCTCCTTGCACGCTCTGCAGATGTTGGCGACCGCGGTGCACGTGTCGTTGCCCAGCAGCCACTCGTAGTACACGAACGTACGAACTCGACCTTGGTCCATTTTAGCTTGTACTGGTAGCTAGACGCGGCGACTGCGCCTTATATACCCCTAGCGTGGAACTCTGGAGAACCTTCTAGAAGGTCTTTACACTTGCCTGATATTATAACACTTCTAAGGAAAATTATAGAATTTAGAAAATTTTCGGACAGGAATTATTGGACAGCCTGGTACTTTTCATGAACTACATATTACGGAACAACGTCCCCAATAGAGTTATACCAATGTTAAATAAGAATCAGAGCGAGGACTGGGCGATTGTGAGCATGGAGGCTCTCTGATCAACATTGCAAGAAGGCTGACGACATAGACTTGAGGATTCTTTGTCTTTTTGATTTTTTAGAGTTTTGTTACTGTAATGTCATTGTTGTTCACTCTTAGTGTCATTGTTGTTCTTTCTTGTCTTCGTTTATTCCGCTGCTTTATATCAGATTACATTTTCACATAGAACTACGCGCTGAGGTTATTTTAAGTTGGTTGTCTGCGTTGACTTTTTTGTTTTACATGAGCGAAAACACACGTCAATAAATCAGAGCCAGAATCAGAACTAAAGGACAGGAAAGGTTCTATCTCCCGTGAATAACCTATAATAATTTGCAGTTACCTTATGGCCCTGTAGCGGGTTCACAACATTTGGTGATTGCTTTATTAAAAATATTATTATTAGAAAGGCACCATTTTGTCAATAAAATATATTTATTGCTTCAATTATTTGTTATAGTTTATCTCAACCATTGGGCGAGTGGTAGCGCAGTCGAAGTAGGCGCTGGTTCTCGCCTGAACCGGATTACAGATACCTGGTTCCCGCCTAGACCAACAAAACCTTCCATCTCTTCGGAGCCGGTGAAATGGTAACAGACTTGTCTAGGGAAGATAGAACACTGACTTACCCATTGGCTGACCACCGCAAGGCATTGTCATCAAATACGCATTTAAATTACGTTCCCGACATCTCGCAGAAGCGGAATACGTGGCGCATCCGAAACGAATTGACTAACGCCCTCCTCCATCCTTTTCCAATGTGGATCGCAATGCGGTGTGTCATCATGAGTTGTTCATGAGGTTTATGTACAAGGAAAGGTTCCCAATTCATGATGAGCTTTTGCGATGCTATTTTGACAGAATGTAGGGCCCTGTGAGCGGGGGCCAGAACCACAGTCAGTTGTTGTTGAACGCTTCTTCAAAGACCTGAAAAAGAGATATGAAGGCGCGTGCGCAACACTCATCAACCTCTACGTCACCGCACGAGACGTGCCTCCGCAGTCGGTAGGATTGCCGCCTCGGAGGAGCACACCGGAGGGGTTTTCAGTTCGAGTCGGAGTGCTGCCAATATTTTTGCACGTATTAGTTTGTTGTTATTACGCTTTCACATGATTACAGGAGGCTATTTTAGGCCATCAATGCTTACAACAAACCAAGGCTGTCTATTTGCGCCTTCATGTGTGCTAGTTTTTCACCTATTCCTATCTGCACCATATTCTGGGAATAAAAAGTCTTATATATTATTAATTCAGAAGTCTCATATTTAATATTTCCCTTTTTAGTCAACAGCTATGGTGCAAAACTATGAAACAAGAAAAACACATGCGCTTACCACACCAGCAGCATATTGCAGAAGCCAGTGAAGAACAATCTACTCCTGGCAATGAATGATCACTTATTCTTCGTTGAAGCGTAACCTGTGGGTGTAGAGAAGGGTCCTGGGCGAACATCAACGTAACCAGCTGCCATCCACGCGTATGACAGACACGGCCGGAACACCAGAGCGCAGAACAATCGGTAGGTCTGGCTTATAATCTGCAATCAAAAGAAAAATCACGGGTGGTAGCCTTTTTGCATAATATTTTATCCCAGTTACCTACTTTCAATATGCCATCTCGGTTGCATGTACATATTCTGGATGGCACCGCATCACACTCATGTACCGATATGGCCCGGATTCATAATATTCAACCGTAAGATAAGCGTATTTGTGTGCAATTACGGTATCTTTGGTGATGCGGTATGATATGGTGGTGATGCAGATATGAATAGTTGAAAAACTAGCACATATGAAGGCGCAATTAGACAGCCTTGGTTTGTTGTGAGCATTGATGGTCAAAAATTGACTCCTGTGATCTTGAGAAAGTGCATTAACAACGAACTAATACGTGCAGAAATATTGGCAGCACCCCTGCTCGAACTGGAAAGCCCTCCGGTGTGCTCCTAACGAGGTGGCAATCCTACCGACTGCGACGCCGAGGCACGTCTCGTGCGGGGCTCCAGGACCTAACTCCGACGCGACGTCGCGCGCTGTCCGCGTGCGACATTTTCATTTCATTTCATTTCATTTCATTGAAACATGTGGTACAAGCACATGTAAAGCGATCAGCGTGAGCGCGCTCACCATCGCACCGAGAAAAAGCATCGACATCGCGGCGCTGAAACGCGGACGTGCGCTCGGTGACGCATGGTTAGCCGCGGAGCACGAAATGTTCTCAGTGTTCAAGTTCCCAGACCACATTTCTAGCAAGAAACTTAAGATTCCACAGAATGTGGTAGGCAACTGTCTGCAGTAGGACAAATGATCCGAGAATGGGTGGTAGTGACCTTTTCCCGTAGTGTAACCGTAATCACGGGTAAAAATTGACCGAAGAAGTTGTACATGGCAAATGCTGACGCTGGAAACCAACCACACGACCAAGATTCCTGTATAAACTGTCGCTGATCGTCCTATTGAAACCACATTCATATAGCATCTCCAAGAAACGTTGAAATGAGGCAAACGCGTGCCGCGTGTCTCTGTCGGAAGCGTTTGTAGCCGTCGGAGGCATCGTACCGCGACAACTGGTCCAATTTCGTCGCGCACCGTGCGCGACGCCAGGGGGGTTCGCGCGGCGTCGGAGTTATGTCTGCCCCCGCTCGTGCGGTGTTGTAGAGATTGATGAGTTGCGCACACTTTTTCAGGTCTTTAAAAAAGCGTTCAGCAAAAACTGACTGTGGTTCTGGACTCACAGGGCCCTACATCCTGTCAAAATAGCATCGCAAATACTCATGTGAGCTTCTACAACTATAGTCATCTGTGTTCCTCTTGCCACAGCTAGCTGTAATGGATGATTCTCAAGTAGCCATCATCAATAGCTTAATTTTATGTCCTAGTAAGACCAAGTGGTCTGCTCTCTTTATGTTTTGCACTAAGAAGCTGAATAGAGCTATTAAGTTTGCCGAAAACCTTTGTCACATTTTCATTTTTTGGGTTTATTGGTTGTTCGATAAATATGTCGTTTTTCGTATTTTTCAAAATGAATTTACTTACAATAACCAAACACTAATCAGTGATATATGGACTATTTTGTTGGACGGCCATTTGCCATCTTTGGGTATGGTGAAAAATTCCGCGTTCATACAGAAGCCTTGGTTTTTAGCAGCGAAGAACTAGTGCAGCTCATTTTTAACACCTTGAACGGAACCGAAAGCTTTGCCGTTCGAATGGCTTCAAGGGGTGTGAAACAATTGGCAATCTGACGGTGCTAGGTAAGGCTATATGGTGGATCTCGCATTAGTTCCCCAGCTGAGCTCTGTCAATTTTTGACGGGTTGTCAAAGATGTGTGGGGTCTGGTGTTCAGTATGGCAGTCCTCTCCATAAACCTCACATAATTTTTTTGGTGTTCCTCCTCTTTACTTCCAGTTATTTTTTAAAGGTTTTCTATGTTTTATCGAGTTTAATTACATTTCTAGCCTTTACAATGTTGTGATTATAAATGCATCGTAGCTTGCATAAATGAATTGAATTGAATAATTTTTCCGAGCATGCACCGCATTTTGCCCATGCGGAAGTAAAACAATAAAATATGCCGATAATGCTATCTTTGATTATCCACTTTCAACTTAGCCTTTTGTCAATTTGCCTTTACTAATGACACTCGGTTTTTGGCGGAAGATAGCCTAAAGTCTAACCACCTTTAAAATAATAATAATAATAATAATAATGTAAGCTACGCCATCACTACTGCATAAAAATATGCAGGTCACCTCATCTAAGAGAAAAACGGCATTAATTATCGAACAACCCAATAATTGCACAAATTATTCAGCGACCTAATCACAAGCTTGTGAGGCAGAAGGTCGTGCTGCTACAATTATTAGGCCATACTGAAAATTTCGCCGCCTTAGTGCCTTGAATATACTCCCGCTCTTCAAGTTTTTTTACTCCACGACGGGATACGCGGTATTGGTCAGGAAGACCTGTGATTTCAATTGGCTATATTAGTTCTTATTATCATCGATTCCTTCCTAGCTTCACCTATCCTTCTTCTTAAGAGTGAAGTTCAGCGAAATATTTATTGACAACGTTTCGGGCCTTGAGCCCTTCTTTGGGTCTAAAATGACTATAGAAAACGACATTAATTATCGAACAACCAATATTTGCACAAATTGTTCAGCGATCACCAGCATTAGACGCAGGGGGTCGATTTATGTGTTTGTATGAGGTTCAAACGTTATAATTATTTTCGACCCAAAAACGGGCTCACGACCCGAAACGTTGTCGATAAATGTTTCCCTATTTTGATTCTCACTCTTAACAAAGGCTATCACTATTTTTTATTGACTATCTATTGACTTTGTAGACTTTTATTGACCGTCAGTAATGGCTGTATTATTATTATATTTTATTTTATTTCATTTAGGACAAATCGAAGTTTTGGTGCAGCCTAAAACAAGAGTAGTGAAGAAAAGGACGTTGTAGATGGGGTCTTAAGTTCATGATGCTTTGGTAACATCTAGATCTTAAAAAGACCAAAAACTCGGAAAGGGCTAACCAGCTTCGTGCTCCGGGATTGATATCAAATCACCTTCCATTCCGCTGTGTGCCCTGCTAGAAATGAGGGATGTGAGGGGTTGGGCTTTGCCACAGAGGAGGTAGATGCACGGCATTTCCGGCCCTTTTTTGCCGTAGAACGCGCTGGCACGGAGTATCCCTGCAACTCTTATTACAACGTTGCTACCAATTCAGGGAATCACGCTCAAATTTTCTTTGATTGAAGCCGGGTATTGGCTTCCTCAATTTTCTAACGGACGGCACCATAAATGCTGAACAATCTATTTAACTCTCACTTCCATCAGTCCTTTCTTTAGGGTAACTGTAGCAGTAGCTGGCTGACCCACTCCAACACCTTTCCGTTGTGCGCGTTGGAGTCATATGAATCTTGCTAATATTAGGTTGCTCGAAAAGTATTGAGCCGTTTGACAGCTTTTCCTCCTTTTTATTGAACATACGATCGATTTTATTCAACGATATTATCAGCACTGCTCGTGACTACAGTGAATTTTCATAAAATTAATTAAAATTCTCATTTTTTGACTGAAAATAATGGTTTAAAACTTGTTTTAAAAAAGCAAGAAGGTTCTATTTTTAGTGCTAAGAAAGAGATTGCGCCATGCCCTTGTAACATTCTTTAAACTTTTACTTCACTTACCAAATGAGTGAACCTACTGAAATTTTACACAATTCTTGTTTTTGGAGGAAAGTAGTGGTTTGAAGACTGCCCTAAAGAACAGGAAGTTGGCTATATTTCGTTGCCAGAAGAAGAGCATGCGCCATCCCATCGCTTATGTCTCGAATTTTATTCGTTTGCTAGCAGAATTCCTGTTTGCATGGAGTTTCGCACCCGTAAACAATGACACAAATAACAACTACAATTGTAGAGAACACACATATTCTCTTTTTGGTGCTGCATTTTACATTTACGCTATCAATCAAATAAACATTGCGACGAGTTTTTCGGGTGCGTGACGCGATCTAGTCTTTCTGTATACCATTGCTTTCTTGTTGAATTGACTATCTTTACTCTTCTTCTTCTTCTCCTGAGCGTTTAGTCCCGCGCAGTCGCAGGGTCCGCTGTTCTTGTGATCTGTCGCCACCTCATCCTATCAAGGGCGTCATCTGCCGTGGCGCCGACTTCGGCGAGATCTCTCTTGATGACGTCCTTCCATCTTTTCCTAGGGGCTCCTCTCGGACGCTTTCCGGGTGCCTCGTAATCTAGGGCCAACCTTACGGGGTGATTCTCTGGCCTTCTGAGGACGTGTCCGTACCACCTTAGGCGCTGCTCCCCCATCTTCAGCTGGATCGGGGCAGTCTTCATCACTGCCCTAACATCCTCGTTTCGCACCCTGTCCCGACGGGTCCATCCACATGCCCACCTCAGCATCCTCATCTCTGCCGCGTGCAGTTGCCGCTCCTGCGCCTTACCCAGAACCCAGCACTCACTGCCGTAGAGGAGGGCAGGTCTTACAACTGTTCTATAGAGCTTGCCTTTGAGCGTCCTGGAGCATCTACGGTCGCAGAGGATCCCTGTGGACTCCCTCCACTTGAGCCAGGCTGCGTTTATCCGTCCCCTGACCGCCTGGTCCACACTTCCTTCCTCGGATAGGTCACTTCCGAGGTAGCGGAATTCTTCCACCTTCTCGATCGCTTCCCCTTGGCAGTCTAGGATCGATCCAGCGCACTGCTCAGAGCTGATGAACTTCGTCTTCTTCACGTTCAGCCGTAGGCCGTTGTCCGCAAGGGCTCTCTGCCACAGCTGCACCTTCTCCTCCAGCTCCTCCTGGTTGTCGGCTACTAGGGCGATGTCGTCCGCGTAGAGAATCGTTCTGAGAGGGCCTTTCTCAAGGTGGTTCACTATAGAGTCAAGCGTCAGCAGGAAGAGGAACGGGCTCAGAGCCGGCCCTTGGTGTACCCCCACTGTGATGTCCACTTTCCTTGTCACCCCGTGTGGAGTTCGTATCGCCGCTTTCGAGCCCTCGTACATGTCCCTTATGACCGTGATCAGACGTTCCGGGACACCCCTCCCTCGAAGGGAATTCCAGATTACGGTCCGAGCTAGCCTGTCGTAGGCCTTCTCCAGATCCAGAAATGCCAGGTAGCAGGGTTTTCGTTTCTCCCGATATTTCTCCATCACCTGACGAGCGATGAAGATGGCGTCTGTGGAGGACCTCTCAGGCACGAAGCCCCACTGCACCTGGGAGATGGGTACCATCTCCCTCAGCCTTGAGTCTACCAGTCGTTCGTAGATCTTCATCGTGTGTGAGATCAGTTTTATCCCTCGGTAGTTGGAACATTCGGAAGCGTTTCCGAATGCTCCAACTACCGAGGGATAAAACTGATCTCCCTTCTGCTTGAAGATGGGGACTATGGTGCTGTTCCTCCAGTCATCCGGCATCTTACCTTCTTTCGTGATTCTGTTGAGGAACTGCGTCAGCCAGTTGATTCCGAGGTTCCCGAGCACCTTCCAAGCCTCTACTGGCACACCGTCAGGCCCTGCTGCCTTTCCGAGTTTCATCTTCCCTATGGCCTTGCGAACCTCTTCTTGCGTCCAGGGTGGGATGGGTCCTTCCGTTGGCTGTTCTTCCTCGGCCTCCCGACGAGGGAACTCCTCGTTCAGGAGTTCCTTGAAGTACTCCTCCCATCTCTCTCTGACCTCGACTGGCTTCCGTAACACTCTACCGTCAGCACTCTTCACAGTCTTCACTACTCGAATGTCGAGGCTAGCTCTATGACGCGCCTTGGCCAGGCGGATGGCGAACTTCTCTCTCTCTGGCCCGTCTAGTTTCTCGTACAGGGCATCCATTTCCGCGTTCTTTGCCTTCGCTACAGCTGTTTTTGCCAGCCTCTTCAGCTTCCTGTAGGCTGTGAGATGCTCGGGTGCCCTCGTCTTTTGCCACAGCTTGTAGGCCTCCTTCTTCCTCTTCACCGCAGCCTGCACCTCTTCGTTCCAGAACCATGCCGATTTATTCCCTCTGGTTCCTCCCTTTGTTTCTCCCAGGGTTTCCTTGGCACATCTCAGGATTGTTTCGGCTACCCTCCTCCAGGTCTCATTCACGGGACCAGCTGGATCTGGAAGGCCTGCTTCAAGCACTGCCCTTCGTAGCTCGTTCCGCTCTGAACCCCGCAGTCTCCACCATCGGATCCTGGGTTCCGTCCTCACTTTGGGCCTGGTGGGTAGAGGTATGCTAAGGTCGGCTACCAAGGGTCTGTGCTGTGATGCCACGTCTTCTCCCGGAATGACCTTCACATTCCGGACTGTTTTCAGGGCAGCCCTTCGAACCAGGATGTGGTCGACCTCAGTTCTTCTTCCTCCGCTAGCATAAATCACCTTCTGGCTCTCCCTCTTCGCGAAGAAGGTGCTACAGACAGCCAGGTCGTGGGCAATAGCCAGATCCAGAATTCGTTCTCCATCCGGGTTTACCAGGCCGATCCCTTTTCCTCCATGAACCCTTTCCACTCCTCTTCTGCCACTCCCCACATGCCCGTTCATGTCCCCTGCTATGGAGAGGTAGTCGCCTTCTGGTACGGACCTTATGGCTTCCTCGAGCGAGAGGTAGAAGTCATCCTTGTCGTGCTCGGAGCATCCGGTCTGCGGAGCGTAGACAGACATGATGGTCCAGTAACCCTCCTTCGTGTCCAGCCGTAGTGACATGATGCGGTCGTTTATTCTTTGGACAGCCGCTACTCAATCCTTGAGGGACTCCGCGACAGCTATCCCTACCCCGTTCCTCTTGGTGTCCTCTCCGTTGTAGTACAGCTTGACCCCTTCTCCGATCTCCTTGGCTTTCGCCCCTTTCCATCGCGTTTCCTGCAGACACAGGACTTGTATCCTTCTGCGCTTCATCAGGTCAGCCACTTCCCTATATCTCCCGGTCAGCGTTCCCACATTCAGAGTCCCCAGTCGAACTAGCTTCTTTAGCCGAGGTCGTTCGGCCCTCGGTAGCCCTCGCATACTGACCACAGAACTCGGGCGGGGGTTCTGTGCGCCACTTCCGGGTGACGTCCTAGCCTTTACACTGATTCTATTGCGACTTGTCATCATGGTTTTGTGACGAGGTTTCTCCATCAGCCGGCCTGTCAACCTGGGCCTGACGCTGGAACCGTTGCCATTTTTGCAATTTTTGCAGGGCATGGCGTGCCCGAGCCGGGAGTCGAACCTGTGAAAATTGACTATCTTTACTCAAAAAATAAAAATTCTAAATTCTAAATATCAATTATTCAATATTATTCATTATTGCTGCTGAACTAAAAATTTCGAAGAGTGCAAGTTATGCAGGTTTTCCTGAAACAAAATTTATTCTAGCCATCATAGGGAGTCTGAGTTTAAGCAGTAACAAACTCACTTCAATTTGGAAAAGTTCTTTTAATTTTGAAGACCTGGGTTAGCTTAGAAGAGTGTCCAATTTGACGCGGAAAGTGTTCAATGTGATTTCAAATGTGTCTAATTCAACTTGAAAATGGAATATTTATCGCAGAAAAATTTCGAGAATGATCTTCAACTACCATACGGAGGGTCTTTGCTGCCGATCAAAAATAGAAAAATCTGGAATCTTCACAGAATCGGCTCAAGAATTTCTGCACAACTCCGTGAGCTATCAATATTAATTATGGAAAATAACATGCACTACTAAAGTATGGAACCTATGGTTGACCTTTTAAAGCAACAGTCGGCTTGCGTTTATTTTCTGTTATTCCGTTAATCTTCGTCAGTTTTCTTAGTTTTGTAAAAGCGCGATCCGTGCGTTAGTGGGTGTTATAGTGCACTTTTGAGTTCAGAACACTATGGGTAAGGGTTCAATCCAACAGCTTTCCTTGATAGCATTACATCAGACGGACTACCCACTTGAGGAAGCCTACTCAATGGCTTACTCAATTCTCCTTTCATTCTTGCAGAAGAAAGCACGTGTAGATATAACCTTCTCAAGCTTACACGTCCGCTCAAAAACGTGATACAGTAGCGTTTATCGTTAAGCTGCATTTCAGGCACGGCCGCCACTGCGAAGCGATGTGGAACCAAGAGCCAAATTCATCAATGATGGCAACTTAACTGAGAAAATACAGTCGAAATCCCTAATAGCACGGCTTATCAAGCGATATGGTGAAATTTTTCACCAGTGATAGGTAGCGCTATCAGGGATTTCGGCTGTATTTTCTCCGTTAAATTACTGCAAGTCGTTGATAAATTTGGGCCCAAATCACTAAGAATAAAGGACAGCGTAACTCAATTCCTTGTGAGATGCGCCATGCATTCTACTTCTACGGGGTGTCGGCTTGCGGTTTGAATGAGTATTTGGCTCATACAATGAATTGCGGTGGCCAGCCGATGTACAAGTCAACGCCTTATCCTTCCCAGAGAAGACTGCTACCAATTCACCCGCCCCGAACGGATTGAAGGTTTGGTTGGACTGGGCGGGAAATTCCAACCAGGAGCCTGGTATCGGGTGTACGCGACAGACGGTACCCCTTCCGACTGCGCTACACGCTCCCCACCAGACCAGATCAACACCAAAGAAGAATGGTGTTGATCTGGTCTGGTGGGGCGCGTGTAGCGCAGTCGGAAGGGGTACCGTCTCGAACGCCTCGAAATAATCATTAATGCACCAGCACTACTGGTTTTTGCAATAGGTTAAGCAATAGGTTCCTAGGGTTTCGTCGAAGAGTGTGATTTGCCTCTTATTTGATCAGCGGTTTTCAATCATTAGAAGTTGCTTTCTCTAGAACTGAGGAGACATGAGGCCTTACTTGAACGAAGCCCGCTACGTTGTTGGAACTCAGCATGCTCTTTGAAAGGAGAAGAAAGTATTTCTAATATGGTTATGCAATAGGCAGCTGATCATAGAAAATCAAAACTTTTTATTTTAGAACAAACAAGTACTTCAGCAGTGTTTTTCGCTGGAGAAACGCAAAAATCATACCACTCTCTTACGATAGCTTCCACAAACTTGACAGTAGGCATCTGTTGCACAGCTGCTATGTGAAGGTGACCTCGTTTATGGTTCACAGCTATAAATACCTATTGCGGCGTTGTTGATCGCAAGATAAAATGGGGCACGACCTTAAACTCTGGTCTCTTCTGTAGCATGTGAAAGGAAAACCAATGGAGAACCTTTGGCTGCTTTTCTAGCGTCTCACCCGCAGCACATACTTTGAACGCTTTGCGTCTTTGTACATGTAGTCTTGTAGGCTTTTTTATTCTTATTTTTAATTTTTGCAGCTTTGGGAAATTATGTTTCTTAGGTGGTGGCTATAAAATGTGTAACAACTGGAACAGCTACTGAACGGGAAGTGTAACTGCTTTTTGGCACTTTTCTTAAACCCCAAGGGGCTGAGCTGTTATAACGATGTTTAGTTGCGATCGGCTAGCTTTAGCTCTAGAGGGGAGTCGAACCCGAACCTCCTGGTGACCAGATGGGCGCGTGTAGCACAGCCGGAGGAAGCACCGGCTGTCGCCTGCGCCCGATACCAGGTTCTTGGTTTGGATTTCCCATCCAGGCCAACTAAATCTTCCATCACTTTGGAGACGATGAATTGGTACAAGACTTGTCTAGAAAGGATAAAGCGCTGACTTATTAATTGGTTGGCCACCGCAGGTTGTTGTGCTGCGGAATACGCATACAAATCGTCTCCACGACCGCCCGTGGAAGTAGAATGTGTGGCGCATCCCAAAATGGATTTTTAAGTAACGCCGTCCTTTATCATTTTTAATGTAAGAGGTTAAGGTTATGAATAAGTTCAGCAACAGATGAAAGATGGCAGATAGCAAGTTTGGTATTCATGATTTGATACAATTCGATGAATGATATAATTCTACGCCACCATTCGTCCACCTCCACGCTCTTGTGAATTCCAGGTAATGTTTCAATTGCTACCTTCTACCCACATAACCCTGAGTAAGATCATTCGAGAATCCAGCCTCAGGACGGAATGCTCTTACACGACCGGCACTGCTTGATCGAACGCAACATCCACACGCCAATATTGTATCCTTTTTCTCTCCCTTTTCTTCTTTTTCATCTTGTTCTTATTCTCTTTTTAATTCTTGAAGCCTCGGGAAATTATTTCTCTATGTCGGCGGTTGTAAAGAAACTCGTAGGGAATAGAGATCTGCCACGGGAAGGGAGTTTCTCCTAAAGTTGTAACTACAGGAATCATGATGAGTGAATTCTATTGTTCATGCTTGGAAAGGAGGTGAACGGACCGGACCGCCTTCTGAACCTTTAAGCTTTTTTGCCCTTCTGCTGGTCAGTGGCCATTGTGCTTTTCCTCTTCTTACATTTTCTAATCTAATCCGGCATGGTCGTCAACGTATGCAGTCCCTTTGTTCCAGTACACAACTACATCCTCTATATCATCATTTTCTCATTTTTATTTTTAATAATTTTTTTATTTGTATTGCTATTTATTTTTCTACGATTTTTATTTTTCTCTGTGATTATAAACGAGTATATGAAAAGCAAGGGGCGTGTAGCGCAATCGAAGGAGGCGCCGACTGTCGCCTGTACCCGATACCAGGTTCATGGTTCGGATTTTCCGCCCTCCGGAGTCGGCACTTGTTCATCAGCTGGACATCGCAAGTCATTACATGGCCAAAGCGCATTCAAATCGCCTCCACGAATCCCGTAGAATGCGTGGCGCATCCCAAAAGGGATTAAGTAACGCCGTCCTTTATCCTTATTTGAAAAGCAATCGGGAAGGCGTCTGTACATGATTCGATTTTTTCTTCGATTCTATCCCTTCAAAGTTCGAAGCCCTTTAAGCGGCCCAATTCTTCTATCCCTCCAGAGTCTGCGATTGGTATCGGAGTTGTATGGGAAGAATGAAGCAGCAAGCATTCATCGAATAGCCACTACGAGTCATTGTAGAGGTCAAACTTTTTGAAGCGTAGGAAGATTGCAGTGTAGCGTATGATAAAATGATTCTGCCCGATCAAACTGCTTCCACATAACCATCAAAGTCGAATGCGTGACGCATCCTAGACATTGATGCTGACCTTCACCTTTTTTCCTTTCTATTAACCTTAACAACATTCCATTTTGGCAATGAGTATAAAGTGAGGCGAAGGGTTGTCACTTCAAGTGGTAGCCTAGTCTTCTCCTTGTAGGGATTTCTTGGCGCTGCGTCAGTAGTTGACGGCTTTATAATACTGGGATTTCCGTCTAGCATTGATGATGATATCGAGCGTGGTAGTGCAGTCAGAGGAGGCGCCCGCTCTCGCGTGCAGCACATTCTTGAGTCCTTGTTCGGATTTTTAGGTTAACCAAGCCTGTTTATTTCGCTAAAATGGGCAGCATTGGGAGGTGGTGGCACGCCAACCAATCATTACAAGCAGAGAACCGGCCGAACAGACGGACCAATCAGTGAACGGCCTCTCGTAATACAAGCCCTTTCTTAATGTCACGTCAAATGGATGCCGGCGGACTCAAAGATGCGCTCCCATCTCCCAATGCTGTCCATTTTCGAGACATCTACCACCAGGCCTTTAATTCTTTGGTGAATTGGAACCAGACTCGTCTAGGAAGGACAAATCGCTAATTTGTACATCAGCTGACCACCGCAGGTCATTGTATTGAAAAAAGACGAATTCGAAGTGCCTCCACATTCCGTAGAAGTAATATGCATGGCGCATCCCAAAGGAAATTGAACAACGCTGTCCTTTTTCTAAACTTAGCACAATTTCCTCCCTCACTTCTAGCATCATCACGCATCTTGCATCCCCACAAAACTCTTGCAACTTCCGGTAACAAAATGTACTAAAAGCCGTTGCTGAGAGCACATGTGGGGTTCACGTGAGCCATATGTCTGGTACCTATTCGTTCGTGCGGATTTATTTTGTCGGTGTAGGGATCTCTTGTTACATCCGCAGCAATTACGGAAAAAACCCAAGCAATGTGTCCTGGAGAAGAAGTGTAAGGGAGTGATGAATGATACACCTTCGCCAAATGTTTCTCACATGCTATTAATCGTGAGTCGGCCTTGAAGAAAAAATAGCTGCGTAAGTGTAACGTTCAACGCAGAAGAGGAGAACTTCTTCGTCCTATCCTTGTACCAGATGGTTGAATTAAACTTCAATATTGTACCCGTTGTTTTCCACCTTGAAGTTTGGTGGTATTTATTTATTACCAACTAATTAGTTTGCCATAGCTTTTGGATGAATATGGCAACAATATATCAATATATAGCTGCTTTTCATGGAGTCGTGTTCAAGACGCTTTCACGGGTGTGGTGAATTTCTTTTTTCACCATTTCTTTTTCCGATCAATTTCAATTTTAAACGAACGTAGAATTTTATTTAACCTTTGAACTTCTTTTTTGTTCATTATTTAAATTCCAGTAAAGTGTTAGATGGGCGCGTGTAGCGCAGTCGGAGGAGGCGCGACTGCCGCGTGCACTCGATACCAGGTTCCTGGTTCGGGTTTCCCGCCCAGGCCAACCAAGCCTTCCATTCTTCCGTGGTCGGTGAATTCGTACTGGACTCGTCTAGAAAGGATAAAGTTGTTTCCTTGGCTGGCAACCACAAGTCATTGTATGACCAAGCACTCATTCGAATCGACTCCATGACATCCTGTAGAAGTAGAATGCGTGGCGCATCCCAAAAAGGATTGAGTAATGCCGTCTTATATCCTTTATCGTTTTAATTAATTAAGTAAATAGTAGTCATTCAACCTGTGCATGTAATGATGATATCATCATTGATGATGATGAGCGACGCTAAAATATGATAATGACGGAAGTGGCGAAGTTAGCCCATTTCTTTGATTGATTCTAGAGCTCCTTATCGTGTTATCCTTGCCAAGGGATAGCTATTTTATCGTAGTACTTACTTTACGGAAAATCAAAGTTGTTATGAAAATACCGAAATAAGGTAGTGCGTTTTTAGCGTTTTTTGTTGCTTTGATGTTATTGTTGCTGTTACTTCTACTGATACTCTAAGGGGTGTTGTTAGAAATTCTTCTATGTAATTTAGAAATCTTTATGCGCAGGGTTGACCATAAATAAGATAAAGAAGAGCGTTAATCGATCCTTTTTGGTATGCGCAACGCATTCTAGTTCTACAGGATGTCATGGAGGTGATCTGAATGTTTATTTGGCCATTCAATGACTTGCGGTGGCCAGCTGATGAACAAGCCTGCGCTTTATCCTTCCCAGTCAAGTCCGGTACAAACTCACCGACCACGAAGGGATGTAGGACTTGGTTGGTCTGGGCGGAGAATCTGAACCAAGAACCTGGACTCGGATGCACGTGACATTCGGCGCCTCTCCGACTGCGCTGTCACTCGCCTGGTCCATAATTATTGCTACAAAATTTGGCGACCTCTTGCGAGAAATCTCTCAATTGCGTTGAAGCGTATAAGGATTGCTATGCGTCATACTATTCGCACTATGCTTCTCATAGTTGTAATGGCTGTAGCTCTTACTGAATGGTACTGAGCTCTCATTTGATGCGTCCGACTAGCTTCTCCTGGTCTGCGTTGGAGCACTCCCGCACTTTAAAAGTTGCCAAACTTTCGAAGATTCATCGCTAAGCACTCCGTACTATGGTGTCGTGAAGAGCTCTCCAAGGCCTTCTCCAAAATGAACACTCGACTAGTGCAGCTGCCCTACAGTTCAAGAGGTTGATAAGGTTGGCTGCGCATAGCACCCGTTTGCCTGCCAAGAATTTCTAAGTCTTCATTAACTCCTTTCGTGAAGTTTGGTAAAAACGATCGTCCGAAATGCACATTCGTCGAATTCCATCTTTTCTAAACTCAACCGCGCTGTTTCAGAGCAAGCAAAGCGTAATCCGGCAGAGTGACGGTTCTACAGCGTGAACCAAAATAACGTGGGCTTTCTATCATAATTATAAAACAACCAACAATTCTGAAAAACGACGAATAAATTGCAACAATTCAAACGCTAAGGTAGATCAAGTTCAGCTGGTTTCGAAGTGGCCCCCCTTGGAGCGGATGCAGAGGGCCAAACGTTTCACGAGAAGTTTTCGGCGATGGGCCGCATGTCATCAGGAGACAATCGTTCCTACTCCTGGCGCAAAAACTCCTTTAGGGTCTCGAGACTACGGTGGTGTTTGACCACGAGCCAAGCCTATACATTGCAGTCCATCGGATTCCAATCCGTACAATACAACGGCCATTCCGAAGGTGTGATGAAGACGGGGAAATTGGCCTTGAACAATACCTGCGTATTCCTCGCCCTTTGTGACGATGCAGAGTACTGCTGAAACGTCCAGTGAGCATCACCGAAATGCTGCTGAATCCGAGGACGAACTAGGGACTCGAAAAAGTCTCGCTGGTACACATCTTTATCAATTTTCACTCCTTTATCCAGGGCGTTTTGCCGCTGGCGCAGATTTCGCCCCAAAGCATGACCAATTGTGGCTTCTGGAGATGCTCGACCATAGCACAGGTGCTTGGAGCCTCTGTAGACCAAATCCTAACTTTTGGGTGATTATGAGCCTGCTCCACGACGAACAGCTTTTCATCCGTGAACAGAGTCCGTTCCCAGCCACGACCTGCGGCCCATCGCATCGCCGAAAACTTCGTCTGGCCCTCTGCATCCGCTCCAAGGGAGATCACTTCGAAATAACTCGAACATGATGTACCTTAATGTTTGCATTATTGTAATTTAGTCGTCGTTTTCTCGAATTGATTGTTGTTTTATAATAATGTTAAAAGAGTTTGCCCGCCTTATTTTGGTTCACCCTGTACAAAATAAAAGGGCCTGCCTGTGGCTTCTAATCTATCCGTCCATTTTCTAGCCGCAAAGTGGTAGCCATAAACGATGCAACTTGAAATTATGATATTCTGTCACCTACTCTCTTAGAAAAACCCCACCACCATTGATATTCATGGAGATTTCTTCAGACCTAGGTTTCGGTGACGTCATCTTCTCCAAAGTTTGGAAGAGTCAAAGTAACGTGGGAGAAAGTACCGTCCCAGACTATGAATCAGATAAGAACGGGCGCGGTTCTGTTACCGTCGCTTTTTTCGAGGACGTCATAGACAGATATTCTCTTCAAGACCATTCTTCTGTAGAGAAAAAAGAACCATGTATTTTCACATGGGCGCGTGTAGCGCAGTCGGAGGAGGCGCCGACTGTCGCGTGCACCCGATACCAGGTTCCTGGTTCGGATTTCCCGCCCAGGCCAACCAGGCCTTTCATCCCTTCGGGATCGGTGAATTGGAACCAGACGTGTCTGGGAAGGATAAAGAGCTGACTTGTTCATCGGCTGGCCACCGCAAGTCATTGTATGGCCAAATACGCATTCATTTCGCCTCCACGACATCCCGTAGAAGTAGAATGCGCTGGCCAAAAGAGATTGAGTAACGCCGTCCTTTATCCTTATCCTTATTTTCACATGCTCGTCAGAGAAACCTATTCTTTTCTTCTGAATTATTCAACAGTGAATCTTACATCATCTACTTCCAAGTTTTGTGGAACACATGGAATGCTTAGCAGCGAATATCAAGTTCACAATGTTCGTTTCTTAGCGCTGGTTCAGCAAACATTGGCCTCGCAGCTCGGCGTTTTTCTAAACAGCGCACTTTAACGTTCTTCTGTCGAGAACGTCCTCCGAGATTTAAAGACAGATATCCGATATCTGCACGCCGAAATCCAGACGAAACAGCCCGCAATGATGTACACGCGTTTGTTCGACCTGCAGATGCACTTTTCTAGCCCTTTCAATAGGGAAGCCTAGACCCGCTGCCTAACGCCCTGCAAGTGCAAATGACCCTTAGCCAGGGACATGGTCTGAGCCCGAGCTGGCTTCACCGGCACGCTGCTGCTTTGTTGGCTCTTCACCCTCTCTTTCAAACACGTATGACGTCTTCTTCTTATGAAATAGCAACAACCTAGCAACACCACTGCTGTCGTCTATGTCGCCTCGTTAGGCTAAATTCGCTTGGTTTTTAGCTCAAGCATTACATCTGGCTGTACGTCATTCATTAATGTCCAACTTTGACGTTCTTGACTTTTGGGATTTTTGTAGCTTCTTTTTCATCTAACAAACCAAACCTCTCATTCTACAACCCTGATAGGCAGAGAAGATTAAAACTTGATTGCAACTACGTGGGTTTAATTCAATCTGTGAAGCATTTTGCGCTGGGGTTGTTATCGTATTGCTTTCAAGGCTATATCTACAGCATTTTCACGTCGAATTTTACACTTTTCCAACCAAATTAGACACTCTTCTGAGCTACCTACTTTTAAAATACAGGCTAATTCTTTCGAATCGAAACGTCTATCAAGCAGGTTAAACTACACATTCAATAATTCGGTTAAAATAATTTTTTTGTTAAAGAAAAATTTACCAAAACTTTCTTTGAAATTTTTGGTTTACCACCCTCAATAAGTGATTTGAAAAGTGTCCATCGACGTGAAAATGGTATATACTGAGGCGCCAGCTGATCTTGTTTTTATAATGAAAAATTATAATGTAATTTTGGTTTTGTTATTTATTTATTATTATTTGTTCCTTCCGAAATCACCATTTCTGTACTGGTGCATAATCCAATCGTTAAAATGTGTTTCCCATGTAATAAACGAATGAGTAAACGAATAATTATATAAAAACTTTTTAGAGAAAAAATAACAAATGAAAACTAGTTTTGAAGCACAGCAAAGAAGCACACATATAGCTCATTAAAAAATCAGGCCATGCACTCGAAAAACGCATTGCGCCATGCATTCGAAAGGCATTTCGCGATTTTTATGCGATTGATAGGGTAAATACCACTTAGATAAACCAACAAAGTGAGGATGTGTGTGTTCGTGACAATCGTTTTTGTTGTATCGTTAAGAGGTGCCAAACTCCATTCAAACAGAAATTCTTCTGTCAATGGAATAAAAATCGCGACGCCTTGGAAAAGGGCAATCTATTTTTTGACATTAAAAAATGTCCGACTTTCTGCACTTCAAATCAGGTTTAATCCATTATTTTTGCTCAAAATATAAAAAATTTACAAAATTTCAGCAGTGTGTTTACTTATTGATGGATTAAAACTCCGGACAAGGTCATACTAAAATTTTCCTTGAAGAAAAATTATTCTAACCTTTTTGTAAAGTTTCTGGTTTAATGTAGAAAAAGTCAGAATCACTTTGGAAGAGTTTGTTTTGATTTTAAAAGTCCCAACTGGCTTAGAAAAGTGTTTAATTTAATTTGAAGTGTCCAATTTACCGTGAAAGGTGACCAATTTGATTCGAAAGCTGTCCAATTCGATTTGAAAGTACCCATTTCGACGAGAAAATGGTATAAATGTACTTCCCAAATTTTTTTTTCAGTTTTGTACCGTTGCTATCTAGCGCCGATTATGGGCTAGGCTCCGTTTACTTTTGAAAATTCTTAGCGATCACTTTCTTCACGCATTTCTCTGCCAATTGACCTTGAACTTTTTATAGGCCTGAGTACAGTCCCTACTTGATAGAGGCCATTTGAGTCCTACTGAGCGTCCTTTTCTTTTGTCCAGAGTCACAGTCACAGTTTTGTAGCATACTGATTCTGGGAACCAGGTAGCATGATATGGCAGCTGGAATTGCGAAAGAACGCCGCTCACCTGTTATGAATGAATTATGCTCCGACTTAAAGGATATAGGTCTGCGTTAGTGAATTCGTTAGCGTTTTATTTCTTCAACATATTGTAAATGCATTTTCTGTATTTTACTTACATATTTATTAGTACTCATAACGATGTTTGGTAGCGATCAAAACTCTAGCGCCAGGCGGGACCCGAACACGAAGCTTCTTCTGACCGGGCCGGACGCCATTGCACTCCCTGCGCTGTTTGATCGAACACAACAAAGGGGTCGCTCGGCACCGCTAGCATATAATAAAGGATAAAGGACGGCGTTATTCAACGCCCTTCTGGGATGCGCCAGCGCATTCTACTTCTACGGGATGTCGTGGAAGCGACATGAATGCGTATTTGGCCATACAATGACTTGCGGTGGCCAGCCGATGAACAAGCCTGCGCTTTATCCTTCCCAGTCAAGTCCGGTACAAACTCACCGACCACGAAGGGATGTAGGACTTGGTTGGTCTGGGCGGAGAATCTGAACCAAGAACCTGGACTCGGGTGCACGTGACATTCGGCGCCTCTCCGACTGCGCTACCCGCGCCCATAGCATATAATACTTCTTGGTATTCCTATAACACCGAGATATCTAGCCAAATCTGAGAAAGAACTGCAGCGCAGGGAGTGCAGCGCTTTACTGTTTCATCCTTACTATAAAAGAGCCTACACGGCAGTTGTGGTAGTGATCTCGAAACAGGGCTGGGAGCAACAGCGCTCGCTCGCTAGACGATGGGCCCAGATTAGCGGATTATGGCGTCACGTCCCAACCAGGGATGTGCGTTAAATTTTTTTCGGTCAATTCTTAACGAACATTTTTTAATGAAAAATTTTTGCGTTAAAATCGCTAAATTCGTTATATGAAATTCCCCTTAGCTGCAGACAGTTTGGCTGTATTTTAGTCTGTAAATCGCTCAATTTGTTTTTATTTTATTTTTTCGACTCAACATGGCGACTATATGACTACGCCTTCATTTCCACAACGAATAACAACAGGTTATCTATTAGGTTGGCGCATAAGTTCTCGGACATTTGGGGCATTAAATATTTAAATATTTATATCAGCCGCCGTCGCTCTAACAATATGCGGTCTAGCGTTGTGGTGCTGAAAATACACCTTTACTTGCTCTCCTCGTGTGGTTTGAAGGTGGGCCCTCAACTTCCTCAGTTGGTTGACGTAAACCTCTGCCGTCACTGTTATCCTTTCGTCCAGCATCTCCCAGTATTTTACGCCAAGAACGCTCCACCAAATGCATAGCATCACCTTTTTCACGTGAAGGTCGGGTTTCGGAACGTCCTCTGCCTCTCCAGTTGCGTCAACCCACAGTGCACGCCGGTGATAATTAGAGTAGAGTAGCCAATTCTCATCCCCGGTGACAAGGTTGTCCAGCCATCCGTGGGTACGTCTGAGGGTAAAGAGAGACAGAGCGACATCGGCCCTGCGATCCATGTCATGTTGTGTCATGTGGTGAGGTACCCAGCGACCCAAATTTTGCACCTTGCCAGTCGACTTCAATCCTCGAACGACTGTTGAGTGACTAACGCCAAGAGTGCTTGATAGTTTGCGAGTGTCTTGGTATGGGTCCGCTTCCACTCTACTTCGGAGGTCATCCAAATCCAGTGTCATCGGGCGCCCTTTTCGTTCATTATCTTCAACGCAGAATTCACCAACTGCAAACTTCGAGAACCACTGGTACACAGTACTTCGAGCAGGAGCACTCTCGTTGTAAACATCCTTCAGGCGACGATACGACTCGTTGGCATTGAGGCCAGATTGATGCAGGAATAACATGACGTGCCGAATATATGTCTCAGTTGGGATGAATTGCTTAGCCATAATAGCTGACGTTAACAACGCAGAAGTAAATGTTAGGAACAGTTTTGTAGCCCATTCCTTTCTCTATCGATCGATCATTTACGCGTCGATACATCTGGGAAATTTGGCGGGAAAATGCGCTTTCAATTCAGGAGGGATCAAATGTCCGAGAACTTATGCACCAACCTAATATCATCGCCAAAACTGCTAAGAAGGATCATTCAGATTCAAAAACCACTATGCCTAGCTCGTTTAGCTTGTGGAAAGTCATCCAGCTTTTGAGAAAATCCGAAGTGTTATGCACCATAGCACGGTTGAACATTTTTGATCGCTTTCATTTATCCTGATAAAACCTTTTCAAAACTTGGGCTTGCTAGGTAGACCTTTACAGGCCAGCATTCTTCTATACTGCCATAATTGTTTCGGGAAACTAAAGCCACCCCTTCTTTGGTCGAGTTCGCCTATGGAAGACATGTATAAAGCCCATAAATCTGCTTGTTTGACCAAATGGTTCCTTTCGTCCCACAAGGTCCTGCTGTTATTGCAGTCAGTGCTGGAGAATCAAATAAACAGCCACGGACCGTTGAGCAAATTTTAATCGAATCGAATTCTACTGCATTGAGTATTTTCGTTTTTGCCAAACAAGTAACGTAGAGTTCAAATTTTAAGCTCTTTCTCCGCTGTGTTCTAAAGAAAGTGCACAGGGAACACACGTATTGACAAGGCCACTTCTCGCCCTTCACTAACAGTGATTCATCCTGCCTCTATCCTTCCTAATTCCTCCAAATAGAATTCGCCACTGTCTATCACTCTTTTCCGAGGTATAAGCAATTTACCACTCCGATTTTCTTCTTGAAACACTTGGTACCATACAGTACAGCACATTTGCTTGAGGTTCGAATATGTTTTGGGTTTCTGAATTCTTCCCATCTTTGTAGAGCACCTTCTAGATTGATGAAAGGCATTACAGTAAATTAGACGAAAGAAATCAGAGACATAAAGGAACAGTCTTGATAATGCCAGTGCTGCACGTGCACCCATCCAACTTTTCGGAAAACTTGCGGTGAAGAGGGGAAGAGCCTTTTAATTTCCTTGCTTCGTTTCTTACACTTATTTTCTCGCATTATTTCTGTTTCGCGACGTTTTCTTCTCGTCTTGTATGCCTTTTCAACCCCATGTATGAATTACATATCACGAAAAACTGAGAAAAAATTATTGATTGGGAAGTATGGAAAATTAATGTGTAGCAATCAAGCGCGAGAAACAGCATAGGAACTCGAAAGAATACGAAGCGACTGTATAGAAAAGTGTAAATAAATTGGTCAAGGATCAAGAGAATGCCAACAATTCTCGAAATATGAGAACGTCAACGAATGCCTATTTCCGCTGATTCAAGTAAGTAAAGCGTTTTCTCAGTACCGCAGAAGCTCATCCTAAAAATTCGTCCAAAATGCCCTTATGTGAAGAAAAAGTAAAATGTCAAAATGGGTTTCAAAATTTCAAAATTTCAAAAATGTCGTTAATGCAGTTAACGGAAATTTTCGTCGTTAAATTTCCCTGAAAAATTTATCGAAAAATGCCGGTAAATCCGTTAAATCAGTAAGTCTTCAATCGTTAAAGGCACACCCCTGGTCCCAACCTATCGGATGAACCGCTTCGTGTAGGCAAGAAAAGAAAAACAGTGGAATGCGACGCAGTCATTATGGGACGGAACATATAACGTCTTCTAAGCCTAAGAGGTATTTCATGAGGGTTTCCTAACTGAGTGCTCAGGAGTGGTATGACCAGTATCACCTGTGGTCCCGTTAATCATCGACTTGCTCGAGCGGGCACCAGCATCCTCTCCATTCGTCCCTGTCGCGTGCCAGAGTACCCCAATGGGTCCTTCTCGCTCGAGGGGCACGAAGAGCGCCATATCGGCTTTCACAAAGAAGTCCGACCAACGCGTTGGTGGGCGTCCTGGTGTTCTCTTGACATCCCGCGGAATCCAGTCGGTAACGGCTCTCGTCCAGCGGGTGTCTGCGAAGCGCATTACGTGGCTGGCCCACCTAATTTTCGACGACTTGGTCCATGCGACAGCGTCTCTGATCTTCGAACGTCGGCGAAGCTCGGAACTCCGGAGGCCTTCTCTCGCTTGCGTGAGTCGTGTCACTCCGAGCATTGTCCTCTCGATTCCACGCTGCGCGACGCTGATCGCGTGTTCATCCTGCTTTCACCCAACCTAAATCAATTTTTAATGATTCAATAAAATTAATTAATTAAAATAAATTTTATTAAAATGATCAGCCGATGCACAAGTTAGTGCCTAACTAATTCCAGACAGCGCTTGTGACCAAGTCACAGACGGGTGATCATTTAATCGTTTAGAAACACGCGGCAGTTGGACTTCATTTGTATGTAGGTTCACTGCGCAGAACGTTTCTGGGCCGCTGAACTAATCTTTGTCCGATTCCATTGCTAACCTAGCCCTCAGCTGTGTGGGAAGTGCTTTTCTTCCGGAGCTCAACAGATGCTACAAAATACCCGTAAAAGTTTATGGGTATTTTGAAGCATCTGTTGAGTAGTTGAGCCTTCCCGTTTGGATTTTATCGCCCGCCTTCCGACAGCTTCTTCAGAGCTAGAAGCATACCCTTCAACACTTTTGGTCGGCAGCAACCAAGTAATTGGAAAGAGACATAATAGCCAAACTCGGTCCTCACCAAGCGAATGAATCTGCAGAAAACCGATCGTACAGGTGGTAGGTAATAGATTTCAATCAGACAACAACCGACCTCTTAACTATTACGGTAGCAGGACACAGACAATATACTGAAGCAGTAAATAATGAAGACACAACAGTGACGTTAGTCAATTCCAGTTTGAGATGCGCCACGCACGTGCTTCCGTAGAATAACTTGCAGGCAATTTGAATGCGTATTTGGCCTATATAATGACTTGTATTGGATTCGTCATTGTGTTGTTCTTCATAGAGAAATCTGATACCAGCTCGTCGAGCCTGAGCAAGGTGAGCCTTTGATGACCTGGATGAGCACCCAAGGAGCGCTCGAGAGTCAATGATTATTCCAAATACGCTCCCTTAAACAAAATGCAATAACGACGCGTGCATAATGCCAATGGAATTTCGGCTATTATGGATCAATCGGGCAATCAGTTGTAGCGAAGTCGGAGGAGGAGGTGCTGGCAGCCGCGTTCACCCGTACCAGGTTCTTGGTTCGGATTTCCTGCTTAGGCCAACCAAGCCTTCCATCTATCCGGGCCGGGGTCGATGTATTGGTACCAGACTTGTCAGGGAAGAATGGAGCGCTGACTTGTTCATCGGCTGGAAGCATTTCTATGGCTGAATACGCATTCAAATCACCTCCATGACATCCCTCTGAAGTAAGGGAAGTCCTTTATCCTTTACCAGCCGTCAGTGCGGCCGAGAGGCCTTAACGGCTTCGCCGTGGTAATAACTTCTAATCATCAATTGTAGCCGCCACCTGTGTCGTGGTTTCCTCAGGAAGAACATCTTAATACGTCGATTAGGGAAAGTTAGAAGAAAACCGAAAAAGTGAACGTTATCTGCAGAAAATTTATAACTTGACCAATATCGATTGATGGATACTTCAAAAACAAACTTCAGGTTCGTGTTCCGCAACCTCGGTAACACCAGTGCTAAAATCTCTGACCGTCTGAACGTCATCCGGAGATGATCGATAATTTGATCAATATCGATTGATGGTAATCGATACTCCAAAAAGGAACTCTAGATTCGTGTTTAACGACCTCGATTACTCCTAGGGGTAAAGTTTCGAGCTTCTCGAGTGACATCCAAAGAAAATCGATAAATTGATCAATATCGATTGATGTGGATCGACACTTCAAAAACGAATTCCAGACCAGCCGCTCCAGGCTTAAGCAAATGTGTTAAAGCATTGTTACTAGTAAGGTCTTCAGCTTAACCGGTTCCATGCTGATATCAGCGGCCGGCCCATCCCCGCATCACGGGTGGGTGCTCGAGGATATCGCGGATGTTACGTGAGATCAAACATGCCGGTGGTGTAAGGCGAACATCGCTGCTCGGAAGGCAGAAGATGCGGGTTCGAGTCCCGCCTGGCGCAAGAGTTTTGATCGCAACAAAACATCCTGTAACAGCATAAAACCCCTCTACCAGCCGCCCCAGGCTTAAGCAAATGTGTTAAAGATTCGTGTTCACCGACCTCGACTACACCAAGGCTGAAATTTCGGGCCGCTGTTGATCGCCATCAATCGTCGAATATCCTCAATACGGCCTACCCCCACTCCAGTTGTAACGGACGCAAACACACACACATGCACACACACACACACACACACACACACACACACACACACACACACACACACACACACACACACACACACACACACACACACACACACACACACACACACACACACACACACACACACAATGCTCGACCTTGCGCTGATATTGCAATTCGATTATCGCTGCGACATTATTTCTATGTCGTACTGTCCTGTTCCTCTGCTATCTAAAGAACGTCCTGCTTATTCGGAAGAGGCACAGGCTCCCGTCTGCGAATCGAGGTTCGAACCAACAACCCTGAATAGAAAGAGCCTTTATACCTCTGTGGTCACGGCAGTTACTCTTCTATAGAACCTCGGTTGCAATTGATGGTAACGTGTAACCCTTTTCTGGAACGAAACAACCTCGTAACCTCTGAGAGCAAGAAGCGGCATAAAATAGCAACGATTTTAAGCCACAGCAGCGGCTGCACTCGGCTCTAGCCATAGGAGCAACAGGCCCTCCCATTTCTTTAAAAACCTGAATTAGTGCGCATTAGTCCGACCGTCACGCAACACCTTTTGTCCGTTAATCAACGCACGAATTGTGCGGCACAAATATTTGCATAAATGATCTGTATCGCAGTTGCCTCGAAAGCGAACTGATCGCGGGTGCTTTTCAGTATTCCTCACCTGAACTATTGACAATCGAATTTCATTATGCTTGCTCGGTAGATTCTTTTTTCTATGAAGCACTGACATCAAAAATTTTACGTTCCATTGCGCTCCATGCTGAACAAAGTTCTGAGGAATTTCATGATGTTCCATTTACGGAAAACGCCTAAAGATGCAACACTTACTAAAGGATATGCGACAGCGTTGCTCAGTCTGTTTTGAGACGAACCACGCAATCTGATTCTATCAGATTTCGTGTAGGTGACTTCAGACTTAGAGCTGAGAAATATTTAGCCTTTACAATGACTTGCGGTGGCGAGTCAGTGGAATTGGACACGACATTGTATTATCCTTTCCGTACAAGCTTTGCACCAATTAACTGACCTCGGAATGATGGTGGAATAGAGGCCTTTATTGGCCTGGCGGAAAATCTGGGAAATTAGGAAGCCGGAAGGGTGGAGCGACAACTGGCGCCTCCTCCCACTTCTTACCACGCGCACATAACCATATTAGCATTTTGAAAACATATCCGTCTCCAAATTAGTGCTGCAAGGGTTCCTCTTTATTTCTTAGTTAGTTAGGTTAAAAGTCACCTTTGAAAACGCTTCTTAAACAGCCGAGAGTTGATAGTAGTAGAGAAATAACAAATCGTAAGCAGGTGACACTTCTTTTCCGAAAAGACGTACATTCGGGGGTAGGGCGGCTAAAAATTTCTGATAAAGCTCCTCAAACGCTCACTCTACAAGCTGTCGCGCCGCCCACTCAATTGAAAGATTTGATTCTATATGCTGTTCTTGTTCACGGCGCACTCCAAAGGCTAGCTGGACACCCTTAGAGAAATCCTTGAGTAGTTCGGCTTAAAAATTCTGATAATATTCTCCAAACGGTTCGAAATAGTCTTGAAGACTTCGCATTTCCCAGTAAGAGAAGATAGAAGCACAGTGCACATGCTTTCGATTGATAGGTTCGATTCTGTATGCATTGTGCACGGCGCACCCTCGGACCATCCCTGGCACGACAGAGCACTGACAACGTACGCCATGCCGAAAATACTCCGGAAGCACGCATGTCCTGGGAAATAAGCTGCTCTAATCGCAAAAGCCTGCTCCAGTCACTTTTTGAACCGCCTACGGTTAAAATATATGTATATGTGTTCTAGTAAAGTTGAATACATGTTTGTGTAGAACTCGAAAAGACTATTCAAACGGTGCCAAACTTTTTTTTGATGCAAAAACTTCTAAAACTGAAGGAGTTATGAGTATGCGACGGTCTGCGGCCATATTTTTCCGTCGCAAATCGCAGTTTTGACTGTGCGACGTGAGCGGTATTGTAGTGCTCAAATGAGCCTCTAGACCTCGTGTTTGGGGTGCACTATGCATACTACTCTTGCGGAATATCATGATGCGAGTTT
>OX377205.1:83810710-83840889 GCA_947396885.1 Heligmosomoides polygyrus polygyrus
CTTCCTAGACAAGTTTGGAACCAATTTATCGATTCTGAAGGGATGGAAGGATTGGTTGGATTGGGCGGAAATCCGAACCAAAGATCTGTCATCGGGTGCAGGAGAAAGCCGGCGCCTCGTCCGGCTGTGCTACACGCGCCCACCCATTATCTTACCAATCGTGAGTCGGGATCTGTAGCCGGATTCATCAACAATTAACCCGTGGGTATGCTGGGTATAAGGGGTAGAGATACGATAAGAGTCAGGTAGAAATAAGGCAAGAGTCAGAGACGCAGGCTTCAACGTGGGTATCGCTGCCCCCTATACCCGCGGGTTAGTCGTCAGTCGTTGTCACCAGAAGGTTCGAGTTCGACTCCATCCTGGAGCTAGAGTTCAGATCGCAACTAAACATCGTTATAACAGCTCAGCCCCTTTTGGTGTAAGGAAAGTGCCAAAAAGCAGTTACACTTCCTGTTACATTATCAGTTCCAGTTGTTGCATTTGTTTATAACCACCAACTAAGAAACATGATTTCTAAGGCTACGGAAATTAAAAAAAAGAATAAAAAAGCATGCAAGACTACATGTACAAAGATGCAAAGCGTTCAAAGTGTGTGCTGCGGGGGTGAGAGGCTAGAAAAGCAGCCAAAGGTTCTCCATTGGTTTTCTTTCACATGCTACAGAAGAGACCAGAGTTTAAGGTCGTGCCCCATTTTATCTTGCGATCAACAACGCCGCCATAGGTATTTATAGCTGTGAACCATAAACGAGGTCACCTTCACGTAGCAGCTGTGCAACAGATGCCTACTGTCAAGTTTGTGGAAGCTATCGTAAGAGAGTGGTATGGTTTTTGCGTTTCTCCAGCGAAAAACACTGCTGAAGTATCTGTTTGTTCTAAAATGAAAAGTTTTGATTTTCTATGATCAACTGCCTATTGCATAACCATATTAGAAATACTTTCTTATCCTTCCAAAGAGCATGCTGTGTTCCAACAACGTAGCGGGCTTCGTTCAAATAAGGCCTCATGTCTCCTCAGTTCTAGAGAAAGCAATTTCTAATGATTGAAAACCGCTGATCAAATAAGAGGCAAATCAAACTCTTCGACGAAACCCTAGCAACCTATTGCTGAACCTATTGCAAAAACCAGTAGTGCTGGTGCATTAATGATTATTTCGAGGCGTTCGAGACGGTACCCCTTCCGACTGCGCTACACGCGCCCCACCAGACCAGATCAACACCATTCTTCTTTGGTGTTGATCTGGTCTGGTGGGGAGCGTGTAGCGCAGTCGGAAGGGGTACCGTCTGTCGCGCACATCCGATACCAGGCTCCTGGTCGGGATTTCCCGCCCAGTCCAACCAAGCCTTCAAGCCGTTCGGGGGGGGGGGGGGGTGAATTGATAGCAGTCTTCTCTGGGAAGGATAAGGCGTTGACTTGCTCATCGGCTGGCCACCGCAATTCATTGTCCAAATACTCATTCAAAACCGCAAGCCGACACCCCGTAGAAGTAGAATGCATGGCGCATCTCACAAGGAATTGAGTTGTCCTTTATTTTTAGTGATCTAGGCCCAGATTTACCAACGACTTGCAGTAATTTAACGGAGAAAATACAGCCGAAATCCCTGATAGCGCGGCTTATCGCTGGTGAAAATTTTCAATATATCGCTTGGTAAGCCGTGCTATCAGGGGTGGCGATGTCCGTTCCTCCACGTGGTGCCACTGGAAACTGTTCGCTTTTGCGAGCCGAGCTGAACACGGACACTCGAATGCAGGCGACAAGCCCCAGTGACAGGCCGGCCTACGAACAGCCCATGTCACATCATATGGTTGATGGTGCTGAATGTTTCACGAGATAATGCTACGGCGTCCGCGGGAGCCGACGCGCACTCGCAAAGCCCGGCGAGTGTGAAAAGTATGCGAGGGTCCCTGATGCGAGGACGGCATCGGGGGGAAACTGAGCTAGTCCAAAAGTCCCGCAACGTAAGCAAGACCCGCGTGGCAACGCTGAATGTGGGTACGTTGTCGGGCCGCTCCTTTGAGTTGGCAGAGGCACTGGAGCGAAGGAAGATTGACTTGTGTGCGGTGCAGGAGACGAGGTGGTCCTGTAGCAAGTCAAGGGGCATAGGCCGAGGCTACAAAGCCGTTCTGTGTGGCAGTCCCAGGACCACCAGCGGTGTTGACATAATCGTCTCCGAACGGTTCCGAGACGCGATTGCAAGCGTGGAACGTTTCAATGACCGCTTGATGAAGGTCGTAATCGCTGCAGCACGGCGGCGGTATCATCTTTTCTCTGCATATGCTCCACAGACTGGATGCTTTGAGCGAGCCAAGGATGAATTTTGGAGCCTGCTTGATGAGAAGACAGCAGAAGTGCCGTCACAAGACGTAATCATTGTCGCAGGTGACCTTAGCGGACACGTTGGCGCTGCGAAAGACGGGTACAGCTGTCATGGTGGTCTCGGTTTTGGTTCACGTAACGCCGATGGTGAGCGTATCCTCGAGTATGCGGAGTCGCATGACCTCACCACCTCGACCTCGTGAACACCAGATTCCGAAAACGTGAATCCCACCTTATCTCATTCTACAGCGGGAATTCTAAAACGCAGATCGACTTTGTCCTTGTGCGAAATCGTGACCAAGGGCTTGTCACGGACGCGAAGGTCGTGCCGTATGAAACGGTCGCCACACAACACCGCCCACTGATCTGCACTATGATGATCACACCACCAATGTTAGCAGGTCGAACGGAGCGGTCCGTCAAAAATCAAGTGGTGGCGACTGAAAGAGAATGAAGCAGCTGTTACTTCGCGCATTCGGTTGCCGACGGTCACGACCGTCGACGAGACATGGCAAATAGCCACCGACGCGATTATCAATGCTGCGCGTTCCGAACTCTGCACTACGAAACCGGGACTACGTAAGGTCGATAAGCAGACTGGCTGTGGACTAACGAAGTTAAGGAAAAAGTCCGAGAGAAGAAGAGATTATACCACTACCACACATTCCTCGGCGATAAGACAGCCGGTAAATGGCGTCTGTATCAGGAAGCCAAGAAAGCCGCTAAGAAGGCGGTAGCCGTTGCAAGAGCCACTCATTGCGATGATATCAACGGGAAGCTTGAGTCGCGCGATGGCGAGCGATTTCTTTATCGACTCGCGAAGGTCCGCCATCGCCAGACTGAGGATGTTGAGAAGTTCTTTGGCATCAACGATGAGAATGGCCATCTACTCATGGGCCGCAAGATGGTTGTGAACCGATGGCGCACCTACTTCGAGGAAGTCTCGACAGTAGAGTTTGCTCATCCGAGCATTCCATCTTCTCCTCCTGTATACGGTCCCTTTCAGAAAATCACCGTAGAGGAGGTAGAAGCGGCTTTGAAGAAAATGAAGCCGGGCAAGGCAACGGGCCCCGATGATTTGGCGGCCAACCTATGGAAGTCGAAATCCTGGTACCCAACGAAGTAGCTGGCGACGTTCTTCAACCAGGTTATTGCGGAGAAGAAAGTGCCCGATATCTGGCAGAGAAGCACGACGATTCCGATTTGGAAAAAGAAGGGCAGTCCAGCAGACTGCACAAACTACCGTCCAATCCGATTGCTTTCGCATAGCATGAAGATCTTCGAGCGGATTGTTGACGGACGAATTCGTGATACCGTCCAGCTCTCTACCAACCAGTGCGGCTTCGTAGCTGGTTGTGGCACAGTCGATGCCATACACGCCGTTCGTCTTCTGATAGAAAACCACCGCGAGAAACAGAAGCCGGTGCATCTTGCCTTCCTGGATTTGGAGAAGGCCTTTGATCGCGTTCCGCGTGAAGTGATATGGTATGCCTTACGGAAACATGGAGTCCCCGAAGAGCTCATAGAGTGGCTACGAATACTGTACTCTTGTCCAAAGAGTCGAGTGCAAGCTGCAGCAGGCACGTCGATGGAGTTTCCCATCTCTGTCGGAGTACATCAAGGGTCTGCGCTCTCCCCACTACTCTTCATCGTCGTTATGGATGCCATGGAGAGATTTGGACTCAAACTTAATATCAAGAAGACCGAGTATATGACGACTAATGAAGACGAGTCCAGCTCCATTAAGGTAAATGGCATTGAGCTGCCATGTACTTCGGTATTCAAGTACTTGGGATCAGCAATCGCGTCCGATGGCGGTTTACTCGTTGAAGCCAACACACGCGTGAGTGCAGCGTGGTCTAAATGGCGCTCTCTGACGGGAGTGCTCTGCGACAAGAAGGTACCAGAGCGCCTCAAGTCGAAGATCTACAGAGCAGTCGTCCGACCTGTAGCTATTTACGGAGCTGAGTGCTGGCCCGTTACCAAAGAAATTGAAAGGCGCCTCAGCGTAATGGAAACGAAGATGCTACGGTGGACGGCCGGAGTTACGCGTTTGGATCGAGTACGCAACGAATCCATACGGCAGAGGTTCGGTTTCACCCCGATATTTGAGAAGATGCGCGAAGCTCGTCTGCGATGGTACGGCCACGTCCTTCGCGCAAAAGGTGACACCGTCCGAAAGACTGGTCTTAACCTTGATGTGCCCGGTAGGCGGCCACGAGGGCGACCAAAACAGCGGTGGCTTGATACGCTGCATCAGGACTTGAAGATGGCTGGGTTGCACCCTGATCAGGCATTTGATCGGGAGAAATGGCGCCAACATTCCAGGAAAGCGGACCCCGCAACTAAGCGGGACAAACGCTGAAGAAGAAGAAGAAGAAGCCGTGCTATCAGGGATTTCGATTGTATGCTCTCCGTTAAATTGCCATCATTGATGAATTTGGCCCTTGGTTCCATATCACTTCACAAGGCGGTCGTGTCTGAAATGCAGCTTAAAGATAAACGCTACTGTATCACGTATTTGAGCGGACGTGTAAGCTTGAGAAGGTTATATTTACACGTGTTTTCTTCTGCAAGATTGAAAGGGGAATTGAGTAAGCCATTGAGTAGGCTTCCTCAAGTGGGTAGTCCGTCTGATGTAATGCTATCAAGAAAAGCTGTTGGATTGAACCCTTACCCATAGTGTTCTGAACTCAAAAGTGCACTATAACACCCATACGCACGGATCGCGCTTTTACAAAATTAAGAAAACTGACGAAGATTAACGGAATAACAGAAAATAAACGCAAACTCACTGTTGCTTTAAAAGGTCAAGCATAGGTTGAATACTTTAGTAGTGCATGTTATTTTCCATAATTAATATTGATAGCTCATGGGGTTGTGCAGAAAGTCTTGAGCCGATTCTGTGAAGGTTCCAGATTTTTCTGTTTTTGATCGGCAGCAAAGACCCTCCGTATTCTCGAAATTTTTCTTTGATAAGTACTCCATTTTCAAGTTGAATTCGACACATTTGAAATCAAATCAGACACTTTCCGCGTCAAATTGGACACTCTTCTAAGCTAATCCAGGTCTTTAAAATTGAACGAACTTTTCCAAATTGAAGTGAGTTTGTTACCGGTTAAACTTAGACTCTCTATGATGGCTCTCTCTATGATCTATGGTGAATAAATTTTGTTTCAGGAAAACCTGCATAACTTTCTTCGAAATATTTAGTTCAGCAGCATTAATGAATAATATTGAATAATTGATTAGAATTTTTATTTTTTGAGAAAAGATAGCCAATTCAACAAGAAAGCAATGGTGCGCAAAAAAATTAGATCGCGTCACGCACTCGAAAAACTCGTCGCAATGTTTATTTGATTGATAGCGTAAATGTAAAAAGCAGAACCAAAAAAAGAATATGTGTGTTCTCTACAACTGTAGTTGTTATTTGTGTCATTGTTTACGGGTGCGAAACTCCATGCAAGCAGGAATTCTGCTATCAATCGAATAAAATTCGAGACATCGTAAGCGATGGAACGGCGCATGCTCTTCCTCTGGCAACGAAATATAGCCAACTTCCTGTTCTTTAGAGCAGTCTTCAAACCACTACTTTTCCTCCAAAAACAAGAATTGTGTAAAATTTCAGTAAGTTCACTCATTTGGTAAGTGAAGTAAAAGTTTGAAGAAAGTTACAAGGGCATGGCGCAATCTCTTTCTTAGCACTAAAAATAGAGCCTTCTTGCTTTTTAAAAACAAGTTTAAACCATTATTTTCAGTCAAAAAATGAGAATTTTATGAAAATTCATTGTAGTCACGAGCAGTGCTGATTATATCGTTGAAAAAAATCCATCGTATGTTGAATAAAAAAGGAGGAAAAACTGTCAAACGACTCAATAGTTTCTGAGCGACCTAATATTTCGTTGTGCGCGTTGGACTCATTAATATGCTGGGGTGAGCCAGCTAGCTACTGTTACTGTTACCCTAAAGAGAGTACGACCGTCGATGGAAATGAGAGCTAGATTGTTCAGCATTTATGGTGCTGTTCATTAGAAAAAGCGAAGAAGCCAATATCCGGCCTTCAATCAAAGAACATTTGAGCGTGATTCCCTGAATTGGGAGCAACGTTGTAATAAGAGTTGCAGGGATACTCCGTGCCAGCGTGTTCTGCGGCAAAAAAGGGGCGGAAATGCCGTTCATCTACCTCCTCTGTGGCAAAGCCCAACCCCTCACATCCCTCATTTCTAGCAGGGCACACAGCGGAATGGAAGGTGATTTGACATCAATCCCAGAGCACGAAGCTGGTTAGCCCTTTCCGAGTTTTTGGTCTTTTTAAGACCTAGATATTACAAAAGCATCATGAACAGATCACCCAACCTACAACGCCATTTTCTTCACTACTCTTGAATTAGGTTGCACAAAAACGATTTGTCCTAAATAAAATAAAACAAAATATAATAATAATAATCAGCTATTAATAACAGTTAATAAAGTCTACAAAGTCAATACATAGTCAATAATAAATAGTGACACTCTTTGTTAAAAGTGAAGCTCAAAATAGCGAAACATTTATTGATAACTTTTCGGGCTTTGAGCCCGTTTTTGGGTCTAAAGTAATTATGATGTTTAAACGTTATACAAACACATAAATCGACCCCTGCATCTAATGCCGGTGATCGCCGAATAATTTGTGCAAATATTGGTTGTTCGATAATTAATGTCGTTTTTATAGTTATTTTAGACCCAAAGAAGGGCTCAAGGCCCGAAACGTTGTCAATAAATATTTCGCTGAGCCTCGCTCTTTAGAAGAAGAATATGTGAATACGAAGCTAGGAAGGCATCAATAAGAACTAACAGCCATTTGAAATCACGATCTTTCTGACCAATACCGCCTATCCCGTCGTGGAGTAAAAAAAAACTTGAAGAGCGGGAGTATATTCAAGGCACTAAGGCGGCGAAATTTTAGCAGTACGATTTTAGCAGTACGACCTTCTGCCTCACAAGCTGGTGATTAGGTCGCTGAATAATTTGTGCAATTATTGGGTTGTTCGATAATTAATGCCGTTGTTTCTCATAGATGACGTGACCTGCATATTTTTATACAGTAGTGATGGCGTAGCTTACATTATTATTATTTTAAAGGTGGTTAGACTTTAGGCTATCTTCTGCCAAAAAACTGAGCGTCACTAGTAAAGGCAAAATGACAAAAGGCTAAGTTGAAAATGGATAATCAAAGATAGCATTATCGGCATATTTTATTGTTTTACTTCCGCATGGGCAAAATGCGGTGCATGCTCGGAAAAATTATTCACTTCAATTCATTTATGCAAGCTACGATGCATTTATAATCACAACATTGTAAAGGCTAGAAATGTAATTAAACTCGATAAAACATAGAAAACCTATAAAAAATAACTGGAAGTAAGGAGGAGGAACACCAAAAAAATTATGTGAGGTTTATGGAGAGGACTGCCATACTGAACACCAGACCCCACACATCTTTGACAACCCGTCAAAAATTGACAGAGCTCAGCTGGGGAACTGACCCGACATCGACCCAATAGCCCGTACCTAGCACCGTCAGATCACCACTTGTTTCGCACCCTTGAAGCCGTTTGAACGGCAGAGGTTTCTGTATCCGATCATGGTGTTAAGAATGAGCTTCACTAGTTCTTCGCTGCTAAAAACCAAGGCTTCTATATGAACGCGGAATTTTCCACCATACCCAAAGATGGCAAAAGGCAATGCAACAAAATAGTCCATATATCACTGATTAGTGTTTGGTTATTGTAAGTAAATTCATTTTGAAAAATACGAAAAATGACATATTTATCGAACAACCAATAAACCCAAAAAACGAAAATGTGACAAAGGTTTTCGGCTAACTTAATAGCTCTATTCAGCTTCTTAGTGCAAAACAGAAAGAGAGCAGACCACTTGGTCTAACTAGGACATAAAATTAAACTATTGATGATGGCTACTTGAGAATCATCCATTACAGCTAGCTGTGGCAAGAGGAAGACAGATGGCTATCGTTGTAGAAGCTCACATTAATTCTGTTGAGCAATAAATAAGCTCTGTTCACAAGAACGACATTGAAGCGCTCTTGGAGACGAGAAAGCGGCTGGTCTAACAAGGAAAGGTTCCCAACTCATGGTGAGTATTTGCTATGCTATTTTGAAAGGATGTAGGGCCCTGTGAGTCCAGAATAACAGTCAGTTTTTGCTGAACGCTTTTTTAAAGACCTGAAAAGTTTTTTTAAAGAATGGTAGTATGTGTTTGTTCGCTAGCTCACAGGGTTTGACTGTTTGACATGGTCTTATTCATGTAATAAATATATAGAAAAAGTAGTGTGAAGGCGTGTGCGCATCACTCATCAACTTCTACGGCACCGTACGAAACGTGCCTCGGCGGCGCAGTCGGTAGGATTGCCACCACGTAGGAGCACACCGGAGGGGTTTTCAGTTCGAGTCCGAGTGCTGCCAATATTTTTGCACGTATTAGTTTGTTGTTATTACGCTTTCACATGATCACAGGAGGCTATTTTAGGCCATCAATGCTTACAACAAACCAAGGCTGTCTATTTGTGCCTTCATATGTGCTAGGTTTTCATCTATTCATATCTGCATCACCACCATATCATACCGTATCACCAATGATACCGTAATTGCACACAAATACGCTTATCTTACGGTTGAATAGGCACTATTGTACTTTACGGACTCCAGAGGACGAGGGGGAGGGTCGAAATTTTTTCCCCTAAACTTCGCCTAGGGAGGCTATTTGGGGTACTGATCACGAATCTGACATCCGTTCTTGAAATTTCGGCCGATTACGGTAGGTTACGGCAGGTACCGGTGAGGCTAAGGCTGTCGAGGTCATAATAACCGATTTCGCCCAAACTTCGCCTAGGGGGTTATTTGGGGTGCTGATTATGAATCTGACATCCGTTGTTTGTTTTACGCTGAAGTACGGTAGGTTACGGTGGGTGACTAAAGCTGCCAAGGTCATGGTCAACGATTGCGAGCAGTCCCATCCTTCTAAGCCATTCCTGGAAATCGGCTGCGTCCATGTTTAGCTTGTCAAAGACGTCCTTCAGCTTGAAGTCGCGCAGTTCTTCCTGGCGGCGGTTGTGGAACAGTGCCTGGAAGGCCATGATGCTTAAATTGCTATCTCTCGATTAAGCTTTCGCCTATCGAAGAGTTCCCGCAAAAATGGTGTCCCGCAGATTTGCGAATTTTCAGGCGATGGCTGCGGGACCGCTCGCATGCTGTGCTCACCCGTAGCACCACAGGTAACCCCTACAGCCGAACTTTGGGCGAAATCAGTGACCATGACTTTGGCAGCTTTAGTCACCCACACCTACAGTAACCTACCGCACTCCAGCGTAAAACGAAAAACGGATGTCAGATTCGTGATCGGCACCGCAAATAACCCTTGTAGGCGAAGTTTGGCGAAATCGTGATTATGACCTCGACCGCCTTAGTCACCGGTACCTATTGTAACCTACCATAATCGGCCGAAATTTCAAAAACTGATGTCAGATTCGTGATCAGCACTCCAAACAACCCCTGGGCGAAGTTTGGGCGAAAAACTTTTTTCGACCTCTCCTCGTCCTCTGGAGTCCGTAAAGTACAATAGTGCCATTGAATATTATGAATCCGGGCCATATCGGTACACGAGTGTGATGCGGTGCCATCCAGAATATGTACATGCAGCCAAGATGGTATATTGAAAGTAGGTAACTGGGATAAGGTATTATATAACAAGGGTACCACCCGTGACTTTTCTTTTTCATTGCAGATTATAAGGCAGACCTACTGCCGGTTCTGCGCTCCGATGTTTCGGCAGTGTTTGTTATACGCGTGTGTGTGGCAGCTAGTTACGTTGTTGTTCATCCAGGACGCTTCTCTACAACCACGGATTACGCGTTCAACGAAGAAGAAGTGGTTATTCCTTGCCAGGAAGATTTTTCCTCACAGGCTTCTGTAAGATGCTGCTGGAGTGGCAAGCGCATGTGTTTTACCTGTTTCACAGTTTTGTACCATAGCTGTTGACTAAAAGGAAAATATTAAATATAAGACTTTTTAATTAATAATATATAAGACTTTATTCCCAGAATATGGTGCGAATATGAATAGTTGAAAAACTAGCACATATGAAGGCGCAAATAGACAGCCTTTGGTTTGTTGTAAGCGTTGATGGCCTAAAATTGCCTCCTTGACAGGGGTGTGCGTAATTACGATTTACGATTTACGATTTTACGATTTACGGTGATTTTTGGCAAATTTTTTACGATTTACGATTTACGACATTTTGGGTCGTAAATCTTAAATTTTCGTAAATGTGATCTTCGGCCCACCGATGACAAACCTTCACATAAGGATAAAGGATAAAGGACGGCGTTACTCAATCCCTTCTGGGATGCGCCAGCGCATTCTATTTCTACGGGATGTCGTGGAGGCGACATGAATGCGTATTTGGCCATACAATGACTTGCGGTGGCCAGCCGATGAACAAGTCAGCGCTCTATCCTTTCCAGACAAGTCTGGTACCAATTCACCGACCCCGGAGGGATGGAAGGCTTGGTTGGCCTGGGCGGGAAATCCGAACCAGGATCCTGGTATCGGGTGCATGCGACAGTCGCGCCTCCTCCAACTGCGCTACACGCGCCCAAACCTTCACATAACGTGGTACAATTCGAATTATGACCATGTACCCAATTTAAAAACTTCCCTCATAGCCCATTGCTATTTCCTATTTACTTTTTTAAGTTCTGCTGTGGCGCTGTGACAGAACAACGCAGCTTTGTGGAGTTAATTCCGGGCTGTGGAACGGGGCTAGCCTTTTTCTGATCACACTATCACAACATCTTACATTCGAATAGCCTAAGAGCACTTCGTTCCAGTTCACAGAAAGACATGAAAATTCTCCTTGTACTGGAATGAAGATGATCACCTGCTGAACCATATCCTACGCTGCAACCACCGCCTAGTCAACTTGTGACTTTTTCACCACTTGTTCACCACATAGACGACTCTCTCCGATGCACACGAGTAGAACTCATGCAAAGTCATCAAGGAATATTGGACTTGATTAGATGCTGTGGAATAACAGCTGAACTGTTGGAAAGAGTAAAACAATCATGTTTCAATCTGATTATCACTGCACGTCATGGCGCGGAGTCTATTTACGTATGAGGTGCGCCTTAAGCAAAACGTCTGACATTTTCATGGTAAAAGTAAAAACGTTTGACACTTTTGGTCTCGTTTTCATTGGTTTGATTGCGACTGTTGCGTTCGCCTATGCGATCCGTTCAGAATGCTGAAAACTCTGCAAAAGATACGATAGTTTGTTACAAAGGTAGTGGAGAGCAGGACTGACGAATGCAAGCAGTCATTAATTAGTAATGCAATTTGGAGTTTCCGATAGTAAACAAGTGCAAGCAAACCTGCGAGCGAAGTAAAGTAATTGTCTGGTATCGTCGAACGACGATATTTCATTCCAAAAGTTGTGGTTGCCTTCAACAATGATAAAGGAGAAGGCATGACGTTAACCAGTCCCTGTTTGAGATGCACCATCCATTCTTTCTACCTCTATGGGATACTGCAGAGGTCATTTGAGTGTGGTTTAATGTAGAAGTCAGTGTTTTATCCTTCCCAGGCAAATTAGGTACCATATCACAATCCAGCAGGTATGGAGGACTTGACTGTCCGTGGTAGGATCCTAATCAAGAACTATTCTGGAGCACGTGATAGCCATCATTCTTCGACTTCTCTACCATGAGTTTCAACTATATGTTTAAAATGCGCCTTGTACGAATCAGTTAAACCACTTGCAATTCAAGCTGCACCTTGCTTCTCTACTTTTTTTTTCTAAAGAATTCCACAAAAATATCCTCTCCTGTAATTTTAAGTCAAAAATCCGACTATGACGAGTGTCCAGAATGTAATCATACTCTTTCAATCGTCACTCAATTCCTTCTCATCTGCTACAAAAATGCTGTTGTACAATTCAAAATGTGAGAAGGCTTGGAACTTTAGGTGTGTCATACCATAGAAATGTGCCATGCGCTCCCTCAGTAGGAGATGCTTGGACTATTTGTGCAAATACTATTTTCGTCGAATTGGCCAGCGATCAGTTTTTTTTTGTTTTAGATGGAATGGTTTTTGTTGATTTATTCGTTGTTGCGGTTGTTTCTACAAATTCATAGTTTTATATGCAAGCCATGGCTAGTAGAATGATAAACACTTTTGATCGTCCAAGTAGTGTAAGCTTTTTATTTGGGTACCCGGTATAGGCGCCTTTGAGCGTTTTTGAACAAGCAGTTTATTTTAATTGTTCTAAAACATATTCAGCTTGATTTGAAAGGTGCTAGTTGATCTTACTGGCTTTCATCTTAGTTAGAAAAGTGTCCAACTTGAGCTGAAAATGTCTCAATAAAACTTCGCAACTAGTTAGTTCGATTAGCTTTAACATTATAGAAAAAATCAAGGAAATTAGATGCATTATAAGTCAGGCACCTCTTATGATTTACGTTTACGATTTACGATTTACGATTTACGACGATTTTTTCGTAATTACGATTTACGATTTACGAAATTTCGGATTTCATTTACGCACACCCCTGCTCCTTGATCATGAGAAAGCGTAATAACAACAAACCAATACGTGCAAAAATATTGGCAGCACTCAGACTTGAGCTGAAGAGCCTGCCGGTGTGCTCCTACGAGGCGGCACTCTTACCGACTGCGCCACCAAGACACATCCGAGGTGTCGTAGAGGTTGATGTATAATGCGCACGCGCCTTCACATCTCTCTTTTCAGGTCTTTGAAGAAGCGTTCAACAACAACTGACTGTGGTTCTGGCCTTCGCTCACAGGGCCCTACATCCTGTCAAAATAGCATCGCAAAAGCTCACCATGAGTTGGGAACCTCTCCTTGTAAGCCTCATGAACAACTCGAGGGACGTTACTCAATCACTTTCGGATGCGCCATTATTCCGCGTCTGCGGGAATGTCGAGAACGTAATTTAAATGCGTATTTGATGATTACAATGCCTTGCAGTGGTCAGCCGGTGGGTAAGTCAGTGTTCTATCTTCCCTAGACAAGCCTGCTGCTAATTCACCGGCTCCGGAGAGATGGAAGGTTTTGTTGGTCTAGGCGGGAACCAGGTACCCGTAATCCGGTTCAGGCGAGAACCAGCGCCTACTTCGACTGCGCTACCACTCGCCCAATGGCTGAGATAGACTATAATAAATAATTGAAGCAACAAATATATTTCATTGGCAAAATGGTTCCTTTCTAATAATAATAATTTTAATAAAGCAATCACCAAATGTTGTGAACCCGCTACAGGGCCACAAAGATAACTGCAAATTATTATAGGTTATTCACGGTAGACAGAACCTTTCCTGTCCTTTAGTTCTGATTCTGACTCTGATTTATTGACGTTTGCTTTCGCTCATGTAAAACAAAAAAGTCAACGCAGACAACCAACTTAAAATAACCTCAGCGCGTAGTTCTATTAGAGAATGTAATCTGATATAAAGCAGCGGAATAAACGAAGACAAGAAAGAACAACAATGACACTAAGAGTGAACTACATTACAGTAACAAAACTCTAAAAAATCAAAAAGACGAAGATTCCTCAAGTCTATGTCGTCAGCCTTCATGCAATGTTGATCAGAGAGCCTCCATGCTCACAATCGCCCAGTCCTCGCTCTGATTCTCATTTAACATTGGTATATCTCTATTGGGGAAGTTGTTCCGTAATATGTAGTTCATGAAAAGTACCAGGCTGTCCAATAATTCCTGTCCGAAAAATTTCAAAATTCTATAATTTTCCTTAGAAGTGTTATAATATCAGGCAAGTGTAAAAACCTTCTAGAAGGTTCTCCAGAGTTCCACGCTAGGGGTATATAAGGCGCAGTCGCCGCGTCTAGCTACCAGTACAAGCTAAAATGGACCAAGGTCGAATTCGTACGTTCGTGTACTACGAGTGGCTGCTGGGCAACGACACGGGCACCGCGGTCGCCACATCTGCAGAGCGTGCAAGGAGGATGCAGTGTCCCAACGCACAGTCAGGCGCTGGTTCAATCGTTTCGAGAGCGGCGACACGAGCCTCGAGGATAGGGAACACCCGCTGAAGATCATGCTCTGCTGCTGGTGGGACGCCAAGGGCATGCTGTACTTCGAGCTGCTCCCGCAAGGCAGGATGGTCACAGCCTCCATCTACACCGATCAGCTCGAGAAACTAGCCGATGCCATCCGAGAAAAGCGTCCCCGACGGGCCTCGTTCCACCTGCTGCACGACAACGCGCGCCACCATGTGGCGAAGGAGACCCAGCAGAGGTTAGCGACGCTCGGCTGGGAGCCGGTTGCCCATCCGCCGTATTCCCCGGACCTCGCCCTCTCCGACTACCACTTGTTCCGCCCGCTGAAGCACCATTTGGCCGGAAGAAAATTCACAAACTACGACAACCTCAACTACGACACCCTCCGACATCGCGGACTTCTTCGAGTCACAGCCCCCGGAGTTCTGGGCGAAGGGCATCGACGACCTGCCCAATCGATGGGCCACTGTTTTGGATAACTGTGGTGATTATATTGTTGATTAGACTTGTTTTTAAATAAAGCTGAAAAGAATTAAAAATGGTGAAATTTTCGGACAAGAATTATTGGACAGCCTGGTACATGCTACGTTGGCAATTCAGCGTGAATGCAGTGCTCGAACGAACGAAACCCTTCTGCAAAGATGGCCTTTAGTCGGGAAGTAAGCAGGAAATAAATACCGCATCAATGAAGAGAGATCTGATATGCCGCTTCGAGCAACTGACAGGTCATTACGCCGAACAAATTGCCTTGGAGCGACTCCGTTTATGCGAAGTGCAAGGCAGCGCTGATCAGCCGGCGACAGGCGAAGTAAACAAAGCACCACATTGTAGAATGTGCACGACCCTTTTCTCAGAGTGAAATGGTCTTGGATTTAAGCGTGTGACTCGTTCTGAAGCTCAAAGCTATGGGGAGGGTGCCTCTCTTCTTTTTTCTTCTGCTTCAAACTCCATGGCAGAGGGGACTTCTACTCTACGACGGACGCTACTCCATGGCAGAGGGGAATTTTTCCAATTAACAGTCGATGAAAGAGCAGTTGTCAGTGTGCGTGTCATAGAGCAGCTTCAAAGGGTAGTTTCGGAAACTCCTCCTTATAACGACTGTAATGTCCTTATAGCGAGTTTGAAGGGACCGGAGAAAATGCTCATTATAATGAGAGTTCCGTCACAACAGGTGTGGACCTCACTCCCACTCTTTTGGGTACATGTCGCGAAGGTGAGCAGCATTGATAGGTGGTAGCGCGTCAGCCAATAATAACCAAGCAGAACACAGACCGAACACATGCCAGCCGATCAGGGTACCAACTGTACACATCCTCTCTGAATGTCACGCCTATTCAATGCGATCTGATTGGATGGGACAATCCCTTCTCCCGATGCTGCCCGTCTTCGCGACATATACCCTGTTTTGCCAAAGAGTTGTCTAAAACCGCATAAAATGGCTAAATTCTACAACAACGAATTACGTCTAATAGGTGACATTCTTCAGTGCAAAAACTACCCTCTTTTCCAGAACCGCCCGACCTCCAGAAAACGTTACCGTTCTTGATCCTACAGGCTGATCCACCTTCATTTGGCATTGTGGAGTACGTAGAACTTTATCGGTTCCTTGGAAGAATATACAATACCGACCATATCTTTTGGTCCTTTGGTGGAAAGGCGGAAATAAATCTTCTTTTCTGTAGAGCTTTTCAAGTTGAGTGCACCGAAAATGAAGTGCATGTTCGGGATCTGCGCCACGCATTTTAGTACTTCTACGGGATATCGTGGAGACGATTTGAATCGTATTAGGTTGTCCCATAAGTCCCCGCCGTTTTTTTCAACGACTCATTGCGGATTCCGCCGGCGGTCTCCTGAACAGCGCTATAGAGCATTCGAAAGAGGATGATTTGCTCTATCAGATCATGTATTGCATTTCTTTTTTCATCCTGAATTTTGTCAATTTTCAGGTCGTTAAAGTGAAAAGTGAAAAAGTGAAAAAGTAGCCATTTTCGCAGCTGCTTCTCTCGCTTAGGTTTGGAATTTTTTGTCCGAACTTTTACCGAAACTCCTGCTCTGTGGTAGGACTTTTTTGCTTGGTGTTATATGTCGTTCGAAAGAGAAGGACTTGCTCTATAAGAATTCGGGTGGCTTTTATTGGCACATGCTGATTTCTGTCGAATATCAACAAGATTCCAAAAAGAGAAAAATCATCTTCACCAACAACTCCTTCTCCTTGTTCAGTCTGTCTTGCTCAGTTTTATATGACTAGTGATTTGACACTCGAAAGTGCATATCTTGTTTTACCAGATTGCATGATTTGTTCTTCGGCCATTTAAATTTTTGCTAGTTCAAAGTCAAAATCAATCAATCAATCATCAAAATGGAGCAGGGCCAGGTCGACAAGGATGAGCACTTTTGGCGCCTTCTTCTCTTTGCTCTCAACCAGGGTTCGCGGCTAATGCACGAGAACCCTGGTTGACCGTACAAAAACTATTTTTCACCGTCAGATACAATTCTGTGCAAAAATCGTTGAATATGTCCGTGTGGTGAATGATGACGAACTAGCAGGTCGGCAGCAATCGTCACTCGCTGGCTCCTGATGTTCGAAGAAAGAAGGAATCCCGACGTCTATACCATTTTCAGACATTTTCTGAGCACTCTTCCAATTGTATGCTGTGGAGAGCAACATTCTTGCAACTTGTTTATAACTGGCCGGTTTTTTAATCAAAAGGCAATGAGGAAGCTATTCAACATATCCATCGCATACTATAGATTGTCAGATGCCAATTTTAGGAAATTTCTAGGTTCTGGTGAAATCTAATTTTGGAATACCAAGTTTGTAAGCGCCTATTCATTTATTCATTTCGTCCAACACGTTTGGTGGAACCAATCCAGGGAAATTTAGCGTAATTTAACGTAAAACTTCAGTACATGTACGCTCCCAAAGCTGCCCGCATACACCTCTTGGTAGTAACTTCCACATTTTTCCTGCTATCGAAGCGACCACAGAATGATTTCTCTAAAGGAGGAAAGATGGAGGTTTGGAGGCCCTAGAACGCTCATTGCAACATGTCATGGTTGGTTCAGAAGACGTTTCTGCTGCCTAAATAAGCATCAAACATGTTAAGCCATCCCTATACCAGCTCTCTGGTTTTCCAACATATTTGTGTCTGTTGTCATGTGTATCAGCGGCCTATGCAAAGCCATTACAATACAAACGAGTTCGTGAAACTTTTAACTTCTGCTAGTACAGTATGTTCTACTTGTAGTCGTCGAGGATTCCTCCTTTCCACAGTGGAAACACCTCCATTCTTCCAGTCCGAGCATCGGTGAAACGATAAAGATGATAGCAGCGCACGAGATCCGAGAGCTGCCGGAACTGCAATCCACAGAGTCAGCCAATAGGCCGCAGAACTGCAATCTAAAGGAGCAGACACCGAAGGGCAGATTATTGTACTAGTATTGAATCAGGAAAAAATACGGGCAACCATTGACGGCACACTAGAGGGCGAAAGTTGTTGCATGGGTCTAAATGAGCGAAGAACGAGGGGCAGATTATTGTATTGCCATTAAAACAGAAAAAATAAAGGGAACAAGTGACGATACGCTATGGAATAAATGCTAGCTATACTGCGTGTCAGGGATAGTTTTCTTTTTCTGTTGATACCTGGATAGCGGGTAACGGGCTAATTTGCCCAAATGGTCGTAAAACGGATAGCGAACAAAGAACACAAACTAAAACAGGATTTAGATGGCTCTATTTTCAGCAGCAGATTAGAAATGCTATTATCCCACTATATATACTCTTTTCACATTAAATTATATACTTTTCAAAACAATGTGAACATTTTTCAAAAGAATCCTAATCGGCCGAGGGGGGGGGGGTGATTTGCGTCTCCATTCCCCCCCCCCCCCTCTTGAGTTTCTATATGAGATTCGGCTGCTGCCCTATACTTACTTTGCTTTGATACTTTGATGGTCCCTTTGTCGGCTGGAGGTCTTCTCAGCGGGGACCACAACTCTTCCAGACCGCTCGATCTCTGGCTGCTTGCATCCAGGGAGGCAGACTCCGCTCTCTGAAAGATCTTGAGAATGAGTCTGCCCATCGCGTTGGCGGTCGTCCCAGTGGTCTCTTATGGTCTCTCGGGAGCCATTCTGTGACACGGAGACTCCATCTATCGCCCTTTCGTCGAAGCAGGTGTCTGGCCCAGCGATATTTGGACTTCTTCATGTACTGCAGCGGGTCTGCTTATTGCGACTTCTCCCTTATCTCCGAGCTTCGTAGGCCTTCTTGCCATTGCTAACGGAGGCTTGTCCTCAGAAGACATCTCTCCAGTCCACGATGCGTAGTTTGCATCGCTCTGGCGATTGTCTTGTTGTCGGGCCAGGTTTCCGTCGCGTAACACATCGCAGGCAGTACAGAGGCGTTGAATATCGAGGCCCTGAGGCCGGGATCCTTGACCTGATCGGTGACTTCGCGAATCGAACTGAAGGCTGCCCATGCTGCGCATCTCCTGCGGGCGATTTCAGGAGCGAGGTCGTTACTCATGTTCAGCTCTCTTCCCAGATAGACGTAGGAGTCGACCTGTTGTAGAGGGACTCCATTTAACCTTACGAGTCCCGTGTCACACCACTGGTTGATCATAAATTGTGTTTTGGACATGTTCATGTCCAATCCAATCTTCATACCTGCCACATTTAGCTCGTTCAGCATTTCCTCGACTTCGGCCGTGCCGGTAGAGATGAGAACAGTATCGTCGGCGAAGCGAAGGTTGCTGATCCCTTTACAGTCGACAAGGTAGCCTTTATCGTCCCAGTTCAGGTCTTTCATGGCATCCTGGAGTGCTTGGGAGAAATCGTGTCTCCCTGCCGTACTCCTTTCCCGATAGGAATTTTAAGCTTTCGATCGAACAGCTGGATGGTAGTCGATGTGTTCGAGAAGCATTCGTCGAGAAGTCGGATGTAGGGCGGTGGTATACCAGTGTGCACAAGTGCGTTCAAAACGGCGTTGATTTACACAGAGTCGAACGCTTTCCGGTAATCCACGAAGACAAGGACAAGTGGGAGGTGGTATTCGCGGCCCTTCTCGATGAGCTGTGAGACAGTCTGAATATGGTCCATGCAGGAGAGATCCTTGCGAAACCCTGCTTGCTCCACTGGCTGATATTCATCCAAGCAACGCTCCATGCGGTTAAGCAGTATCTTGGTGAAGATCTTGTACACAACCGAGAGAAGACTGATGGGTCGATAGTTGTTGATATCCTCCTGCTAACCTTTTTTGAAGATTAAGACTGTTTTCGACTCCTTCCATGAGTCCAGAATCCTACCAAGTCGAAGGTAGTGGTCGAGGTGCTTGGCAAGAAGTGAACAGAAGTGAGCAGAGTAAACACCATAATGCTTGCGAAAAATACAGGGTGTCCTAAAAATGCAGGCACTGTTTGAAAGGTTCTAACATTGCAGCTAGTAAAGCTCTTGAAGGTGTTTGAGACTCAAACAAAAGCACATGGTATCGAGATTTCTGTGACGTATAAATAGTCAAGATTGTATGACGCTCCCGCCTGAAACCTTGCATTTCAGACTCGATTGATTGTGCGTGGGCTGAACGCTTGCTACATTCTTGCTACTATTTGGCCTGGTTAACCTGTGCTGTGCTTCTTTTAACGTTTTACGTCGCTCAGTATATGTATTTATGCCGATTAACCTCTCCATTCAGCTTAAATGTTACTTCATCAGTTCACAGAATCCGTGTTGGAAAAAGGGCTCCTGCTCACACTCAAATTGTGCAATCCAAAAACTCGCATGTTACGTGTCTTTCACGTGGTTGTCAAGTTCTAAACGTTGAAAGAAGCAAAGCACAGGCTAGAAAGGTCAAATGGTAACAAGACTGTTACAAGCATTCAGCCCATGCACAATCAATCAAGTGTGAAATGCAAGGTTTCAGGCGGTGACATGGCGTAATCCTGACCGCTAATACGTCACAGAATTTTTGTATGAATACCCAAGTGATGTAGCTGACGAACCAAGATTAGTACAGATCCTTTATTCCGGCTAACGTTTCGGCGTAACCGTCTTCTTCAGAACCTGGAAGAGTCAGGTTGAGTTTGAAAAATCCATCCATTTAAGAGCCATTTCAGACCACAGCGGTGAATCAGAGGTTGGTAGGAGAGGGAGACGAAACACGAGGAGGTAACACAAACAGTCCAGTGCAGATGGGCGAACAGTACCCCTTTTAAGGCGACACATAAGATGAAGTCACCTTCGGTTCACCCTCCTAGCGAGTCTCTGGCAGACTGTCCTCCGATTCGAGATCGCAAAGGTCAACGTACGGAGCCAGCTCCTGTATCACCGCTACGCTTCCTCCTTCCTGTTGATCGTGGGTTTTATTGGCAATCCACAGCGCTTCTAGTGTTTTGCGCGCCGAAATTTCGAACTCGCGTGCCAATGTCGTCACTACCACGTTAATGCCCGCACCTGTGCTCACCCAAAGGACCGGAGATATCGCACCAACGAAGCATGCCCAAGTGCTCTTTAACGCGCTCCCCAAGGGGTCTACCCGTCTCGCCAATATACCCGTGCATTTTATAAGGTATACCACACCTGAGACCATGCAGTCTCCCTCCTTACTGAATGGGCAGATAATACACTGGCGAGTCTTGCAACTAGAATCGTATAGTCGATTCCTGACGAGACGTGCCTTGAGATTGGCCGCGAAACCTCGATCATGCGGACCACGCTATCAAGAGCAGCTTTGCGGATGCAGTTTCGCACTTCGGTACTGAAATCATCCGAGACAAAAGGCACCTTTAAAGGAATTTTATTGTCGCTCTACTGCCTCGCTGCTGTTGCTGGTGTTCGATGACCTTTAGTCAGGCTCTGCTCGGGATACCCGTTGGACACCGCGATTCGAGATCCATTTGCAACGACACTGACTTGAGATCGCTGGTTGAGGACACCGCCGCCGCCGTTCGGAACATGTTCTTAATCGTGGCCCTCTTCGTTTGAGATCGATGAGCAAACCTGAAATGCACGATGATGTTTTCACTACTGGGCTTACGATACCATTTAGTATGGAATCTTCCCCGCGTGCAACTGACTTGGACGTTGAGGAACTGCAACCAGTTGTCAGTGGGTTTTTCCCTTGTGAGCTTAATGTGCTCTGCCTGCTGGTTGAACAATTCGAAACACATGTCCATTTCGTTCTGGGTCGCACATACAATGAAACAGTATCAATGTAGCGACAGTGCAGTAGAGGTCTGCACTCCATGACGGGTTCCTCTATTTTAGACATGAAAGCAACAGCCAATACCGGAGCCAGGCGCTGGCCCATAGCCAGCCCTCTAACCTGCTTATAGTACTTATTGGACCATCTAAAAACATTGCATTCCAGGCAGCCACTTATGAGTGTCATAATTCGTGATATAGAAAGTCCATAAAGAATGAGCTGGTCCTGATGTGCCGTTAGAATTGGAACGAAGTGGAAAAGGCGGCGTCGGTAAAGGCGCGCTGTTAGCCGGGACCAGCTGACTGCCTTGCGCATCGATTTTTGCCCTGGCCCGCAACCGATCTCGCAACCACTGCAGGCTGCACGCGATTCTACGCGCCATGCGTCAAACACTGGCTGGGAGCGAAGCTGGGACCCAGTTCCAACGCAGAAAGGGCATCACGCGACAGGGTGACCTCGCCAATGGTTGTAACCCTCCGGCAACGTTCAGTCCCCTCACTATTACCATTATCCAGGGTAAGTGTAAGTTCACTTCACGGAAGTTGGCCACCATCCCCCTGATTGCTCACTCTGCCCACCAACTCCTGAAACTTGCGCTGTAATTTTACTTTAGCTCCAGAACGGATGAGATCACAAACACTCCTTGACTCCGCCACTATCCTCTTCCAAAGGGGACTCGGCAGAAAACGTTGACAACACAATTCTTGAGACACACACCTATTTAACAGAGTATACATATGATCTTGCTTACTACGTAATGTCGCACTTAGAATGTGAAGTTCGATCTTCTTTATCGCCCAGTCCTCCTTGGCTTGACCGATCACCATGTGCAGTTGCTTCGCTTGTATGAATCGTGGAACGAAACGGTGTTTGAGACATCGTTTGAGGAAATGGGTAGTTTGTCTAAGACAATTTTTCGTCTTAGGGACTGAGCCTCCATAACCAGTCGGGAATAAGTAGCTGGCACATGGAATATTCTGCGAGCACTTTTGTTATTCTGTACTTGCATATGAGTCTCAAAAATCTTCAAGAGCTTCAATAACAGCAATGTTAGAACCCTTTAAATATTACCTGCATTTTTTAGGATGCCCTCCATTTTTCGTGTGTTTTTAAAGTTTAAACCATAAGAGAAGCACAAATATATCGACACGGCCTTTTTATGGGAAAAATTTCACAAGTATTCAAGCGAAACACAATCAATCGTGTGTGGAATGCAAGAATTCAGAAAAGTGTATGGCACAACCCCCTATATGTCGGAAAATTTCTAATCTTGTAAGCTTTCATATGAGCTCATAACTTCTTCAGTAACTTCACTGTGAGCAAAGTTATCACCTTTCAAACAGTGTATGTATTTTTTAAGACACCCTATATGTACCCTTTCCACGTTAAATTATGTACTTTTCAAATCTAGGTGAACATCTTTCAAAACTATCCTAATCGGAGGAGGGGTATATAATGATTTGCGCTACCATTCCCTCCCTTGAGTTTCTACGAGAGATTCGGCTGCTGCCCATGATGTGAGAATTTAAATTTAAATTTAGTGGATACACGCTGTTGTGTGGCATGGGACAATCTGCGCAACGGGCATATTCGGCTGCCCCTCCCGACTAGGACAGATCCATTTTTTTACATCAAATTGGACACTCCTCTAAACAAAATTGAGGCCTCTGAAATCAAAGTACAGCCTTCCAAATCGAAACGGATCCGTACAGGTTGAACCACAAACTCTCCAAGATGGTTAGAATAATGGTTTGTTTACGGAACATTTGGTACAATTTTCTTTGAAACATTTTAGTTCAGCTGTCCGAATAACTAATAATTTTACAAAATTTTTATTTTTTCAAGAAATACTAAATTCAATTTTGTTCTAGAACAAAACAACCATTTAGTGCATTAAAAGACGAGATCGCGCCATGCCCTAGAAAAGCTGGTCCCGATTTTTTTTGATTGATAGTGTAAATGCTGCTTTCATATGCTTACATAGAACATCAACGTGAGGACATGAGTGTTTTTTGCATTTATTGCTGTATTTGTTTCATTGTTTGCAGTTGTGAAACTCCAGCAGGCATGAATTCTACCATTAATCCAATAAAAATTGAGACATCTTGAATAGTGGTATGACGCAGCATCTTCTTCTGGAACCGAAAAATAGCGGTCTTCCTACTTTCTAGATCAATCTTTAAACCATTATATTTCTCAGAAAATAAGAATTTTATAAAATTTCAAGCAATGTGTTCACTTACTGGGCAAAAGGGGTAAAACTTCAGAGAATATTACTATAGTTTCCCTTGAACAAATATTATTATACCAGGCTGTTCAATAATGCTTGTCCGAAAATTTCACCATTTTTAATTTTTTCAACTTTATTGAAAAACAAGTCTAATCAACAATACAATCACCACAGTTATCCACAACAGTAGTCCATCGATTGGGCAGGTCGACGATGCCCTTCGCCCAGAATTCCGGGGGCTGCGACTCGAAGGAGTCCGCGATGTCGGATTTGAGGTTGTCGTAGTTGGTGAATTTTCTTCCGGCCAAATGGTGCTTCAGCGGGCCGAACAAGTGGTAGTCGGAGGGGGCGAGGTCCGGGAATACGGCGGATGGGCAACCGTCTTCCAGCCGAGCGTCGCCAACTTCTGCTGGGTCTCCTTTGCCACGTGGGGGCGCGCGTTGTCGTGCAACAGGTGGACCGAGGCCCGTCGGGGACGCTTTTCTCGGATGGCGGAGGCTAGTTTCTTGAGCTGATCGGTGTAGATGGAGGCGGTGACCGTCCTGCCTTGCGGGAGCAGCTCGAAGTATAGCATGCCCTTGGCGTCCCACCAACAGCAGAGCATGGTCTTCAACGGGTGTTCCCTGTCCTCGAGGCTCGTGTCGCCGCTCTCGAAACGATTGAACCAGCGCCTTACTGTGCGTTGGAACACTGCGTCCTCCTTGCACGCTCTGCAGATGTTGGCGACCGCGGTGCCCGTGTCGTTGCCCAGCAGCCACTCGTAGTACACGAACGTACGAATTCGACCTTGGTCCATTTTAGCTTGTACTGGTAGCTAGACGCGGCGACTGCGCCTTATATACCCCTAGCGTGGAACTCTGGAGAACCTTCTAGAAGGTTTTTACACTTGCCTGATATTATAACACTTCTAAGCAAAATTATAGAATTTTGAAAATTTTCTGACAGGAATTATTGGACAACCTGGTAATCTTTTTGGAAAGTCTATCTTAATGTGGAAGAAGCTCGTTTTCATTTTGAAGATGTTCAGAATGATTTCAAAAGCGTTACGCTCGTTCAGAAGAGTCCAATTTGATTTGAAAAGTGTCAAATTTGATGGGAAAGTCATTACCATATATATAAAATATAATCTGTATGTCACGTAGTGAGTCAGAGGGGACGGAAGAGTACTTCAGCATGTGACGACACTACGGTGTGCTAGCCGGATTTGCCTTTGAACCTGTGGGAAATTGACTACGGAATGTTAGAAAAAGGCCTATTTCATTCGAGGAAAATAAAATGGGGAGCAATCCTTGGGCGGGGAAGGGGCACCTTATACCGGGACTGCGCATCCCCTCCCCCCTCGTTCTCTCGGTGTACCCACCAACACGTGGGACGGTCAGAAGGTACACCCGCCTCCTGCTTGGGGTGTGCGATCTTACTCTCATCCCCCTTGTTCACCAACCCCCAATCCCCTAGGCTTCACCGAGAGTCTAACGGCTGCCTTACGAAACCTTTGACACGCAAATCAAAAGTTTCCGGTCCGCCGAACAGCAGTTGTACCTCCTGACGCCACGCCCCCCCCCCCCCAGCAGGGGGCGGGTGTACCTCCTGTCATGCTGCCCACCAACACCCCCAACCCCAGAATCCGGAGGGACAGTCAGGAGGTACACTCGCCTCCTGCTGGGGGTGTGCGATCTTACTCTCATCCCCTTGCTCACCAACCCCCAATCCCGTAGACTTCACCGAGAGTCTAACGGCTGCCTTACGAAACCTTTGACACGCAAATCAAAAGTTTCCGGTCCGCCGATCAGCGGTTGTACCTCCTGACGCCACGCCCCCCCCCCCCCCCAGCAGGGGGCGAGTGTACCTCCTGTCGCGCTGCCCAGAATCCGCTGGGAACCCCAACAGTAAAAAACACTAGAACAAAAACAAAAGCAGAAGAAAACAAGCAGAAGCAAGCAAAAATAGGGCCCAGGCATCCCCGGGTCACCTCTACGTATCGCCCGACTGTGAACCAGTCGACACTAACGCATTCGGTAGCGCGGGAGTTTAAACGGGGATTAGCTGCTGGAGTCTTTTCGTGCTTTGATAACCAAATTTTTTCAATATTCAGGCGATGGGAACCGATGTTTTCACGGGTGGGTAACAGGTAAGCACTTTTAGATGTTATCTTGTATGTATTTATCGTCAAATACTAGTTACAAGTGACTATAGAGTGCCCCCCGCCTTGGGACTGTGCCAAAAATGGTTCGTGATGAAGAGCAATCCCTCTCTTTGTCGTATCCTTAAGCATTTGACCAAAATTAAATAGCAGAAACCTGTGGCATACGGACCGAATGCGCCATGTTGCTGGTGAACTGAACGTGCCACCATTGCGCACCGTTCTCTTCTGTGCAACGAATAATGGGAAAGTGAAACAGCTGAAGAAGAATCGATTTAAGGGATTAGCTTCAGCATACACTTATGGTGGATTCAGCTTTGTGATTGAAAATTTCACTGAAAACCTGCCTTGTTTCGAGTATTTCGATGAGCCAAGTATAGGGGAATCGAGATCTCAAGTTCTGGGCCTTCGTCTCGTCTGTAGTACAGTACGAAGTCGTCCGCCTTCATCATCTTCTCTGCCTGAAAATCCTACGATGTTTCGTCTTCCGATCATCAGAATAGTCACTGTGGAGTCTTCCACCGCCCTAGGCTCAGCGAAGTGATATACTGTGTGTGTAAAAAGTCGAGTACTACTGTTGCTCCTAACCGTTCCTTCCGCACATACCTCATGACTGGTTCGCACGCCGATGAAGTGCTCCTCGATGCGTGGGTCTGGTGAAGGACGGCACTGAAAGCCACACATTTCTAATTTCTTGGAGTCCTTCTCAGAGAATCTCACAGGCCAAGCTTTGACGGATCTAGTCGGAAGGAGGCACCACTAGAGAAGCGAAACAAACAGAAACAATGTAACCTCTGCCGGTCTAAATATGGCAAAGAAAGGTATACTCGGGAAACAGTGCAGTGTCTAGGTCTAATAAAATAGTTCACTTTCAAAACCACAGTGTCCAAATCAGGGCCGTATGCTCGTGTTTCCCCTTGGGAGCAAAATCCAATCAATCAACATATCTTATCCCGCCCCAATCCCCCATCGAAGGAGACTCGGGCTAGGTGAGCGTACGGGCCTAGTGAAGTGCCTCATCCCGATTAGGGTAGATCCGCCCTACGCACAATACGAGGTGGGGCGGGGGGGGGGGGGAACAAGTAGGGGTCGTTTAGTGTGCGCACGACGCGCGACGCGATACATGTGTAGTGGCCACATTGATCGAGCAACGATGAGTTTTGCAGAGCGACGCAAAAGAATTTGAACTTCTCAGTGCTCGTCGCATCGCCCATCGCTCTGCAAGGAAGCGCGACGGCGATCCGTTCAGGACCAAAGCTGAGCACCGCGCGCGACGCGATAAAGTATGCCATGCCCCCGGCCTAAGGCCTGTGCTAGGCCCCGTTTATACTTCGACGCCGAGATGCCACGTATGGTGGCCACATTGATTGAGCGAATGTATAACATGTAGGAGCTAGATCGCAACGTTTGCAATCGATTAGTACGTGAAAAATATTGTCTTGCCTGTGTCCATAACGTTGATTGATGGGGCCTCGGGCTATTTTTATTTTATTTTGCTAATGCTATCTGTTTAAGCTGCCTGAAATCGATCGCCAAATCTAATGAGAGGGGGAATTGCTAAAACCTCTAGAATCAGATCGGAATAGACGCAGGCGTATGAGAGCGCAATCGGTGTAGGGGAACACTTGTTGGACGCCAATGCACACGTGAGCCACGTCAGCGCCGACGTTGGCATTCAATCGATGCGCATTGGTCTCTTGTGTGCCCGCGATGGCATGGCGGCCAGAAGGGTCGTAACGCAGTGGGTAGAGGGGCGGGTTCAGCCTTGGAGGTCGGAGGTTCGGTTCCTATGCATGGTGGCGTTTTTTCATTTCATTCAACTGGCTGGATGAGGTCCAGGGGTTTTACATTTTCAGGCGTTTTCTGCCCATTTTCCAGCTGTATGCTTCTGCAGAACCCGGCAGCCGACTTCCCTGAGCGACAAATGCAGTTTCCACACGAGCAGCTTGGATCGCACCCACCCTGGAGCCCCTTCCCTAGCCTGATTCGATTGATTGATTCTGCGCTCTTCGAGCGCAGAATCCAGCTGCGGACTCCCCTGAACGTCGAAAGCAGTTTCCATCCGTGGCACCATGACGCAAAAAATCTATTCCGATCTGGTTTTAGCGGCCATAGCTCCACTCATGAGAGGGCCCTTTCGTACTAGATTTTCACCAAGAGTGGTCCTTTTTAGGATCTTCTCCCGACCAGGAACGCGGAAACTTTGTATAACCGTGTTGGCGTAGTCGCTTCATTCTGCATGTTGTTGCCCATTTATTGTGTTTCGCCATGCGGAAGATCGCTTAGAAGCGGCCATCACCAACTAGAATTGCACTCGCCTTTGATGTTGTAGGGTATTCATGTACGTTCTTACCAAAGCAGATAACCACTCAATGCGAGGTGACCCCAATTGAGCCTTATTGCGCTTTTTTGCTTTAAAATGAATGAAAAAAGCTCAGTTTACTTCAGAATCCGCTCGTGGTAGTGGAACGAAGTTCGACGTATCGCTGTCTCGAACGTATACTGGATCGGCGTCAGAATCCTTGAGTACCCAACGTTTCGGTTCGTTAATCGGAGCAATACCTATTAAAGGAGCTTTACCGCTATTGTCCACCTTGTCGCTTCGTCTGCAACGTACACCATTGGTGGACGGTCCTCTTCGGATTGCTTCGATGACTGCAATACATCTACGTAGAGAAAGCAATCTCTCTGTGGATAGTGGGTCACCGACCTCGTTGTCGCCGTCATCCTCGGAATCGTCGCGTCTCCGTCTTCTACTACTTTTACTGCTACTGGTTCTCCGTGAACTGTATTTTAGTGTCACCGTCCGAAGATGTCTCATCAACTGAGCTTCTAATTGCAAACAGCAGGCTCACCGATCATTCCGGTTTTTGTCTTGGTAATTTCTTGAACGATGTCTCATAGTTAAGAACCTTTCTAAGTGAATACTAGCTTAAGAATGAACATCACCGCATCGTTGGAGCGAAGAATGTGCAGCGTGCTATCTTTCATATATCATGAGAAGATGCATAATAAGCAGCGCTCCATTTCGGAAGACTGCTGAGCGCGATTCACCAACGAACCCCCCCCCCCCCCCCCCGACCTCGGTTTCATCAACGAAGGTGTCGGTAAATCGCTACCACTGATATACCCAACTGGATCCTTGCCAGAAACGTGCCGACTCTTGTGATTCAGGAAAGAAGCTGTGAAGGATGCTGCGCCGGTATGGTGATGACTGCTTCGTATTGGCCGCAGCCACACCGATCGAAGGACGTTGCAATGTCACTCGCAACGGCGACGATACAGTGAAAGTGCACTATTTTGAAATTTGCATTCCTTTCAAGGGCACGAGATATCGCGGTAGTGCATCATTTCGAATTTTTCTAGAATTTCGTCGCTATTCGACGAGCGAGGTCTTCTAATGCATTATCTCTTCCCGTGTCATTGAGATTTATTTAGTATTTATTTATATATTATTCAGTACGGACATAAGGTAGACGTCAGAGAAAAGAGCAATCAGCACATCCAACTACAACATCCAAGTAATAACATAAAAGTGGATACTTTGTGTTGAAAAGTATAAAACAATGAAGAATTAAATATACTGTACCTTACTAAGATAGGAATAAAAAGCCTGCTCTACAAGTAAACGAATTAACCTCAGGCTTGTTTTTGGAGTGTTATGCGTAATTTTCACGGAGCTGCCTCTACTCCTAGAGAATGCAGTTCGATAAAATTCTGAGTTGTCCGTTTTCAAGATCCCGCTTAAAATTTTAAAAATAACACAGACATCCTTGGCGTTTCGGCGAGATTCCAGAGAATCGAATCCAAGCTCTTTATTTCTGTGAGACGAGAGAGGCAAGCTCATGTAATTAACCCATTCAGTCTTAAGGAAGCTTCCTAGTGAAATTCCTTTGCACTTTTTCCAACATGGGGAGATATTTCTTTTTATAATGGCAAGACACTGAAAAGGGAAGGGTCTGGAGCATCTGTCTGAACGGGGGGAGCGAATCATATTTAGAGAATCCCACCCATCAATTAGTATAAAAATGTGCTTATTTTTTGCAAAGTCGCCAAACCCAAGGAGTAGGGGGTCCTTGAAATCACAATGAAATACGGGGGCATCACGAGTTTGGGGGTCTTGTACACCCGCGATGCTTCTGCCGGCAAGCGGCTCGGAACGCAGGTGGGTAGAGGGTTGAGTCGTGCGAGAGAAGTCA